>JAREIK010003431.1:5834774-5959774 GCA_029783825.1 Sapria himalayana
AATACAAATTTAAAAATGTTGAAATATTATAAAAATATAAATTTTTTCATTAAAGTAAAAAGAAAATAATTAATATTTAAAAATAAATATACAGATGTTTGCCCCTGCTAAAATTTATAAAAATTAAACAATTGAGTAATATTTTTTCTATTAGCTTTTAATATTAGTCTTTATTAAAATAATTGATATAATTTTTTTAATTATATTATCACTTTAAGTAATTTTTTGAATTTTAAAAATTATAAATGATATCAAATAATATGAAATTTTTATATATTTTTTAACAATGATATCAAATAATATGAAATTTTAAAAATATTACATATTATCTTCATAAAAATTAAATGATGAATTCTTAAAAATTTATAATCATAAAATATAAATTTTTATATATTTTTTAACATTAAGAGTATTTTATAACTTTCAAAAGAGTGGCTAGAAGATAATCATTTTTTTATGCATATCTTATTATATGAAGTTTATTAATATTGGAGCTATTTGATATTTTTTTTATAATGCTAAACATGTATATTTTTAAATTGTTTATATATTTATTGTTTAATTAATATTATAATAAAAATTGTGAGGTGTATATTTTTAATTTGTACATTGCTACATGCACTTTAATTTAGTTGAAAAATTTTGATAGTAAATAAAATAAATGAGTTTTTTTTTTGTATTATATATATATATATATATATATATATTATTTATTTATTTATTTATTTATTTATTGTTTTTATAATTAAAAATATAAATATTTTGGAAATATATATACTTTGTTATTTAATGTTTATTTTGTTGAGACTAAGTCCTCGATCTTTCTCTCGATATTTTCGAAGAAAAACTGATGCAACTCCTCCGAAACCCTCCACACTTCTCTTGACACCGACGCAACACAAACATATTTGAATTAAGCGATAATTTATTATTGATTTGAGGTATGGTTTCTACCCTAATTTTTCATCGATTATCTTAATGCGTATTGATTCTGTTAATTTTTTTTTTCAACATTCTTCTTTAATCGTATACATTAATTTAATTATACTTATTGCGATACATACCTAATGCATTTGTGTTGTGTTGGGCAGTATGTATGCTTATTTAAACTTAATTTAATTATACTTTTTTTAATACATATTATGTTAATTTAATTATACTTTTTTTAAAATACATATTCTGTTAATTTAATTATACTTGGATTGCTTATATAAATTTAATTGTATATAATACAAATGGGTGTTTTGTGTTAGGTAGTAGGTATGCTTATATAAACATAATTTAAGTATACTTTTTTTTTAATATATATTCTGTTAATTTAATTATACTTTTTTAAAATACATATTCTGATAATTATACTTAAGATTGCTTATATAAACTTAATCGTATATACCACAAATAGGTGTTTTGTGTTGGGCAGTGTGCATATAATACATAAATATATAAGTGTATTTTATTATATCTATAACTATAAAAATAGTTTACATAAACATAAGCTATATATAAATATAACAACATATATTTAATATAAATAAATAAATAATATATATATATATCATTATTTTATATATGATACATTCAATATACATGCCATGTATTTCATATATAATTAGTATAATACATATAACATTATATACATATTTTACACAAATAAAGTATACTGACTTTATGATAATATTTTAATAATGTATATTTGAAATTTGTAAGTCATCATTATATAATACATGTCTAATAAATTTGCATTATGGAAATATCAATTATTCCATAATGTCGTTCATACCTAATAAGTATAATTAAATTAATATCTTTAAACTATATTTTATACATGGTTTTATGTATAGGGAAAAACACACACTCTTATATAAAATGTAAGAGTGTATTTAATATCTGCAAATTTATAGTATAGTTACATTAGTATCTGTTAATGTCAAATTAATATCTGTAAATATTTATTGACCAGTTTTCAATTAGTTCAAATAAAAATGTAATAGGCTTTATGTATACTGATACTAATTTACAAGATATTTAAATATATGTATATATTTGACTATATTTTAATTTCTTTGTTTAATTAAATGCTGCATAGGCTCCCTTATAAATACCTTAGCATTGACTATCAATATGATTCATACTGGATTAAAATATATAAGATATCCAGCTCATCTGACATACATTATTTCCTACATTAATCGATGCCGATGACTTTTTGATGGGTTTGAGAAGTTCCACCTATATGGATGAGTAGATCCCACATATTTCATCACCGCTATAGCCATTAACTCATAAATTGTATATCCATGGACTTGATATTGTTTATTTATTGTAAGCTAATCATAGAATTGTTTACTTGAGTAATTATTAGAAACTATTTACTTATTGTAAGCTTAGATAATGAAGAAACTTTGATAATTAATCCAAATAATCAATATCTATGAAATGATAATCCAGATTCATAGAGTTAACTTTATTACTTGTTAAACTCATATACTTGTGATACATTTTACCGTGCTATAAAATAACTAACACTTGCATTGATTTTTGTAGTGTCTAGTCTCTCTATAATTTCAATACTTAATGGTCTCTTAGCTATATAATTATAATGATTCTTAGATTTAGACATTTTGTTTTTTGATTTGCTTTGACATTTTCTCTTGGTTAAATTTATTTCAATTAACTTTGTATATAATTCTAAAGAGGTTGATGTTTCACTTGTCTATCTATGTTGAATCTCCTTGCTAAAAATTAGATCATAAACATCATCGAATTTCAATTTATTAGTTCTTGATGAACTATGCACAACTATAATTGTAATAAGTTAATTTTTGATAGAGAACACAAAAGTATCAATACACATACTTCATCATTGACTTCAATACCAATCAAACTTAATTGGGTTGTGATTGGGTCGACTTCATTGAGTTGTTGGGTCACTGACGTGCTTTCTGTCAACTTCAGATTGATAAAACACCTCATCATGTACATTTTTTTTAGCATCAATTTGTTTTTTAGATATACTAGCAAGAGCCTTTGTAAGCCTTACTATGCTCTTCTCATTTTTATATTGAAAGTAAGTTGGTAAGATATCATGTTTCAGATGAATTCAAGTGCTAGTATGTGCTCTTTTTTCTTCATAGACTCTATCATCTTTCTCAGAAGGGGTTAATATAGAATTTTCTAGTATATATAATCCACCATCTATATTTTCTAGAATCAAAATTTTGTTTCATAGATTTTTTTTTTATTTTCACTTTTATTTCATATGCAGTCATTACTGTCTACAAAATATTAATTCTTCTAGACAATTCTTGCAAAACACTGTGTATGAGAATTGAGAACACTTCTTTTGACATGTTGATATTATCTGCAAAATTTTTACTATCAATTAAATTCATTATTATCATCAATAGTAACTTTGCCAAATGGTGCATCATAATGCACAACCTAAACCTCCAATACCAATTTTTGAGAATAACTTGATTTCTTTTTTGTTAGATATATTAAAGAGAACAAAAATATATATATTAAATGAAACAAAATTTACATTGTTTGGCACATTCTTACGTATATTATGGGCTCTTTTCTTTTCCTTTCTTATTCACTATGAATTAGGCGAATGCAAAAGATGTAAGAAATATGTACTTTTGAAATCTCAATGCTTATTATATGTGATCTATGCTAAAAAAATAATAAAATAAAATAAAAGATGTAATTCTTCTTTTTTTGACAAAAATGGGGAGTAGACGCCTCCCATTTTGATATTAAATATATCGACCACTTATATGTATTTTATATTTTGACATGTGTTTCATAAAAGAAGATTATTTAGTTTTTATTTCATGATAATTAGATCACAGATATATTTTATATAATACTTTATTATATCCAATTAATCAAACATATTATTAATTCTCAGAATAATATATTTGTTTTTGATTATTATTATAAATAAATCATGAATATAGATACTTTGCCAAAAAATATATTTACAAAGATTCTTGCCACCAAAATAGTTTCAACTTATTTAATTTTACAAGATTTATTTATAATATTGTCTAGTCATTCATTATTTCATTTATATAAGACACACACTCTCTCTCCCTCTCTCCCTGCTCCCTCCCCCTCTCTCCCTCCCTCCCTCCCTCCCTCCCCCCCTCTCTCTCCCCTCCCTCCCTCCCTCTCTCCCTCCCTCTCTCCCTCTCTCTCTCTCTCTCTCCCTCTCTCCCTCCCCTCTCTCCCTCCCTCTCTCCCTCCCCCTCTCTCTCTCCCTCTCCATCTCTCCCTCCCCCCCCTCTCACCCTGCATCTCCCTGCATCTCCCTGCCTCTCTCTCTCTCTCTTTCTCCCTACCTCTCCCTCCCTCTCTCTCTCTCTCTCTCTCTCTCTCTCTCTCTCTCTCTCTCTCTCCTTCCCTCCCTCCCTCCCTCCCTCCCTCTCTCAACTTTTCCTATGCCACAATAATGAGACGTCTTCTTTACATAAAATTCATTATTTATTTTAATCATATTGTAGGTTTACATTATTTTCTCTTTACTTGACATGTGTGGAAGATTGGATTCAACTTTAAATATTACTATTTTTTTATTATTCATGTGTTGTGTGAAACCATTTCAGATTTCTAAAAAAATTTTCATAGTATTTCATGAGAAACATAACCATATAAATTGAAATCATATTTCTTTATGTATTATTTAAGAGTAAAATAAAATCAAACATTAAAAAACAATAATAACATTATACATTTATTCAATCAAACTAGAATAAATATATCAAATCAAACTCAATTTTAATCAAACTAGTTAGATCGAATAAGTTTTAACCTTTTTCTCATTCTCTTTGACAAATAATTTGTCAAAAAAACATGTCTGAATATTTGAGACATTGGAAGAAGTTGATGTTAAGAGATTGTGGAATATGGTGATGATGATGCGCCATTAGGTGAGCTCCATGTCAAGGCACTTGGTGTATTTTTCCAAGCAATAGATATGATTAATCCAATGTCATTTCTATATTTAGCTTATTTTTCCAACTAGAGTCTCTTGTTGGCCAAAAATAATGACAGAGAGTAATCTTTTGTTTTTTTTGCTACATCTAATCACTTCTTCACACAATTATATCTACCTTTATGCAGCCACTTTCCAAAATGTAACAATAAAAGTAAGGTGTCTATCATCAATTAATTTCATACAAATATATATATATATATATATGTATGTATATTAAATATATTTTGTTATATTTATACATAGTTATGTTTATGTATACTATTTTTATAGTTATAGATATAGTAAAATATATTTATATAAGAAATTCAAATTATATCACACATGCATATTGATGTTTAATTATGTTTAAATACACTTATTGATTTGAGGAACTTAAATGTATAAAGATTTATATATTTATATATAACTATATATAAATGTATTTAACAATATGTATATCGACATATTAATATATATAAATGTATTTATCTACATCAATATCTATACATAGCCATTTGTCTAAATATATATAATTACATGAAAAACTAAATATAACTACATCTACAACATGTATAACTACATCCATCAGAAACTTAATATCCATTCATATCATTCATCTCATTCATATATATATATATATATATATTGATATTGTATAAATCTTTAGCATTATCCCATATATTTTAGGAACTTAAATTTAATTTTTTCAACCTTAAATATATTTTTAATGTATTTTTATATGTTTGCATAAATCATTATGATTTTATTATGTTTAGGGTTTGTATTTTTGTTTCACTTAATATCATTTAACTAAACTTGATTTCTAATAAAATGTTTATTTGTTAATATCCATGTTGTAAATTTCAAAACAAATAACAATATGTTTGTGTATTTTTTACTCATGTATTTATATGATAACATGTTTTGTTTGAATATAATTAAAGAAATAATGATTTTTTTACAAAACATTAAAGACATGTATTTTATTTATATGCACTACATTATTATATTTTGAATTTTTAAGTTTCTAAAAATTTATTAATAACAATAAATATTAGGTAGGAATTTTTCATTGACATCAATATTTTAATAAAAAAATTTTATAGAAAAACAAAAATAATATTATCTATTTTTGACCAATATTTTAATTTTTAATATAATTGTAAAAACAACATAATTTACATATATATCATTTTATTTTATATATATGAGTATAATGATAGTAATTTTTATATAAATATTAAAAAAACAGCTATTTGAATAAAATAGAAGCTCATATAGTTAATTCATAATTTCATTTTACGCATTAAAATGCTACAGACACACACACACACAAAAATTTATTTTAAATATAAAGAATTTACAATATTTTATAAATTGTGTATAATATATAATATTTTATTTTAATTAAATTTTCAAAATCAATCATAAAATTTTAAATATATTTACACACACACACACACATAATAGTTTCATGTGTAACTTTAAATATATATTACGTAATAGGTATATGTGTGTGTTTGTGGGTGTGTTTAGTAGTATATGCATGCATACAAATATATACACACTACTTTGAAAATGTAGACACATGTGTGAATATATACAAAAGTACAAAAATGTGTATTGTGATATATAATGTATAGTAATGTAGATGGATGTATAAATGTGTGTGTGTGTGTGTAGGTCAGTGTATATGCACATATATATTTATGCATATATATGTAAATATCAACATTATTTTTGAGAAGAAAAATACTTAAGCACATAATTATTAACATGTTCCACAAATTTGTGAGAGTACGAGCAAAAAGTAACTTTATTACATGATACTACTAATCTCTCATCTGCCTCATTATTTGAACAAAAGTACTACTTGCAATGATAAGGTTCATTTAATACTACTTACCATGAAGTTACATTTTCATTCAATAATATAATTTGTTCAAATAAAAAAATCTATCTAATATCTTATTCAACAACTATATAACTATATTTTTAACAAAATATATCATATGTATAATAATATTTGTATAACTATGTAACACTCTATATAATTAAATATAATTATATTTGTATCTATGTATACATATATGTATTCATCTAATTAAATATATATATATATTTATAACTTTGTATATATTTATGTATAACTACTTATAACTACTTGTATGAATATATCTATATATAATTGTATGTTTACCTATATATAACTCTTTTTTTAATCATGTATACTATAGGTATAAGAACATATAGAGGTTGACCTCCCTCTCTGGTGACCATCTCTTGAGGTCTATTGTTTATGTTTCTTTCTCTCATCAGATCTTTTTACTGCCATACGACAAAGGATTTGAGATTTAGTGGAAGAAATGGGATTTACATTCACAAAGCTGTTAAGTAGGCTGTTTGCCAACAAAGAGATGAGAATTTTGATGCTAGGTCTTGATGCTGGCAGAAAAACAACCATTCTGTATAAGTTGAAGCTTGGTGAAATTGTCACCACAATTCCTACTATTGTCTTCAATGTAGAGACTATCAAATACAAAAACATCAATTTCACTGTATGAGATGTTGGGGGTCAAGACAAGATTCGCCCTTTCTGTATGGATTACTTCCAAAATACCCAAGGTCTTATAATTGTGATGGATAACAATGACAGAGATCGAGTAGTTGAAGCCATAGATGAGTTGCATAGGATGCTAAACGAGGAAAAGCTTTGAGATGCAGTTTTGCTGGTGTTTGCCAATAAGCAAGATCTTCCCAATGCGATGAATGCAACTGAAATTACTGACAAGCTAGGGCTTCACTCTCTTCTCCAACGCCATTGGCACATTTAGAGTACTTGTGCTATCTCTTGCAAGGGCCTGTACGAAGGTTTTGATTGGCTTTCTAATTACATTGCCAGCAAATCATAAACAATTTAAGTAGGATGAGGCAAACTTTGTTGACATATCTGGATGTGGATCTAATCTTTACCTATTTTGCTTGAGTTTTTTTTTGTTATGTGGATGACATCGTCTGTTTCCAGGGGGATTCAAATTGTATTTATATTTATATATTGCATGCCTAAAATACAAGACCGCATTTACTTATCTGATCTATTGTAAGCCGAACTTGTTTGTTTTCTGTTTTGTGTCTTTTTGCCATTGGATCCCAAAGGTATAAGAACATATAACTATAAATAATTGACTTTGACTATATGTATTACTATAAAAGCTTTTATACATAACTATAATAAAATTTATAATTTACAACTTATATTTAATATACATTTGTATATATTAGTATTCAAAAATACATTTTACTATATCTATACCTATACATAACTATATGTATAGATATATAAAATTATTTAAATAAAAATATATAACATGTATAAATATAAGTATAACTATATGTGTAACTATATGTATAACCACATATAACTATATTTATAATTACAAGTATAATAACATACAACATTATATTTAACTATATGTGTATAACTATATAAAAATATTTGTATAACTATATATAAATAATTGTATAACTATATAACACTCTATATAATTAAATATAATTATATTTGTAAGTCTGTATAGATATATTTAAATCTATATATTTATATATAACTTTATATATTTATGTATAACTATTTGTATGAATATATCTATATATAACTATATGTTTAACTATATAAAAATATTTATAGCTATATATACTATATGTATAATAACATATAACTATAAATAATTCTATCTTACTATATGTATAACTATAAAAGCTTTATACATAAACTATATTTAAATATATAATTAACAACATTTATTTAATATACATTTTTATATATTAATATAAAAAATGTATTTTAGTATATCCATACCTATACATAACTATATGTATAGATATATAAAATTATATAAATAAATATATATACATACATGTATAAATATAAGTTTAACTATACGTGTAACTATATGTATAACCACATGTAACTATATTTATAATTACATGTATAAGACATACAACATTATGTTTAATTATATGTGTATAACTATATATAAATGTTTTTAAAACTAAATAAAACTTTATATAATTAAATATAACTATATTTTTAACTATTTATACATATATGTATACATATATGTAAATCTATATATTTATTTATAACTTTGTATATATTTATGTATAACTAAATATAACTACTCATATGAATATATATATATATATATATATATATATATATATATATATATATATATATATATATATATATATATAACTAAATTTTTAATGATATATAATTTTTTATAACTATAATATTATATGTATAATAACATATAACTATACATAATTTTACATTATTAATGTATAACCTATATTTAAATATATAATTAACAACATATATTTAATATACATTTTTATATATTAGTATAAAAAATATATTTTAGTATATCCATACATTTATATAACTATATGTATAAATATATGAAATTATATGAACACATATATATATACATACATGTATAAATATAAGTTTAACTATACGTGTAACTATATGTATAATCACATATAACTATATTTATAATTACATGTATAACAACATACACCATTATGTTTAATTATATGTGTATAACTATATATAAATATTTGTAAAACTAAATAAAACTTTATATAATTAAATATAACTATATTTTTAACTATTTATACATATATGTAAATCTATATATTTGTTTATAACATTGTATATATTTATGTATAACTAAATATAACTACTCGTATGAATATATATATATATATATATATATATATATATATAAAACTAAATGTTTAACGATATATAATTTTTTATAACTATATATATATTATATGTATACTAACATATAACTATAAAAGCTTATAACATATAACTATAATTTTAAATAACTATAAATTATTCTATCTTATTATATGTATAACTATAAAAGCTTTATACATAACTATATTTAAATATATAATTAACAACATTTATTTAATATACATTTTTATATATTAATATAAAAAATGTATTTTAGTATATCCATACCTATACATAACTATATGCATAAATATATGAAATTACATGATAAAATATATATACATACATGTATAAATATAAGTTTAACTATACGTGTAACTATATGTATAACTACATGTAACAATATTTATAATTATATGTATAAAAACATACAACACAATGTTTAACTATATGTGTATAACTATATATAAATATTCTTATAACTATAAATAACTCTATATAAACAGATATAACTTTATTTTTAATTATGTATACATATATATATATACATATATGTAAATCTATATAATGCTTTATACCTTTGTATACATTTATTTATATTTACTTATAACTATTTGTATGCATATATCTAATTATAAGTATATGTTTAACTATATGTAACTATTTATAATTACATTTACTATATGTATCCTAACATATAATTATATATGGGATAATATAATTTTGTTGCACCTACTTGAAATAAAACTGCTAAAGATATAATATCAACAATATGTAAGCGCATAGCATAAGAGTATCTGTTGATCAGGCTCATATATGGTATAATACAAATAAGGGTTGTACTCTTACCTAATCCCAACCCTTGGGCCTCAGGCTCAAATATGAACTTATGCATGACAAAAGATGTAATATTTGATAGGTTTATACAGAAGAAATTTTATTTTATTTTATATACTTTTTCATTCTAACACTACACTCTCTATGTGTCTCTCTCTATCCCTCTCTAATTCTTTCTGTCACTCTATTCCTTTTTTTTATGTGCCACACACTCTCTCTTGTTATTTTCTTTCTCGCTCTCCTTTCTTGCTTGTTCTCTCTCTCTCTCTCTCTCTCTCTCTCTCCCTCCCTCCCCCCCTCTCTCCCTCCCTCTCAATCTCTCTCTCTCTCTCTCTCTCTCTCCCTTTCATCATTTCCCTCCCCTCTATCTCCCTCCTTCTTTCTATCCTTTCTCTCTCTCTCCCCGTCTCCCCATTTCTCAGCCCCTCCCTCTCTCTCTCCCCCCACCTTCTATCTCTCTCTCTCTCTCTCTCTCCCCCCTCTCTCTCCCTCTACCCCTTCAAACTTTAAATGTCTTTCTTTTTTGCTTTTGTTTCTTGTGCATTATCATATTTTGTTCACTTTATCTTGTATTACTGTGATATCTATTAATTTTTATTGTGCTAAAAATAGTTTTATTTATTTATGTAGATTCTGCAAACACATTGCCTCGATATTCATGATATTTAATTTTAAAATATTCATATGTAAGTAATTTTATTTAATTATTAGTATATTTTGAAGTAATAGAATGTTTAATTCAAAATAATGATTGAGCATTATTTTTTATAAATAAAACATGGTAAAATGAGTTTAGATCGTCAGTGGATATACAATAGGTTTATTAATGGATTTATGAATAAAGATTTTTTGAGTGAGCTTGAAACTTTCATCAATTTTGTATGTAGTCAATCAAGATGGATGGATGGAGAAAAAAATAAAGTGTCCATGTAATCATCGCAAGTGTCAGAATATTCCATTTCATGATGCAAATACTATAAGATACCATTTGGCAAAATATGGCTTTGTGCCAAATTATTTTGTTTGGATTTTTCATGAAGAAAGTACAAAGGCTTTAAACATTGACCAAAATGAGGGTACTGAATCATATGCTTGTGGTAAAGAATCATCAAACACATACCATAGAATGATCACGGAAGCTACTAGTGCTGACTTCAATATGGATTACATGGATGAACCACCTAATCACGAAGCTCAGAAATTTTATGAAATGCTTAAAGTTATAGATAAAGAGTTGTGGCCTGGTTGTAAAACACATTCTCAATTATCACTTGTAATTCGACTTATGAGCATTAAGTCAGAAAATCATGTCTGAGAAATTATTTGATCAGGTGACATAATTGATGAAAAACATTGTTCTTAATAATAATTTAATCACTAATAACTTTTACAACACTAAGAAGTTACTACGAGGAATGAGTCTACCAGTCGAAAAAATTAATTATTGTTTAAATGGATGTATGTATGTTATATTGGGGTGGTGATAGTGATTTAATTAGCTGTAAGTTTTGTGATTATCATCGATTTAAGAAGGCACCTCGTGTTGTAGATACGCCACAAAAATTGAAGGAAGTATTTAAGAAGATGTATTATTTTTCATTAATTCCTCAATTACAGAGATTATATGCATGAAATGCTACAGTAAATAATATGAGGTGACATTCTAAGCATGAGGTTGAAGAATGGGTAATGTGTCATCCATCAGATTCACTTGTTTGGAAGCATTTTAATTATATACATCAAGATTTTGCAGCTGATAGTCGAAATGTGAGATTGAGTATCTGCACTGATGGATTTCAGCCATTTGGGTAATCTGGAAAACATTATTCAGCATGACCAGTGATAGTGACACCTTATAACTTGCCTCCGTGATTGTGTATGAAAGAGCAATATATGTTTTTGTCAATATTGATTCCATGGCCAAAAAATCTGAAAGACATACTGGATGTTTTCTTACAGCTTCTTATTACAGAGTTAAATCATTTGTGGGAATTTGGCATTGATACATATGATATTTTATAGAAGCAAAATTTCATTATGTGGGCATCCCTTAAGTGGACAGTAAGTGACTTTCCTGTATAGTAAATGTTGTCTAGCTGGAGTACTGCAGGATGATTCGCATGCCCATATTGCACGACAAATTCGCATGCCCATATAGTAAATGATCCTATTTATTTGGAGACCATAGGAGGTCGTAAGAAGCAGTGAGTATCCAAAATCGTCTCGAAGGGAGTGACATTTTGTTGTAGCAGTCATGCTTCTAATCCATCTGTCTCAGTAATGGTGGATGAGGCGGTCGAATAATAAGCAATGTAAATAAATGAACGTATTGTAGTTATGGAGAGCAAAATGAAAAAGAAGGATGAGCATATATCTCATTTGAAGGAAGAAATATATGAAATTTAAATAACAAAAGGATAAGTAGATATCTCATTTAAATGAAGAAATATATGAAATTAAAGAATAGAAGGATGAGTAGTATACTAATTTGATGGAATAAATGCAAGAAATTAAAGAAATGAACGATGAGATGAAAAAAATTAAGAATGTAATGCAACGGAAGATGTCCTATTTGGAGTCACAGTTAGTGGCATTGGCGCAACAGATAGCATTCCGAGATCCATCTGCGAAACCTCGCAGGAGAGACTAGCATTCCCTATAAATTATGAGGATGATTTCATATAAGAATTATTTCTGAACTATTATTTATTTTTGTCTATCTGTAGCAAATAATTATTATATTTTTTTGCAAGTTTTAATTTTTTTTATTCAGGTTTAGTTCGTTACTTTTCTGATTAACCTAATTATGAATCTTTGCAGGGCACATTATCTGAGACACATGGAAAATTCTGATTTAGAGCATTCAGACATTGTTACGGTCCTTTCAATGCATGGTCTCATATTTATCGATTTCAATTTTATCAAAAGGAGGGCAAGCTTATTTTATCATTATTATTCCTAAAACATTTTATTTTTTGTATTCTCTCTCTAAACATAATTACTGGACATCTTTTGGATTTTTGTTAAAGTTGTATGACAATCAACTTTATTTTGAGTTTGTTCATGTCTATAATAATTATTTTTATATATTTGTGTGTCTCCGAATTTTTTGGGTAGAGTTTTAGCCTAATATAGGTAAGTAAAAGCCTATATTCAACAGGGGAAGCAGTGGCAGTGGCGGCAGCAGCTACAGCGGAGGCAGCAGCGGCATCAGCGGTAGTGGTGCCATCGGAGGCAGCGGCTACATCAGTGGTGGCAATGGCATCAGAGGTAGCGGCGGCATCAGTGCCAGCTGTGGCAATGGCAGAAGCAGCGGCAGCACTGGCAGTTGTGGCAGCACCAACAACGACGACAACAGTGGCAGTAATGGCAGCGGCAGTTTCAGGAGCGGCAATGACAATGGGAGCAGCAACAACAACAACAAATGCAGCATATACGCACGTATATAGTTAGTATATACGTACATATAATACGGTAGTATTTAATGTACATATATACTGAGTATATATATACGCATAAGACTACAATTTATATGTACATATACTGCAGTAATATATGTACGAGTGAAATGCTAATATATATGTACATATTTACTACAGTAATATATATTTATCAAAACATAGTTTTTTTAATTTATTTTGATTTGATTGAGTGGTTTAAATTTATTACAAATGTGGTACCACATTGTTTCCAATATGAAGCTTGTATAAGTGAAGGAATTTTTCAACAGACAGGAAGCATCGTGACTCGGATAGCTTTTTCGCAGTAACAAGTTAGTGATTGGAGGAGCAGATGGAGAGAAAACAATGTCAATGCATGGATATCTCATACTTTATGCATAGTCGGTAGATACATTGATTAATACGTGTAATATAATTTTGTTATTTTTTTTGTTTTAGTTATTTAAAATATTGTATTAAAATAAGTTATTAAATATTTTTTTTTGTTTAATTTAAAATTTTTATTTATAGTTTCTGTTTTTATTCAATTTAATATAAAAATATTAAATTATTTAATTAAAATTTTTTTGAAGCTGCATGACAATCAACTTTAATTTGTGTTTGTTCATGTCTATAATAACTATTTTTATATATCTGTGAATATGTTTGTGTGTCTCCGAATTTATGGGATAGAATTTTAGCCTATTATAGGTATGTAAAAGCCTATTATCAGTAGTAGTGGCGGCGGCGGCGGCAGCAGTAGAGGCGGCAGCGGTGGTTGTGGCGGCAGCGACGACATTGGCAAAAGTGACATTGGCCGCTGCAGTAGTAGTGTCGATAGCAGTGATAGTGGTTGCAGCGGAGGCTGCGGCATCATTAGTGGTAGTAGTAGTAGAAGTGGCAGGGGCAGCAGCGGCAGCAACGACAGTGATAGCGACAGTGATAGAGAGAGCAGCAGCAACGACAATAAATGTGGTATATATGTATGTATATAGTCAATATATACATACATATAATTCTATAATATTTTATGTACATATATACTGAGTATATATGTACTCAGTATATATGTACGCATAATACTGCAATTTATATGTACATATACTGTAGTAAAATATGTATGAGTGAAATACTAGTATATATGTACATATTTACTGCAGTAATATATATTTATCAAAACATAGTTTTTTTTTTAAATTTATTTTAATTTGATTGAGTGGTTTAAATTTCTTACAGATGTGGTACCATATTATTTCCCATGTGAAGCTTGTATAAGTGAAGGGATTTTTCAACAGACATGGAGCAACATGACTCGGACATCTTTTTCATAGCAGAAAGTTGGTGATCGGAGGAGCAGAGGGAGAGAAAGCAACGTCAATGTATGGATAGATCATACTTTATGCACATGTGGTAGATACATTGATTAATAAGTGTAATATAATTTTGTTATTTTTTTGTTTTAGTTATTTAAAATATTGTATTAGAATAAGTTATTAAATGATTTTTTTTGATTAATTTAAAATTTTCATTTATAGTTTCTATTTTTATTCAATTTAATATAAAAATATTAAATTATTTAATTAAATTTTTGTTGAAGTTGTATGATAATCAACTTTAATTTATGTTTGTTCATGTCCATAACAACTGTCTTTATCTATCTGTGAATATGTTTGTGCGTATCTGAATTTTTGGGGTAGAATTTTAGCCTATTATAGGTATTTAAAAGCCTATTATCAACAGCAGCAGCAGTGGCAGCATCAGTAGCAGAGGTAGTAGTGGCGGCAGCAAAGACATCGGCAGCAACGACACCTATCACTGTAGTGGCAGCATCGGCAGCAGCGACAGCGACTATAGCGGAGGCAGTAGCGGCAACGGAGGTTGCGACAACATCAGTGGCAGCAGCAGCAGCAGAAGTGGTGGCGGCAGTGGCAACAATGGCAGGAGCAGCAGCAATAGCGGGAGCAACAGCAATGCTAATAAATGTGGTATATACGTATGTATATAGTCAATATATACGTACATATAATTTTGCAGTATTTTATGTACATATATACTAAGTATATATGTACTCAGTATATATGTATGCATAATACTGTAGTTTATATGTACATATACCGTAGTAATATATGTATGAATGAAATGCTAGTGTATATATACATATTTACTGCATCAATATATATTTATCAAAACATAGTTTTTTAATATATTTTGAATTGATTGAGTGGTTAAAATTTCTTACAGATGTGGTACCGCATTGTTTTTCATACAAAGCTTGTATACGTGAAGGGATTTTTCAACAGACATGAAGAACCATGACTTGGACAGCTTTTTCACAGCAGAAAGTTGGTGATCGGAGGAGCAGAGGGATAGAAAGCAACGTCAATGCATGGTTAGATCATACTTTATGCACAGTCAGTTGATACATTGATTAATAAGTGTAATATAATTTGTTATTTTTTCGTTTTAGTTATTTAAAATATTGTATTAGGATAAGTTATTAAATGAATTTTTTTGTTTAATTTAAAATTTTCATTTATAGTTTCTATTTTTATTAAATTTAATATAAAAATATTAAATTATTTATTTACATTTCAGTTTAAGCGGCATGTAAAAGCCTATTATCAGTAGCATTAGTAGTGGTAGCGGCGATGGCAACAGCGGCAGAAGTGGTATCATCGGTAATGGTGGCGGCGACAGCGACGGTAGCAGCATCGACGAAAGAGTAGCAGTGAAGGCAGTGGCAGCGGCGGCACCCAAAGCAGCGGAGGCAGCGGCTGCACCGGAAGCAACGGTAGATGCGATAGTGGTAGCAGTGGCAGCAATGACAGCGACGATAGAAGCAGTGGTAGTGGCAGTAGCGGTAGTCGCGGCATGCCGCGATAGCACCGGCAGTGGGGGTAGTAGCAGTGGCAGCATCGGCGGCGGCATCAGTGGCGGCATCGACGATGACATCAGCGATAGCGGCGGCATCGGCGGCGGCATCAGTGGTGGCATCGACGACGACATCAGCGATAGCAGCGGCAGCAGAGACAACAGTGACAGCAGTGACAGTAGCAGTGGTATTGGCAGCGTCAATGGAAGCGGCAGTAGGAGTGGCAGCGGTAGCGGGAGCAGCAGCAACAAAAACAAATGTGGTATATATGTATGAATAAAGTCAGTATATACGTACATATAATACTATAGTTTTTTATGTACATATACTGCAATAATATATGTACGCATGAAATTCTAGTATATATTTATCAAACCATAATTTTTTTTTATTTTAATTTAACTGAGTGGTTTAAATTTCTTACAGATATGATAACACATTATTCCTCATACAAAGCTTGTATAAATGATGACTTTTTTCACTAGACATTATGTGACGTGACTCGGACAACTTTGTCGCATTAGAAAAATAGTAATCGGAGGAGCAGAGGGAGAGAAAACAACATCAATGAATAGATATATTATACATTATGCACTGTCGGCAGATACATTGATGAATAAGATGTAATAAAATTTTGTTATTTTTTTTTCAATTATGTAAAATATTGAATTAGAATAAGTTATTAAATGATTTTAATTTTTGTTTATTATAAATTATTTATAGTTTCATTTTTTATTCAATTTGATATTAAAATATTAAATTATTTAAATAAAAAATTTTAAAATAAATTAAATTATGAAAATAGTTTTGAAATTAAAATAGCTAGGGAAAAATCCCTTGCTAAATTAGCTAGGGAAAATTCCCTAGCTAAATTAGCAAGTGAAAACAATATTTTTAGCAACAGATTTTTTCTATCGCTAAATTTTTTTAGCTAGGGACCATTTTCGTTGCTAAAATTTAGCATCCGCACTTAGCTTGGGAATCTTCCATCGTTATTTTCATTTAGCGACGGAAGATCTCATTTAGCTTGCTAATTTAGCTAGAGAATTTGTCTTTTTTAGCAAGATATTTTTCCGTCGCTAAATTTGTAGCTATGGATATTTTCCCTAACTAAAAATTAGCAATCAGCACTTTAGATAGGGAACTGATCCATCATTAATCCGTCATTATATCCTGTTTAGCGATGGAAATTGCTCATTTAGCTAGGGAATTATCCCTAACTATAATGGATTTTTCTTGTAGTGTGGGACATCTATCCCAATGGGCCGATTTGCCATATCAACATGGATAATCGAGTTTGGGTGCTTAAAAACACTTCATTTTTTTAAACAGGTCTGGAGTCTGGCTTTGGTCTAGGGTCACAATGATTGGTGACCCATGACCTAATCCTGTGTCATGGTCACCATAATAGTGGACGGTGCCAATTGGCCAGAGACACAAGTATAGAATTACCAAATATTCTACACTCACATTTTAATATGTGAGTTTAAATAAGTAATCATTTTAGTATGTGAGTTTGTTTGATATTCAAATTACTAAATATTCATCGATATCTTGGTACTTTATGACATTGTTTAGGCATAAAATATGAGAAATTATAGATTGGTTTCATGACTTTAGAGTTTTGAAAATTTTTGATAAATAGTTATGAAATTAATAAGTATTTGGAGATATTTAGTAGAGGGTGTAGACTAATGAGTCTTATATAATTTTGGTGTCACACTTGGCTGAAATTCTATTTAATTAGTTATAATGAGAGTCATGGCTTTGGGAAAATTATTGAATTTTAGTAATATACTCAATATCTTTTAGTATCACAAAGTTGTGGCTCTAAATAACTTTTATAATTTTAACCTAAGTAGTTTTAGCTTTATAATATTCTATATCTCAAAAGTCATGGCTATGTAAAAAGGTAAAGCTTTGATATGGAACTATCATGTCATATTAAAGATAAAGTCATGATATTTGGACTTGTCTCAACCTTGAGCACTAGTATGATAATTAGTTGTTATAACATACAAATTAATGTCACAATAATTTAAAGTTCATGAGATATGTATGACTGTGACTCAATGATAATATCACAACTATTAATAATATATCACAAAATAAGAAGATTTTACTCTCGATCTAATTGCTAGTACTGTGACATCCTTACAGTATTCTAACAAGATAACACATGAAAGAAGATGAGGCTTGTATCGTGGCCACCCACGTGCCACAAATATTTGAATACATATGAAAGGCAATTTTTTTTGTCAAAGCCATTTCAAAATGACATGGCTAGATGATACAAAAGACATTCTTAAGGCTATGGCTATACGACAATTCCATGATTATATAATAATCAATAAGTACTTATGCCAATGATGTGGCTTTATAATAGTGTCAGGGATAATATCGATATGAGAACTACTTCATCATGTCATGGTTATTTTCTATTTCCATGACCCTATTTTAAAGCCAAAAAGATAAATGCACAAAGTCACAGTCACTTTACTACATCGTGACTTCATGTTAAAAAGATATTGGTCCTAAGTCATGGTTGTTGCCAGCACCCTGACTTTCTATTTTTAGAAAGATCAGAATGCAATCCAGTGTCATGACAACTTTCTAGAGTTGTGACCTTAAGATTAAGAGATAAAGGATGAGTGCTGATTATTTTCTAAAAATCATGACTTCTTACTTGAAGTAATATAAAATCACTCAAGTATAAAAAAGGAAGAAAAATAAATTCATAGGATCTCTCTTATTCCTCTTCCTCATTATCCATACAATAAATAAAGCCATGATAACTACCAAACCCAATGAGTAAATTTTACTCTTTTTAGAAATTCAATAAGCTATCAAATACAAGACTTAATGCAATCCCTGGTACCGGGGGGCAAGTTTATCAAATGTCTTATCTCTAAGGTAGAATTTAAATTTTTTATCAAAATAGCATGAGTCTAGGATTTGTGTAATTTCAATATATATAATGTGATATTAGTTTCTATAATTGAATGAGTATGTTTGATTTGTTTTGTGTTAAGAATATTGATGAATTATGATTAAATATAATGTGAACAAGATTTTTAACTATTGGTAGATTTGTGCAAGATTTTCATGGTGAACATTGATAATTAAATCATGAGACTCACTCATATATAAGGTAGGAAAGAACTGACAACCCTTTTGACTAGTATGCAAGGGATAAATTTATATCTTGAAACTCAAAAATTTGAGTATGTTAATCATAATGAGTATGAAACTTATAAAGCTGAAAGTGTGAATACATTTACATATTAAAATATTATTCATATCTTAAATGAACTAGTTCTCAATTGAGATGAATATTATGTGAAGTATATTTTAAGGGGTTCACATTTAGTGTGAGAGTTATATCTTCACCGAGAAAGATGGTGATAGGTAATCCTTGGGATAAGCATGAGTTTGTGGTAACTTATAAGATAGTGATAACCATTATGAGTTATATTTACTTATATGGTTCCCATTGATAAAACTTGAAGAAAATATATGTTAATCGTGTGAGTATGATACCTACAAAGCCAAAAGTATAAATGGTTGTAAACCATGTCACTTTTTGGTTTTTATGATACTCGATGCTAGAGAATAAGAGTATACATATGAAGCAACTATCAAGGATAATTGAAAAACTTTGGTAAAATACATAGGATTCAGAATGACTCCTAATTAGAGATTGAATTGTTGCTTTGGTAGTGGCATACAAAGGGAATGGCTATGTGAGAACCACCATTGGGATGAGATGAATGGTAACAACTACCTTATATACCACAAGAGTAGAGGTGTCAAACAAGCTATTCCAGGCTGGCATGTCTCAAAAAGGGTAGGCTCAGCATGGCTCGAATGGCTTGAGTCTACCAGATTCAAGTTGGTTCATGCTGGGCCTTAGAGATTTCATGCTATGTTGTGTTGGGTCATGCCAGGACGTGCCATTTTGGCCCATTCAGAATTGGATCATTTCTAATTCTAAATATTCTAAACTTCAATACAAAATTCATTAATTAAATAAATAAATACAAAAACAAAAACAAAATTACAAACAAAAGTCACAAGTTACAACTCACAACTCACAAAAATAACATAAAATAAATATTATAAATTTCAAATTTTCATTTTTGTAACGTAATATCACTAGCAGTAGGTTTAATCTTAGTCCTCATTAATATCTCATAAATCATCATCTACCACCAACTCCTCCCCTCTTACTATAGTTGTAGTATGATCCTAAATACCAAAGTTCTAATCCTCTCAATCATTCATGCATGCTAATTCCTCAATGATATTGGCCACAATCTAGATATCCTATCTGAAATCATATTCACCACAATAGAAAAAGTAGACTCTGAATCTATGATTGACACTGGAGGAGTAAGTCAATCCCATTCTATCTTAGATAGCACATGATAGGTGGACTCATATGATTTTTATAATTGTAAAAATATCAAGGTTCTTGTTATCAGGTATGTGATAGGATTGAGTAGTAATCAACATCTATGATTGAGCAGTCATCATCTCTGATGGTATCCATGTTCGTACTTAGAGCCTGGCTACCACCACCACCATACCTAGTATGGTAGTATGTAAATAGCTCAATTAACTTCTCGTGAATGATGAGATGAAATGGTGAATCAATACCTTAAGGACTTGGTTTCCAATTCTATAGGCATATCATTAAATATTGAGTTATCTCTAAACTTTCTAAACATGCTACTAATATTGCATATACACTTGAGTATAATGCATGTTGTGGAAGTATAAATTGACGAATACATATTCATCGTGTCATAAAATATCTTCAAGAATTTCATAAATAAAATCTCTGTAGCCTAGTTAGTGTCATCAATAATAATTTCATCACTATTACTATTGACATAGTTGGCTATCACATGTTCGTATCTAACACATGACTCCAACATACGGTATGTGTAATTCCAATGGTGTCTAACATCTGATTGAAATTTCTCATTCTTTAGACCCACATACGAATAAAAACTACAAACCTCTTATTATCTATGAAGTATACAAAGACATTTTAGTGAGTTATATATATATTTTCTAAAGCGAGAGAAATAACTTTCATCCTAGCATGTACTATGAGGTTAATGACATGACATATGCATCTAACATGAAAAATCTCTCCTAATAGCTCATCTCTAATGGTCCTAACAAATATGTTCATAGGTATTCCATTATTAGATGTATTATTGAATTTGATACTATATATTATATTTTGAATATTATATTTTTTTAAAGATTATCATCATGCATTCATAAATGGTTGGGCCATCATGAGATTGTAGAATCTCTAAAAATCCTTATATTTTTTTATTTAGGTTCCATTTAGAATCTATAAAGTGGGCGTTGAGGCATGCATAAGATGCATCATCATAACTAGTCTAGATATCGGACATCACGAATATCATGTCACTATATTCCATAAATTCATTAATTATTATTATTTTTCTAACATATAGTATTCTAGTATATTATTCCTAGATGTGAACCTTAGAATCATATGATAGTAATGATATGTAGACTGAAAATAAGTCTGCATAATACTGATTACTCTTGTATCCCTCAAAAATCTAATCAGAAAACCATTCGTGGTTAACAGTTTAGCCTTGCAAATTCTCCTTAATTAATTGTGGTATATGAAGGAGGTCAATATTACTATTGAACTAGATCCAACTTCAAGGATCCTACCACTGTGTTGGGTTTTCTTAGAATCTAATACATCATTTTTTGGTATATTATTTGGCATGCCTCTTAAGGTGCCCAATCCTACATGCACTCCTACAGATTAATATTTTTTTTATAATATTTACATTGTATTAAATAAATCTTGGGACATAAGATTATCTAACAATTCAAATATCTATTTTATTGAAAATGAGTTATCTCATTATTGAATAATTAAACTGCGGATATAATCCATTTGAGATCGATACCTAGACAAAAGTTCACTTTAGTACTTATACAACTCATGAATTTATGGATCTCTATTCAAAAGATATTCTTATTAATGAGCCTTTAGTACATTACCTAACCAATAAAATTAAATAGCATAACAAAGTCACAACAATATTATTAGTAGAAAATTTGTTAATCATGTAATCATGTAAACAATGATAATTACAAGCAAATGGATGAAACCTAGTATAAATGAGAGATTAACCATGTAAGATGCAATGCTAAAAATAACAACCTAGAAGTGAGTGTGAATATGAGAATAAAAAAAGGCTAGGCTTATTTCAGTCACAAGGTGATGTTTCCTTTGGCATGATTATTTTGCAAATGTGTATAAGGGCAAGGAGTTGATTTTTAAGGTGAGCATGCAATAATCATAAGAAGCATGAGAGGGTTTATTTTTTAGAATAGAAACAAAAAGCATAATTTCTAAGTTCTATCACGATGTTTCCATCATTTTTTTTGCTACCTCCTACTCTTTTCATTTGGTGATTCTTAATAGTAAAAAAATATTTGTAAACATAATGGATAATAAAAATTTATTCATTAATTTACTAGTTCGCAAAAGATTTTTTAGTGATGTCAGGGACAACAATAATGCTTAATAATTGAAAAATAGTGAGAAAGAAAAAGTGTAATGATATGAGTAATGGTTAGAGAGACACCATTCCCAATAATAATATTTAATAGTTTATAATCCTTGCTTGTGCAAGACGTGGACTAGTCCATGACAAATTGGGCATGAGCTATAGATATATTGGATGGGGCTCCTATGTCTAAAAACCAATTCGAGGCCTCATTTCAAGAAATAGGATACAATGTATTGAGGGCTTCTGCAAGTTGAGCTTCATAGGAATGACCATGACATTGATATCACTGTCGATACTAGTATGTATAGTGACCCTCCATGTGGTAGATTTGCAGCATAGGGGTCATCTACCAAAGGAGTGTCCTTGTTCACATATGAAATTGCAACAGGAGGCTTGAATGCTATAAGGGTATATGAAATTGGCTTTAATGATTTTTGAAAAAGCTCAAAGCTCTCAACATTTGACACAAGATCTGCAAAATAGGATAAAGGGGTGAGGGTCATTTGGACTATGAAAAATCTTGAAAATTTTGATCCAAGACCTAGGAGGAACTAGTATAGTTTTTTAGTGTCATGGATGGGTAGTTCGATAGCATTAAGTTGTTCATCGAGGGCAACAAAGGCATGGGCATATTATGAAATATATTTGATACCACATTCCATTAGTTGTAAACAATCATTGGGGTGGATTTCATGGGCTTTGGATCGGTGGCTAAAGGTGTTTTCATTGGCAACTCACACCTCACTGACAGTGGAGGGTCCTACAACATTATCCATGACTTCCTCAGTAAGGTAGGACAAAAAAGATTGAATAGACATTTATCAGTATGCTTCCATATCACATATTTGATATTTGTTGTCTGATAATTTTTAGGAATAAAATGGGGTGGCATTTTTATATTTCCATCTACATAGCCAATTAGTTTTTGACTCTCTAAAAGGTGAAGCAATTGGTTTTTTTGTAGGAGGTAATTAGAACAAGATAGTTTGATTGTAACAATGAGGATGTGGGTAATATGAGGGTGGAGAGTGAAAGGGGTTTTGACATTAATAAATAGAAGAAAGAATCGAGAGAAGCATGTTAACCTCGTTACCTCCGATTCCATGAAAAGGGGTTTTGAGAAACAACCACTTATTTTAAGGCGAGTTAATTTCATATATATATATGTGTGTGTGTGTGTGTGTGTGTGAGTGCGCACGTGCATGCCCGCGTTCACGTGTGTGTACAATTACAAATGTGAAAATTGACTAAAATAAAACTATAATCTTGAGACAGAATGGAAAGTCTTGAATGAAAATGTTTCATTTCGACCAAAGCATGATTCTTGATAGTATACTTAATATATATTTATATGTTTATCTTTTATATGGGTGGTGGATCACACTATCATATATGAATATATATATATAAATATAAAATTATAAGTGTTGTAGTGGATATATGTATATATATACATGATATTATGTCTATATTAATATATATGTACTATAGTGAACATAAATATACACAACATATTATATATATTGTATGTGTGTGTGTGTGTATATATATATATATATAATACATATATATATGCTTTATGTTTATATAGATATGAACTATGGTGTATAATAATATATATATATATACATGGTATTGTGTCTATATAAATATATATCCTTGCTAGTGTGTGTGTGTGTGTGTGTAATGGAGTGTGTATATATATGCATAACTATATTGAGAAGTATGTTAATATTATTATGTTTATTGTGTACATATAAATATATATCATGTCTATATCAATATTATTATGTTTATTGTGTCCATATAAATATATATCATGTCTATATCAATATTATTATGTTATTTGTGTAGATATAAATACAAATATCTTGAAAGAAAATATAATGTTTTCTCATTGGTCAATTGCTTTTTGTATTTATATGGGTACAACACCATGTATTGTGTCCAATGCACAACTACAAATGTGTAGAAATTTAAATATTTAGATTCTCATAGTTTTTTTGTATACATATTTATATGTTAATATTATTATGTTTTGATTCTTACATTTTAGTTGTATAGATATCTACATCTTAAGATTTCTCATTGGTCATTAGCTTTTTGTTTTTATTTTTTAGATTTTCATCATTTTTGATATCAATATGTGACATGTTAATCTTGATAAAAAAATAATGGATTGATTACTAATAATATTTCATCTGCTACAACTTTTAGGGTAAGTCCTAAATAAACAAAAACTTTTAAAAAAAATCTAGTATAGTATTTTACTAAATTGAAAAAGGAAATATGGTGGTATAGTAAATATTACAACATGTAATAATTATTGGTACATGATTGAAAGCTCTAGCATTAAGGAACTAGCATACTTTGGAGATATATTGAGAAGTATGCTAAATATCGATTCAATAAACATGTCAAACAATACATTTTGCCATTTTCTTTTGTGTCATAATGTCAAAGAAGTGTTTCTAATTAAAAATTTAATCAAGAACATTGTCATAAAGAACTTTATTAAGATGATTATCATTGATCAATTACTATTCAATTTTGTTGAAAAATAGAGTTTTAAGAAATTTTGTAATATGTTACAACTAAAATTTTAATTGGTAACCTAAACTACAGTAATTGAAGATTGTGTTGAGATATTTTTAAATGAGAAACAAAAGTTGAATGAGATTTTTGAGACCATGGTTTCATGAATATCACTCACCACTGATTTGTTGACTTTTATCCAAAATCTTGGATATCTTTGCCATATAGCATACTTTTTTGCTAAGAATTATATG
This sequence comes from Sapria himalayana, assembly GCA_029783825.1. Taxonomy (NCBI): domain Eukaryota; kingdom Viridiplantae; phylum Streptophyta; class Magnoliopsida; order Malpighiales; family Rafflesiaceae; genus Sapria; species Sapria himalayana. The sequence goes on from JAREIK010003431.1 coordinate 5,861,028, forward strand.
TTACAAAAAATGATAATTAATTCATGTCTTGTTCAAACTTCGAATCTTGACAAAATTATTGCTCAAGCCATAGAGATATGAATGTTATATCATTAGTGTTGGGGTGGGATGTTTCGACTGTGATTTATATGAAACCATAAAGTACCATGAATAATGATTGATTAAACAATGGAAGAAAATAATTAACAACCCAAAATTAAGACAAACCTCAATATAAAAAAAGTTTGAAAAATACAATTAATTAAAATGAAGTTTAAGTAATAACAATGCTAAATTGAACATTAATTGGTAAAAACTGATTTAGACATAATAGAAGTCCATGAAGCACAATATGCCTAGAATTAGATTTAGGACAAAAAGTATTTTTTAGAATATAAAATTCTAGATATAAGAAATCTAGTTAAAATACGTAATCTAGGAATTTGAGGTGAATGCATCATATCCTTTTCTGCATTATTCTTTTGTGATATGATTAGTTCGTCGACTTTACGGCTTGGAATCAACAATATGATAGCATAGCTATTTCTAGACCGAAGAGGAGATTTTGGCCATAGTTTTTAATTCTTCCAATTATCTAAGCTTCAATTCCTTATGACATACATTTCTACACACAAAAATAGAAACCAATAGTATCCACACTGCTCATGTTGGAAATATGTTTGATTGTGTGTGGGCTGCACACACGATGTATAGAAAATAAATCACATCAATGCACACATACTGTAATTAAAATACAAACACAGAAATACCTAAATTATAATATAAAATTAATATATGTAGGAGAAAAAGAGAGGGAGAGTGAAAGGGAGGAAGTGAGAACCAGAAATAGAAACGGAAGAAACTATAACTCAAAAATCTGCCCAAAAACTCTCTCAAACCAGCCCATTTTCTGGTATAAAATGCAATGCTCCATTATTTTTCTTTTCTTTCAAGTTGCACCTCTTCCAGCTTATGCTAGTTTTCAAGAAAAAAGAAGCACAAGATACCACACTACGAATTCGTGCTGCACCTAACACACATTGTGCCGGCCTCTCTTAAAAAAATTGATTTTATTATATATATATATATTAAGGAAATATATGGGGCACACTCCAATCCAAGATGGTGCCACATGTGCCCTCTTTGTAAAATGTGAAGAATTCAATTTTCACAAAAGTTTAGTTTTTTATTTTATTTTTTTTAAACAACACATGCTTTCAATAAAATAACAAAACAACCCAAACTGAAATAAATAAACTAACTGGTCTACCCAACTCGAGAAGACTCAACAAATCTCTGTTTCTACCCTAGGTGGAAATATACATATCAGCATGTAACTTAAAAAGATTAAACTTTTCCAATGAAAGTGATTTTGTGAACATATCGGTGATATTTGTATTTGTGTACTTTTTCAAGTACAATTGATTTTTCATCTAATACATCTCATATCCAGGGTTATCGTACATTAATATTCTTCGACCTATTATTAATATGTATCTCATAATATATGTATAGCACTTTTACTGTCACACCATACAATATATCTATCTTATAATACATCTAATTCTATAAGAAACATTTTCATCTATAAAGTTTTGTTGCAAGCTCTAGTAGATACAATGAACTCAGTCTCAGTGTTGGATAGTGCTACACTTCTACAACTTAGATTGCTAATATATAGCTCTCCCTACAAAGGTTATATGATACCTAAAGGTGAATCATTGTAAATCTAAAGCACCACCATATCAGAATCAGTATATTCGAGAAGCATGAGTTTTAACACGCCCATTACAAATATAGCTGGGAAGTCTCCCATAAGTATCTCAAGATTGATTTCACTACATACCAATGATATCTTTCAGGGTTCAAGAAAAAAAGATTGACAACACTGATAGCATGTGTTATATCCAATCTAGTGCAAACCATAACATATATAAGACTACCAACTTCTGAGGCATATGGGGGATATGACTCATGTCTATCATTTCCTCATCAGTCTTAGGATTATGTTTGGTACTCAGCTTTAAATGTTTAGCTTAAGGGGATTGAGACAAGCTTAGCCTCATTCATGAAAAATCTCTCAAGAACCTTACTAATGTATAATTCTCGAGATAACCATATACAACTAGAAGGCCTATCTCAAATAATACTCATTCCTAAAATTTTCCTGATTAGGCCTGAGTTTTTCATAGAAAAATCTTTTTCCAGCTCCCCCAAAGGCCTATTAATTAGTACTCTATTATAGTTAATAATCAATATGTCATCAACATATAATAATAGCATAAGTCTATCATCTCTTAACTAATGACTGACAAATATACAATGATCACCAGATGTGTACTGAAAGTCATGAGATTCAATGAATGAATAAAATTTTTTGTACCATTTCCTAAGAGCTTGTTTGAGACCATGCAAGCTCTTGTTTAATTTGTAAATGAAATATTTCTTTCTTTCTACAATCAATCCTTCAAGATAATCCATATAGAAAGTCTCATGAAGGTCACCAAGAAGAAATATAGTCTTCACATCGAGTTGATCAATTTCTAAGTTCAAGCTAGTAGCCAAACCTTGAACTGCTCGAATATAATACATCATTACTAATGGAGAAAATATCTCATCAAAATTAATTCATTTATTTTGACTAAACTTTTTGATTACTAACCAAGCCTTATATCTTGGTTGAGAGTCACCATCTTTAAGTTTTAGTTTAAAGAGTAATCTATTTTTCTAAGTCCATATTTTTATTTTGGCAAGGGTACTATATCATAAGTCTGGTTAACGTGAATAGACTCTATCTCTTCATGCTTAGCCCGAAGTCATTCCTTTTTATTCTTAGAAAAGATGGCTTCTTGAAAGGTTTCAGGCATGCCTACAACCATGAGTAATATGTAATCTCAAAGTCTGAGAGTATCTAGGGTGACCTAGATGTTATTCTTAGTTTAGATTGAGATGTATCATGATGAATAACTAGGTCTTGCCTTTTTCCAACTGGAATATCGTCTTTCACATCCTCAATAGGTATAACCAAGGGCTCGATGATATCATGTATGTCATATGACTCAAAAGTATTAGTAGTATTCCAAGGCTCAAAAATATCTAGTAGTTACTCAATTCCTCCACTTTGATCAAATTGATCTCATGAAGGAATTAATACTGAATCTATGCAAATAGGAATGTTTGTGGTATCACTCTCATCTCTACTCAGATGACTACCACCCATAAATTGATCTTTTAGAAAAGTCACATCTCAGCTATAAATAAGTTTTTTAGAAAATTGCTACCATAATTAGTACCCAAACTATTCATATCCATAGCTAATAAAAATACATGAACATGTAGTATCATCGAGTTTAGATTATAGGTGTCAAATGGCTAGGAAATCCAGGCATGGCCATCAGCCCGACCTAGTTTAGCCATGCCTAGCTCGACATAGCATGGTCAAAAATCATGCCTCATGCCAGGCCAAGCTACCCCATGGCATGATTTGTGTTATGTTGGGCAGACATGAACCGTACCTCATGCCGGGCTAGGCATGACCCATGTGCCTAGCTTAGTAGTATGATAAATTGGCCCGGATGACCACCTAATGAGGTGGTCTAATTTTTTTAAAATAATCAACTATGTGTCCGATTGTAATTGGTCGGCCATGCAAGCAAGCAACCCATTATATTTTCACATAATGAGTTTTTTGCATGCAACATTCGACATGGTCCGGCAAAACCATGTACTCGGTCATGCCACCATGCAATGTTGGGTTGGTGGACTATGCCTGGCATGACACATGAATTTTTCCATGTCATGTTTGTCACAACACAGTTCCATGATTGTGCTTTGCATAAAATGGGTCATGTTAGCACAATATGACCCATTTGATATTTTTAGTCTAGATTGTTCATCTTTTGGAATATTAACTAAGACTTTATAGCCAAAAATTCATAAGTAATCATGTGAGATATCTTTCCCAGTCCATATTTTATTGGGAATATCTCCATCCAATGTGATTGTAGGACACATGTTGATTATATCAATAATCATACACATAGCTTCTCCTCATAATTTCTTGGGAAAATGTTCATGAGAAAACATACACCAAATTTTCTACTTAATTGCCCGATTCATCCTCTCAGCAATAACCATTCAATTTTGGCATCTTGGCTGGTTTCTTTACATGTCTAATATCATGGGACATGTAATAGCTATCAAACTGACCTCAATATTCTTCCCCATTATCAGAATGTATGGAAATCAATTTTGTGCCAGTTTCTCTCTCAACTCCAAAAATGAAAATCATGAAAGACAAAAAAAACCTGATTTTTTATTTTTAGTGTATATACCCGTATCTTCTTAAAATGATTATCAATGAATGTGATAAAATAAAGGGCTCCACTGAGAGTTTTGCTCTACATAGAGCAAATATCGGTATGAATCAGATCAAAAATATTAGATCTCCTCGAGGGTGGATAAGAATGGAAAGAATAATGACTTTTTTTAGCCATGTCATCCATACACTCAATAAAAGAAGATCAATGGTCAAATAACAAGATATTCCTTCTAGCTAGAAGTTGAAGGTACTTCTCACTAACATGTCCAAGTTTCTTATATTAGAGATTAATGTTGCTCTTATAATAAATAATATTTGCTTGATTTCTAGGCACATTTTCCTAAGTATAATATAAAGTATTCATCTTTTTATCCCTCTAAATAATTAATGCACCCTTGACCAGATTCTACCAGCCATCACCAAAATGACTTAATATCTCTCATGTCATTCAGCATGACAACAAACATCAAGTTCATATAAATATTATGTATATACCAAACATCTCTCAACACCAACTGATGTCCTATCTGCATCTATAGACAAATATCTTTCATGCTCAAAATCTATGATGTCCCATAATTACTCATCTTTACTATGCCATAATCACTAGGTGCATAGGCAGTAAAGAAGTCAATGTGCGGTGTAATATGAAATGGTGCTCCTGAGTTAATAAACTAATAACCCTCATGAGATATATTATTAGCATAATTATTATTGCTAACCAACATCAAGTCACCTTCTAAGATGATATTGGTCTCTTCCTTGAATCTCTTTTCTCTTGTGTACTATTTTTAAAGTGTCCTAACTTGTTATAATGGTAACACTTGATTATTTTTCTACTTTTTGACATGCCTTTGAAAGAATAACTTCTTCCATCAGGCTTTGTGTGCCTCATAGTGCTTCAACCTTATCTCCCAAAAATAATAATACCATGAGAAGCTCCTCCCTTCTTATTTCTCCTCGCTTCTTTGGACAATAATTTTTTTGAGACAATATGCATTGACATAGTGTCTCTAGGTGGTGACATGCTATGTGAAACCACAAAGTTATCCATACTATTTAAAAATTAGCTCAATATTAGACAACCTAATAACTCATCTTCCATGACCATTATTATGAATGAGAGCTAATTCACATGTCCTTGAAAATTATTAATGTGTGCCGACATTAGATTGTCATCATTGAGTCAGCCCTAAAATATAGGATATCCAATTCTTCTTCACTCAACTTACTAGTGTTTTCTTTCTTATTCACTAGGTTATATAACTATTTCACTACAAGATTTTCATGTATTCTATTTTTCCAAATAGAATAATTGATTCTGGTTAACTTTATTATTATAGAGTGATCATCCATAATAAAAATGATTTTATTGATCACAGGTAATCAATCTAAATAAAAATTCCTTGAAAAATGTTCGAAATCACTATATTTATTTTGAAATAATCGAATACCAATATAATAATAATGAATAAATTGAATATCATCATAATATCAATGATGAATGTCCTCCTCAAAAAGTTCAGATACTACTTTTTGGGTGGAATCAAAACCTCACTGTAGTTATTGGGATAGGATGTTTGGACCATTGCTTATATGAAACCCATAAAATTCTAGGAATAATTTTTGATTAAAAAAAGGAAGTAAATAATTAATAATCCAAAATAAAGAAAAGCATCAATATAAAAAAATTCAAAAATATAACTGATTAAAATGAAGTTCAAGTAAGAATAATGCTAAATTGAATTAATAAATGATAAAGACATATTCACGCGTACTAGGAGTTCATGAAGCACAATATGGCTAAAATTATATTTTGAACAAAAAGTATTTTCTAGGATATAAAATCATAGAGATCAGAAATCCAATATAAATACGAAAACCTGAGATTTTGTGATAAGTACTCTGGAACTCTTTCTACATTATTCTTTAGGTGATAGGATTGGTTCGTCAGATTTATGGTTAGGAATCAATAATATGATAACATAGTTATTTTTGAACCGAAGAGAAGATTTTGTCCATAACTTTTAATTTTTCAAATTGTCCAAGTTCCGATTCCTTTCAGCATATACTTTTGTACATCAAAATAGAAATATGTTGTGGTTATTAATAATATACACATATAATGTATTAAAAAATAAATCACATCAATGCATACATATTAAAATTTAAATACAAACATATAAATGCCTAAATTGCAATATAAAATCAATGTTCAGAGTAGAGAGAGAGAGTGTGTGTGTGAAGAAGTAAGGGAGAACTAGAAATGAAAATGGTAGAAACTAAAACTCAAAAATTTGCCCAAAAATGTTCACATATCTAGGAAGAAAATGCAATATCCCTTTAGTATTTTTCTTTCAAGTTGCACCTCTTTCAGTTTATGCTCTTTTTCTGGAAAAAAGAAGTGCAAGACACCATACTTCAAATTCATGCGGCACCTCATACACTTCGTGGTTACTTCTCTCAAAAAATGTGGTTCTATTATATATATATTTATATAATGTGGAATCGGATGGGGAAATTCCCCCATCCAAGGGGGCACTAAAGGTGCCCTCTTTGTGAAAATGCAAAGAATCCCATTTTTACAAAAGTTCTGTCTTATTTATTTATTTATTTTAAACAATACATGCTTTCAATAAAATAATAAAACAAGTCAAACCAAAATAAATAGAAATCAACCGATCTATCCAACTCAAGAAGAACCAACAATTAGAACTTGTATTATATATGATTAATGCATAATCACAAGTATATTAAAAGAATTTAATAAGAGGAATAGATTATTATTAGATAAAAACTTTTTTTCATGTAAAATATTTTTACTCTTGTCTTCAAACTAATTAATAAATGAAGGAATCAATGAGGTTTAAAATCATTAGTTAGCCTTAGTGAAATTTGTGAGAAGTTCCCATTCTAATTTACAAATATTCAAGAAATATGTTTGTGAAGAAAGAATTGTGTCTAACAAGTATGTGTTATGATGTAACAATAAGATGAAATTCCACATACTTAATGCTAAGCATCACTCTTGATCATAAAAAAATATTTGAATTAATAGAGGAATAAGATATAAATTCTATGCTTCAACAAGATATAAACTTTAGTTAATCTTCCAATTGACAAACAATTGGAAGCTTGCAAGATTCTTTGTTTGAAAATTTTTAGATTATTGGATTATGTATTTAGGGTTTAAAATATGATACTTCTAATAATTTGAAAAATGCAAAAAGCATAGTTATTTGATGGAAGGAAAAAATGTCTTCATATTGTATCATATCTTTTTTGACACATAACAATTGGAAGTTGTGTTTCAGTTCTTGCTCATATTTCAATATAATTTTTGATGATAGAATTATTATTGTTGCATTTTCCAATAATTATTTAATGAGTATGTAAGAACAAGTCACATTTTTGGCATTAATCAGTCTCCTTGAAAACCTAAAGTTGGATGCCTCTTTTCTCGTGACTTAGGTGCTCAATAAGGGTTTTCAGAGCTAAAATTTGATCATTCAACTCTTAATCAAAGAAAAAGATAAGTTATATGCTCAGGATACAACTTAGATGCCACTGAGTACATAATTGAAGAAGGCAAAAAACAAAAAAACCATCTTCGATAAGTTATTGCTTGATTCCATGAATGCTTCTATCAACATCTCAATCGAAAATGCAAGAATAGAAAATTATAAGATTTCTGAAGGTCTTTTAGTTACATTTGATGCATATGTAGATATAAATGCTAATGAATCTAAGGATTTAGAATCTCGAATGCCATCTAGTTCATATGAAAAATCTACAAATAATGTTATAAATACTAGAAACCCTATCGAATTGGAATTATTCACATATTCTAGTAATGATTCACAAATAAATCATAATATTAGGAATGATAACTTGCTGATTGAAAAAAAAATGAGAAAATGCCAAAAATTTTGTTCCCTAACACTTTAAAACATTCAGTAAAAATAAGATATCATGGAGTAACTTATTTTCTAGAAAAAGAACTCTAGCAAATACCACAAATTTAGCTTATTTGTCTTCAGTTGTGCCTTTTAATGCCTATTATGAATATGAAGATCCAGACCAAATTGTGGAGAATTGGAAACACTATGAAGTTCATATTTTGTAACAAAACACATGGGCCAAGCCTTGTTAAAAAAATTATATTAGAATAATGGAAAACCGATGCATAAGTCATCCAAAACTCAAGTGGATAAATTTTTTTTTCAAATTTGAAAACCAAGAGGAAATAGTAGATGTGTTAAATTCGGGACCCTATCTAGTTTTTGGAAGGCCATTCTATGTAAAGCCCCTCCCCATTGGTTTTTTCACTATGGGTTCCAAGAGATGGCAAAAATTCTTATTTGGATAAAACTCTCTAACTTTCCTATCAATTTGTGGAACCTAATCAATTTGGGCAAAGTAGCCAGCTATAAAGGTATGCCCCTACACATGGATAAGCTTACATCCAATATTTATAAGATATCAAGTAGCTATATTATATGAATATTTGCCTCCATATTGTAGAATGTGTGGTGTTTCTGGATATGTTTTAAGTAATTGTTAGCAAAAGAACAAAAGGAAGGTTCCAGATGATAATTCTTATTTTCAATTGAGTCCAAATACCTTTGTAAAAACTCACAACCAAAAAAAGAGGGAGGATATACAAAAAAAAAAAAAAAAAAAACTTCTCAAAGAAGAAAGTCAATAATATGGCCAATACAAGAACAAAGACCAAAAAATTGAGTCCTTCAATTTATCCACAAATCGATGGAGATAATATCTTGACACTGGAAAAGGAGACAAAGAATTTCATTATAGTGAAAAGAAGAAAAAGATGAAGGAAGTTGTCATTCTGAGAGAAGGACCCTCCTTAAAATATTAGAAATAAAGGGAGAATAAAGGACAAGCAACTAATGACCTAGGAGGATATCTCCATATGGTCCTGCATAAAGCCTACCATGGAGCTTTCAGCTTCCTATTGAACTATTATGGTTTTCTTTATGTTTTTATTTATTCTTGCTAGGGTTGTTGAACTTACTTTGAAGTTTTAGAGGTTAGTTTGAGAAGTGCCAAAATTATCATGTTCTCATGATTTTCTTAAAAATTTGATCAGGAGGATAAGGGTACCCCCTAGGGATGGGAATGCCGAAGTGTTTGAATGGTCTCACTAGAAAATTAGCATTTGTGGTCAAGAATTGATCTTGGGAAGTTTGGGAGGAATACTTGGGCAAAACGGAGAGTCTAGTATGAGATGATGGATGGTGTGAAATATTGTGGGGGTCTCATATATGATGCATATGATGGGTGGTATTCTCATGCATGCTAGTTCCTAAAAATCAATTAAGCATTATTTCTGAATGGTGGGTGGCATATTAAAAGAGAACTTTCATGCATAAGCATTATTTTCAAATACATGGAAATACATGACCAAGAAGTGGATATACATAATATTAGCAATATATACTATGTGCGTGATTGAATACGAAAATAATGATTGGATGAATGATGAATATGTGTTCTTATTATATGAAGATTACATGCTAGAATATAAGAGATTTTAAATATCCTATAAAACATAAGGAAGTGTTAAGGCTTTTCAAAGATTTTAACATTGATATTTTTACTATTGTGGAAGCAAAATTGGACTCATTAAAGTTAATATGGTTAATGAAGACAAAATTCAGAAGATTTAATATCCCTTGAATAATTTCAATTTCCATCAAAATGACAAATTTCTAATATTATGGATAATTAGACAACTAAGATTAATATACTTTTTGTCACTACCCAACATATTTATCTCATAGTCTTTGATATGGAAAAGAGGTTTTAATTTTGACTCCCCATCATTTATGGCCTACATTCAGTAGTAACTAGAAGGCCCCCATGAGATAGTTTAATATTAGAAAGATCTTTTGAGGTTTCTATTAGTAATAGTGCTCCAAGCCTATTGTATGGACATGATATGTTGACTATTTGTGAGAATTAATTATTATTATGATTTGCATGTTTATTATATATAATATCCTTGAATAATATTATTAATTATTCTAAATATCTCTAATCGATTATTGTTATGAGAATAATAATGAATTAAGATTTGTATAAAGTTTGATTGATATTCATGGGATGAATATGTGTATGAGATACAAATCAAATTTATATCTATTTGTTGAGAACAAATATTGGACATACTCATCTTGAGTTTAATACATGGATCAAAGTCATAAGTTAATCTCTAATAGTTATGTTATTAAATTCTTTGATCTGAGATCGCTATAGTTCTCAACATAAGGAATATTATGTATTGATATAATCAAACATTGTCTTTAATTAGATGACTATAAATGTTATACTTGAACATAATAAGAATTATGTAGTGAGATATGAGCGATTAAGATGGAATTTGTTCCGTTTATTATAAGAGAGATATCTTTAGGTCCCCTCAATAATTGAGACTGAGAATGTATGATCATGCTCAAATAAATTGATGGAGATCAATATCATTTGTTTAGTCAGTCTAATTGGGTTTCAAGTAATCAAAGATAGAACGATATAAGGTTGACTTTGTCCATGCCTTATATTTTATCAAGATATCATGAGACAAAATTATTATGTCATTAGCTAAGGTTGTCTCAGATCATGAGTTTTTCATTCAACTTGGGTAGTCATAATATCTTATTAGAGGCCACTTATGACTTGTAGGATCAAAATATGATTCAGGGATACTATCCATATTAATTGAGCCTATAGGGTCGCACATTAAGAATGAATAATAATAGTTATGATTTTTTACTCTCTGTAGTAATTTAAAATGATGAAATTATTTTAAATTACAAATAGCAATTAGTTATTATTTAAATTCAAATATAATTTTGAAAGTTTAAATTCATGATTTAAATAAATAATTAATTTATTACATTGAACATGAGTTTTAATGAATAAATTTATTTAAAAGGGGTTTTAAGGATTTGAATTTAAGTTGTTATTATTTAAAAGAGTTTTAAAAATATAATTAAATTCATTTATGTCTAAAACCCTAGTAGACTTGTATATATATGAGTGAGATATATTTGATACATGTAGTCTTCTTTCATAAAATAGAGAGAAACCCTTTCATTTTGAGAGAATGAATTTAAACTAGCATTCAATAAGATCGTTCATTATTTATTCGTGTGTGAATACTTGTAGAGGGTGGTCATTTTTTTCAGAAAGGCAGCACATTTGAAGATCTGAATAAACCAAGATGCACACATTTAAGGCTTGACGAATCAATCTATAAGGTGTAAGTTTTGTTTACCATTCCTTCATGTTTTTATGAATCGCATGTGATCCTTAGTGGGTTAAGAAATAAAATTTATAAATTCTACTATATTTATGTTCCAATTAGATTGGATATTTTTCCCAAAACCCTAACAATTTTTTTCTGGGTAGTAATTGGAGATTTTAACTCAGTTCTTTGTAGATTAGACAAGCTAGTGGGATGGATGGTTACCAATTATGAATATACAGACTTCATTAATTGCTTCTCATATTTGAATCTTGAAGATATTCTCACTTCAAGTTTATTCTTTACATGGATGAATGAGAAAGTTTTAAGTAAGCTAGATAGAGCCTTGGTAAATAATGAATGGACAAATCTTCTACATGATAGTTATATTCACTACTTCCCTCTATAAATTTTCTCTGACCATTTTTTGGCTATGATGTCTATGGATTCAGAAGAGTAGGAACGTAAAGTTTCTTTTAAATTCTATAATATGTGGCTCTCCCACACAGTATAATTCAAATGAGAAGCATTTTGGCCAGCAAACTTAAACTATGGAATACACGTATTGATAGACCAATGATATTTCAATTGGTCAGTAAATTAAAACTTTTAAGGGACCCCTTAAAGAAGATTAATCAAAATCATTTTTTCCATATCAGTGTTAGAGCTACTCAAATGAGTAACTCGCTTCAGACATTGTAGAATTTGATCTTCCAATAACCCAATTCCCTAGTTTTTCATGTGGAATAAAAATCTTTATGTCTAAAGCTATAGAAGCTGGAAGAAGCTGAGCTTGTGTTTCTAAGGTAGAAAGCAAAGATTAGATACTGAATTCAAAGTGATATACTAAGGTTTTTCATGCACTCATGAATGATAAACTTTAGAAGAGAGATTTTAATGTTAGCCAAGGAGGATGGGAGTTTTACTATATAGGCCTCCTAGGCTTCTTAAAAGATCGAGTGAGCATCCAAAAAAAAAATAATATCAATTGGGAAAATACTCCAAGAGGAGAATCATGAAAAACTTCTTTTATTTATTGAAGAAGAAATCAAGAAAGCCTTATTTGATATAGTCTCTTCAAAATCCCCTAGTCCAGATGGTTAATTGATAGAGTTTTTTAAATACTCTTAGAACCACATTGCAAATGACATTGTAAGAGCTTTACTTGGGTTCCTTCACAATGGAAGAATGTGGAAATAATTCAATCACGCATATATTGCACATATACCAAAATCCTCATATGTTTCCTCCATTAAATATTCTAAGTCAATTTCTTATTGCAATGTTATCTATATGCTAATCTCTAAGCTTTTAACAACTAGACTGCAACTAGTATTAAAAGATATAATTAACTCGGTCCAAAATGCTTACATAAAATAAATATTAATTTCAAATAAATTTTTTCTAGCACAAAGTCTCATAAGAAGATATGCAAGTAAGAGGATATCTCCTAGGTATTTTTAAAGATAGATCTTCAAAAAGCATATATTATGATTGATTGTAGTTTCTTAATAAAAGTTTTGAATGCTCTAAATTTCTCAACAAATTTCATAAATATTATTTATGTATGTATACTTACCACTTCTTATTCAATTTTCATTAACGAGCAATTACAATACTTCTTTAGAGGCAAAAAAAGGTCTAAGAGAAGGAGATCTGCTCTTCCTTATTTATTTACAATGTGCATGAAATATTTATTAGGACATATAAAGCTATCCAATATGACTAGTTTTCATATCATCCAAGATGTGCTTCTTTAAAAATTTATCTTTTGATAAATGTAGACGATCCTATTATTTTTTCAAAGAGGAGATATCCAATCTTCAAGTATCATTCTAGATACATTAAAGGAATTTTCGATCGCTTCTAGATTATTTGCGAATATCTCCAAATCAAATATCTTTTTTTGAGTTCAGGAAAAAAAAAATAAAAAGGAGATAATATTAAAATAATGATTTTTTGATGGGTCTTTGCCACTTGTTTCTCTTTGAGTCCCTTTATCCTCTACCAAACTAATAACATCACAATTCTTTGCATTTTTGTTAAAAATTATTGCATCAATACATCAATGTGTAGGTAATCTATTATCAATCATGGATAAGTTGGAACTAATGCAAGGTAATATAGAGTATTTAGTGCTATTAGTTCTCAATCTTTTTATTACCCTTATCAATTATAAACTCAATTGAAGGTGCTTGTAGGATACTCCTTTCGGGGGCTTTGTAATTCTGTAGATACCACTTGAAGGTTGCATGAAACCACGTATGCACACACCCCCTACCTCTCAAGGTGACCTTGGACTGCTCCAATTATCCTTTTGGAACAAACCTTAAACTCTATGGAGGATTAATAAGAAATAAGATTTGTTGTAGATAAAAAGGATACAACACTTTTATCTCAATTAATGCAGCATATGGAATTATCAGATAGTAAAGGTTGACTAACCATTTCGGAATTCTTTAATCTTGGTTAGCGATATCTTAGACAAATCAATTGAAAGCTTTAATCAATCAGAAATAAATGAAATGAAAATAAAAGAATTTTAGCTAATTCTTATAATTACCTCACCTCATGCCAAATTAAAAAGAAGTAACTTGGACCAAAATAATTAGGGCAAGAAATCACATATCCAAACATGCAATTTTTTTATGGGTTGCAAAATGGAAAAAATTCAGAATCAATAACATGATTTATTGAACTCCCAAAAACACTAAGTGTGAATTCTACTACTATGTAGAAATATCCAAATATATTTTTTTGAATGTGCTTTTTCTAGGGAAATTTGGAAAATATTAAAAAGTGGGCTGAAATTGAATGAGATGCAAAAATAATTTGCTGCACCTTCAAAGTTATGCAAAAATAATATTCTCCAATGCCTCAAAAAATATAATAAGAAACAAGAAAGACATCTTTTGCTAAATCAATTTATTGTAACTAGAAGGAGAGGAATCAAATGTGGAATGAAGGAAAGCATAGGACATGGAATTAAGACAGATTAAAGTGTCTTAATTCCAATATCAAAAAAAAATTGATTAGATAGTGCATAAGATTAGATAATAAGAGGTTATAATAGATATATTATTAGATAATATATCTATTATCTAATAATAGATATATTATTAGAATACAGATTAGATAGTTCAGGAATGGTTGTAATAGTTTGAAATCCCATTAGATAATACAGATTAGATAGTGCATTTTATTATTATCAAAAAAAAAAAAAAAAATTCCAATATCAATGGTTGCATCAATCTTTTTTTTTTTTAGTATAAGAGGTTGAGTGTTTTATTAATTCCATAATTCTCTAACTCAAAAAAATTATATAAAATTTGATTTGTTCATAAGATTGGTTTAAAGAGTTTTCCATACTATATTGAAATTGAAGAATAAATAGAGATGCTTTAAGAAATGAAGATAGATGTGTTTTTGGACCTATTTTTCCTGTATTTCTTTTGAAAAATTCTTTTTATGTTCTAATTATATCACACACACACACACACACATATTTTGTTTTGTAGGTATAAATAATAATTTTGATTACTTGGAGCTTGTTCTTAAAAATTTATTTTTTGACTTTTTAGTAAGCTTATATATTTAAAACATGTCTTTTATAATTTACTCAAAACTATTTTTTTTTTAATTTTTTAGTTCAATGATTAAAGGATCAACAAAGTAGCAAATTGATAATTAAAAATTTGAAATTAAAGAATTTTTTTTTTGTTGAATACTTCATTTCTTATAATGAATTTGAGACATTAATTTTTTGGGGTTATAATAGACATGTTTGATGTTAATGTTTGTGTTAAATTATAATAGCATATGTTTGATTTGTTATTTTTTATTTTATATTCTTATGATATTTGATAATTTTTTGAATATTTATAAGCAAAATCATATGTAATTATCACTTGAGTATTCATGTAATATTTCTCAAAATTTATAAATATTATTAAAATCGTATCAATACAAAAGGATATCTATCTCTCTACATATTTTTATTATTTTTTTTCTTGCAATGCTAATTATGATGTATTTTCGACCCAACTCAACCTAATTTGAGCTCAACTTAAGTTTAATAATTTCAGTTCGAGTTGGCCTCAAGTTGAACTGTTCGAGTTGAAAGTAGGGCTGGGTCATATTCTGGGTTGACATATATTGAGTTTGGGTTGGGCTTGAGTTGGCTCTAAACTTGACCCAATCCACCCAGTTTCAACCCTACTAGGATCCCAAACTCAAATCATTAAAAAAGATGTTTATTCTCAAATATGTGCATAATTTTGATTACTAAGCTTTTTCAATAGTCATATATATGTGCATAATTTTACATCTCAAAACAATATATGCTTATTGAATTTGCCTTCTTATTTTCTTGTGAAGAACAAGGTTTTAGGAGACTCTGGTAAGAGGTGCATGTAAAAATAGTATCTACATTATCCCATAAACATTCACGACACCATCCTTCTATTTGGTTGCTAACGTGCATTAAAAAACTTTCTTGACACAAAAATATCTTGGTCATCCATCTTGCATAATTCTTCATAACATTGTTCATAATTTTTCATTTCCAGTCACAAAAAATAAAAGATCCTTTGCTTTATCAAGATAGTTCATCAATTATTTGGTTCTAATAGTCTCTTAAATAATACATCAATTGAACTTATTTATACTGGTGTTTGGGGTTATACTCATTCTATTTGTTTAAATGACTCTTGATACAATTTTTATTTTATTGATTATCACATCAAATATATGTATTTTTCTTCAATGGAAACAAAATATGAGTCTGAAGCAATTTTTATACAATTTAAAACTCGTTGAAAATTAGTTTTAATGCAAAATTAAAACCATATATTCAAATAATGGGGGTAAATAAATGAGCTTAATATATTTTTTTCCTCTTCATGACATAAGTCATTTTACTACAATTACTAACATGCCACAAAGAAATTGTGTCTCGGAATGACGTTACCATCATCTCATGGAAATCAATCTCACATTACTTTAAGATGTCAATTTATGTTTACCTTTTGGCCATATGCTTTTCAAATAACAACATACATTATTAACCAATGCACCCATCATTGCTTCAAAATGTACCTCTATGTCAGACTCTCTTTGGCCAACAACCAAAATAGCTTAAATTAATAAAATTTGGTTGTTAATGTTATCCATTTTAAAGTCATACAGCAAACCCAAAATGGAGCACAAATCCATGCCCTCCAATTTGTGGACCCTTCTTTCACTCAAAATGCATATATTGGTATTTAAATTCAAATACACTATATATTTACGTATCAAGACATGTTTTGTTTGATGCGGCTCAAAAATCATTGATTGAAACTAATTCCACTTCAAGTCCGAAGCTCAATTGAATTTCTCGCATATTTCACATTCAATTATAGTTGTTTCGTCATTTGTGATGCTATCTTCATCACTAGTGCCTCTAGCAGAAGTCCCCCTCATGGTCGTTACAACTCAAGGTATGCTTCATATGTCTACCTTATATGATTTTCTATCTCAATTAAACTTGGATACTCATGTTGACAGCTTGGCACCCACATAATGAATAAGCTATATCTTTTCCTACTATTTTGAACCTTAATCATACAATCCCTCATGAACTCCACACCCATCAACCTCTCGAACTAACCATATGATCACTCAATTTGTGAACCAATTACTCAAATCAAATCAATTGCATACTATCACTAAATATCTCACACCATTATCTATTTATCATACATTATGAGTTAATCCATTTTTGAACCTCACTGATGCGAGCTATGTCCCACTACATAACTACCATAATGTGACATGAGACATTTGACTTGGTCCTCCAAGTCACTACCATTCTTGTCACTAAATGATACCAATAATGTCTAGGGATTGACTATAAGCAGATCTTTGGTCTCGTGATTAAGCCATCCATGATTAGAACAATTTGATTTATTGCTATGATGAATGGTTAAGGCTTGTGAGAAAAATACATTTAATAATGTTTTCTTACATGAGAAATTTCCCGAAATATTTTACATGTTGTTATTTCCTAGCTTGAAGGACTTAATTAAACTTAATTATGTGTGTTGACTCTATAAGACTATTTATGATCTAAAACAAGCCCCTCGGGTGTGGTAGTCTACCCTGAACAATTCTTTACTCAGTTTCATATTAAAAATTCATAGGTAGATTCTTCATTGTTCATTTACAAACATAATTTCATAAGCAATAATTTTCTAGCTTATGTAAAGGACCTAGTGATTATTAGGAATATCATAATTTATAAATTTCATTGTTGAAGAACTTGGCTATAGGGCTTCATTGAAGAACATATGCTCCTTACATTATTTCCTAGGAGCGAAAGTCTTACCCACTAAAGAAAATATTTTTCTTTCCAACATAAGTATGTTTATGATTTTTTCATCAACACGAATATGTTTGGTGCCAAAATAGTTTGAACTCCTTTTTCACCTAGCACATCTCTAAAAGCGAAACGCTGACATCAACTCCTTTGATAGCATTTAATACAAATGATTCCTTCCCAACAAATAATATCTCTCTCTTACTCAACCTAGTATCTCATTTGTCGTAAATAAATTCTCTCAATTCATGCATGAGCCCACTAAATCAAAATGGACAATAATAAAGTTGCTCGTGCACTACTTGAAGTAAACTATTTTTGATGATGTTAAGCTAGCATGCAAGGCACATCAATCTCACACAACCTTCTCTAATATAGATTGTGCAGATAACTTTGATGAGCACACTTTTACTTTAGTTTATATTAGCTTCTTTGATTCCAATCTCATCTCTTGGAGCTCAAAGAAACATGCAATGGAAGGGCCCTCAGCGACAGCTTAGTAAAGGGTCCCCGCAAAATGCTACCTCTAAAACTACTCAAATAAATTATGTTCTTTGAACTTGGTTAAAAACTCCAATCAACTCCATCACTACTCTACAACAATCTTGTAGATACACATCTTAGTTTCAATCGTGTTCACCAATACAAAATGACATATTGAAATTGACATGCTCTTTGTTCATCATCTGGATTGATGGGGCAAACTTTACGTCAAACATATTCTAACTCAGAAGCAAAATTTCAAAAATCACTCTCAAGGTACCAAACAGAAACACTCAAAAAAAAAAATTATTCTTACTGACGACATCTCAATTTTGAATGTGTGATCAAAACATATTATTTTAAAAATGATCAACTATATTTCATGCAATAATTTTATATTTTAATAAATAATCATAATAGAATTGTAGTTAACACACACACACACACACACACACACACACACACACACACTTGTTTTATTATAATTCTTTGACTTTAAGGATGTATTCTCTATAAATAAAATGTAACACACAACGATACAAATAAAAAATTTATATTGAAACATTATTCTCTAAATTTTCTAAACTTTTTATTAGTTTTATATAATTAATGTTTATTTCTTCATTATTTATAGAATATAGAAATGATATTTTATTTTAAATTAATAAAAAATTAGGAAAATTTTAATAAATATTGAAAATCACAATAATATATGTTTACTTTATTATTTTGCCATTATTTTAAATTTGAAAGTTAAATTAAATATATTTTTAAATGCTCTCACTCATAGTCCATGAAGCTAAATTCGTGCATTTATCTATTGACATAAAGAAAAAAAAGTTTAAAATTTATTTTTTGGTTCAACACCAAGTAATACTTTAAATTCATCTAGATTGAGGGTGAGTGACAATCATTAATCCTTAATGTAACAAAGCACTAGAGACAAAATTTTCACCATGGGGATTACATATAAATGTTGAAGATTTCAAAATGTTAAGCTAGTAGTGGTTATAGACGATAAAATTTCTAGTTTTGTCTCATTTAGCACATAACATCTAAAGTTTGTTTTCATATTTTGTTTAAAATTAACAATTAACACAACTTGAAGGATAATTAAAGAATGAAGAACTTCATTAAGATTGAATGTACTGATGGCTTGCGAAGAGTTAGAAAATTATAATATCGATGTTTTTTTTTTATTTTGATGATTGTTTAAAATTGAATTAAAATTATATTTTTTTTCCTTATTATGGTTTTATCATAATGAATTTTTTTTACTATGGTTTTTATTGAGATAATTATTACTAGAATTTTAATTCTATTTTTATCTTCTACCAACCACATGGTAGTCTAATCAATAAAAGATGATGAATACTCTAATCATGAGTATATGATATAATAGATGTTTTGTTATGGTTGAAAGATTTGAATTAAAAAGTTTATAAATAAATATTTATAAAAAAATGTAAACATTATTTTGGTGGAAGTGAGTGACTATTGTGATATTACTTTTTTTTTTTCTTAATGTTTATAAATTATAATTTATGTATAATTTATTTCTAACTAAAATGTAACATAATTTTAAGATAAATTAATAATTTTTCAACAAATTTAAATTATTTTTTAGTAAAACACTAAAAAAACTATTTAAAATAAAAAAAATTAGGCCCCACCATGTTTGCTTGATTTGGCACTCCTAATTGACCTTTTTTTTTAAACCATGAATTTGAGATTTGTTTGATTAAATCTTGATTGAAAAGAGTTTTTTTCGTTGGGTTTGAAATATTCATTCAAATTAAGCTCTAAATCTTAAGATAATAAATAAATTTGTATTCTTATGATGTAAATCATCATATATGATATTTGTGTTTTCTAATCAAACAACTTGTCACAATGATTGTTATGATAATATTTCTCTAAAAAAATATATTAACTATCTTAAATTGTTGGTATTTTAGATATTAATTTTACTAATTATTTTGCCATTGTGAATTGGTTAATACTCTTTTCGAAATATAATACCAATAAAGGTAGTAAAGTTGCTTCCTTTTATACATCAAATATATTTAGAAGGCTCGAGTGCATGAACCTAGTAACTTATGCATATTTAAAAACTAGTGCATAATAGCTCATTAAAAATTGCTTTCTTTGGGTGTGTAAGGTGTCATGGTTTTATTCCTTTAAGTAGTTTCTTAAATGGAATTCTTTGCCTCATACACTCATATGCACACGTACATGCATATATACAGTTATATTAACAAGTATAAACAACACGTGAGTAAATAGTGATTGGTGATTTAAAATAACCTATTGTTTTGTACTTCCCAATAATTGCCTTCTTCTCTTATTTCCTTTGATCCATAAGAGATAAAAATGGGTGGAAAATGTCTCAAGCATGAACAGAAAAACATCATCAAAAACTTGCACCAACAGGTGAGCATTTTCCTGCAACCTCTCTGGGGCTTATTGTGTGATGAGTGTAGCCTACTTAGAATTTCATATATAAATTACAATTGTTATATGAAAAGTAAATTTTTTAGAATATTTAAGTTATTTATGCGAATAATTAAAAAAAAAAAAGTTTTATTGAAATGCTTTTAAAATGTTTCTTTTGTTTCTATGATTTTTTTCCTAAATGTCTAATAATAGTTTTATGCAAATTGTAATTTTTATATATCAATGTTATGTAAAAAAAAAAAAAATAGCATGAAATATACATATAAATATTGATGTTTTGTCATATCATGTAGTGTTTTCATATATTTTATGTTTTATCATTTTATATTATATTTTTATCTCTCCATAGTATTTATGCAAGATCAAATTTCAAAATAAAAACTCAAAAAAAACTTAATTTAATTTATATCAATCCAAAATTAAATTTGAAATACAATAGTAATAATTAGAATTTAACCTTGTCAATTAATATAAACAATTCAATTATATTGCTGTATAATTCATTGGTACGAAACTCTTTAACGATCATCAAATGTTCATAGCATTACTAAACACTTCCTTAAAAGTTTATTTCTTGGTCATAACATTCTTAATGACTTTATTGTTCATCAATCAAGATGAAGATAAAGATCATACTCGGTGCACAAGGATCTCACTCTAACGTGAGGTTTGAAGATATTCACATCTTGACAAACATCACACCCATAATTTGGATAAGTTATGTCTGATGAGTCTCAAACTTGAGACATATCATTCGATAGAGATACTTGCTATTGCATCAAAGCATGATCTTTAATAAGTATATGCAATACAAGTATTTCCAATGAAATTAGTCATCATAGTACTATTATCTCACAATTACATGCACATTTAATTTTGAAGTTTTTATGAGATTTGATATATTAGTGTTTGCGTAATCGCACATGCTTATCGAATAAGATAAACTATGAAAAAATTATCCCAATAGTATAATTCAAGTTTGAACTTAGGGTTTGATAATGAGCACTCATCCTTGATAGAGGTGACATTTCAAATGAACTGGATTGAACTGAGGAGTCAACTAGGCTAACCAAACCATAATCCCTCCATATGCGACCAAATTCAACTCTCTAATGCATCAACATAGCATTTTGGCCTGGCATGGCTCTGAACTCATCAAGAGATTGAACTAAGATGAAAGACCCACCTCCATCATGACTAGTTTGACAAAACTTTGGACCTATGTATGATATGTAAAAGAAACAAAATAAATATAAAAATTTCTTTGATTGGTGACAGGGAATTTTAGATGATCAGTTCGATTATTTGATGGTGATGAGAGATGAAGGTAACCAAGGATTAGTGGTGGAAGTGATCTCCATGTTTTGCAAAGATGCTGAAAAGGGAATAGAGGAGTTAACCAAATATCTGTATTTCACTTCTTCTTATATCTTTACCATTAAAATATTCTATGCGTGTTTGCCTTACCTCAAATTTTAAGTACCTGGCAATCAAACTCGAGACATTACTATCTCAAGTCATCTCCTAGCTACCAGAAGGACTTGTCCATAGGAGCCATCACATGTGTTATGGGTGACCTATTAATTACTATTCTTTGTTCTCCAAATATTTTTAATTGTGATCCTATTAAATGAAAAAAAAGAATAACTTTTGTTTTTTGTTTTAAGATGAAAACAATTTGCAAAATAACTTAAATCTTCGGCATGCATGTGGGACTCTGCTGCACAAATTAGAGAACCAAATCATTATCTTCTAAATGAGAATTCTTATAAATGCTACAAATTATGTTTTTGTTGCTTATTTCTAACAAAACTAAACACTTTTACAAAACAAAATCAGAAATTTTGTTGACTTTAGAAAGTTTGCTTATTTGTAACCCCAAATTTGAAGCATCGCTCGCCTTTTTTTTTTTTTTTTAATAACCCAAGAATCTTGGATTTGCTTGAATAGATTCTAACATTTTTCGTAGTTTCACTTCCAGGTAAGTCCAGACAAGTAATAATCCCTATTCAGATACAACTAAACCTATCTTTCTTTCCATCTACCATGTGAGAGGAACATCTTTCATCTTTTATTTACCTATAGATTGATTATATATATATATATATATTGACAGAGGCGAAACATTTATTGATTATGAGAAATTGACCAACAACGTGCACCAGCTCAAGGGCAGCAGTTCTTTGTAAGTTCTTGAATTGTAATCATATATTTGTAAACCTATACCAATAGCTAGATAGTTCAGTTGGCAAACAAAAAAAAAAAAAAAGCCCCACGCTAAGGTCACTAGATCGATCTCGAAGAATGTTAAGATATGATTCTCATGATATTTGTCACCAATCAAGATGACAAATATATGATTTTGATATTGAAGTCTATCATGATGTTTGGGAGAGGGTACTGGGATTTATTTGCTAACTATATATATATATATATATATATGCTAACCAATAAAATTCATTATTATTTCAAACATTTTCCAAGTGTTGGAGGTTGCCGGATGGCCCTTGCTTGTCGAGAGCTTGGACTTGCTAAAGATGATAAGCACAAGGAAAGGTATGAAAAAATATATCATTGCTCACACAAACACACATGAACACAAACTAACACACACACACACACACACACACACACTACTAACACAAACACAAAGATACACACACACACAAGCACATAGACACACACACAAGCACACACACACACACACACACACACTAACACACACACACTAACACACACACAAGCGCACGCGCGCGCACGCACACACAAGCACACGCACACACACACACACACACACACACCACACACACACACTATAACACACATTAACACACACACACACACACACCCTCACAGCCTTGTAGATGAAACAAAAAAATAAAAAATCGATAAAGATTCTTTTGTATATGTTTTATCACTTCTCAATTAAGACATAACATGCACATTCAGGTGCATGGAGGCTTTTAGCAAAGTCAAGCAAGAATATGAAACTCTGCGCGAACATTTAAAAATCATTTTAGAGGCAAGTTCTCTCATATTATTCTAATCTAAATCTCATTTCCACCTGCCCACCCACACAAACCACACAAGCACGCACACAAAACACAGACATGGTGATATATGGTACAAATGTGAAACATATACTTACGTATTTGATGGCAGATGGAAAGAAACATTCATTTTGAATGGAAAAGGAAAGATCAAGCCTAATGTTTAGCACCACCAAACAAAAGTTCAAAAGGGCTCAAGCATGGCCATGCAAGTTCATCCCTTCATGTTATTGAATAAGCAGAGCCTTGGGCCACATTCTATTTCGTTTTTATTCTTGCACAATGATTTGAAGGGAATGTTATATCAAATAACAAGCGCCAACATATCTCAAGCATATTCACCTTCATTTTTTTTCATGATAATTCTCCATCACAATACATTAGAATTCCCTTTAAATATTTAAATTGACAGAACACACACACACACACACACACACACAGAGGCACGCACACACTCACACACGCACGCACACTTATGATCTATCCTTCTTCGCCAAACTCTTTTGTGAACCTCTCATGGACTTCGAGATCGGCTTTGCTAACCGTTGGCCTTTGTCTTGCTAGAACCTTCTCAAAATCTGTTGTTATTATGGGTGGCGGAAGGATCTACGCATATAAAAAAAAAAGACAAAAACAAGATAATATTGTCATAAATGTAGATTTCTTACATAATTCGAGACAATCATATAGATTTTAGTTCTCCGGAGCTCATACACAGTGCACAAGTCCCTCACATAGTGCAGAATTTGAGAGAAATTAATATCTCAATAACTCTACCTCGGAAAATCAGAGACTACACCTGATGAGTCTCTAATTCGATACCTACTATCAAGTTGGGTTCGGGTCTAAATGAAGTTCGGGTTGAAAAATCCCAAACAACCCAAAACAAACCCAAACCCAAAAAGAAAAATCCAAAAAAAAATAAAAAAAAAATCCACAAGTTAATAATTTTGTCATTTTATACTAATTTAAGATTTCAATTAACTAATTTTTATTAGTTTTCTTTCTTTTATAATGTCACAAATGGTCCAACCCGACTCAACCTGACCCAATCACCCAATTCGATAGTAGGCCGAATCCAACCCGAGTTTCGCAGTTTCACTCGGGCTGAAACTCTGGCTGGGTCATAACTCGGATTGATATTTTTTGAATTCAGGATGAGTTTAGGTCGACCGTCAACCTGACCCAGCCAGGCAGGGTCGCAGCCCTAGCTCACATGATATGGTTTGGCTGGGGTTGGGCGAGGGGAAGCACGTTCCATTTCTCCATACCTTGGATGCCAGTCCCCTGGCTGCCAGGTCCTGCATGGTGACTTGAATAGCACCAGTTTGCTTTGGCCCGCACGGCACCCACATGCCACCCGGGGTCTTATAGAAGAACATAGCATCTTGGGTCTTCCGAACTGGTTCAAACAGCACATCTTTCACCTGCCACGCCACGGCGAGGAAAAAGTCAGCATCTTCTTCCCTCTACGCGCCTTCCTTCCCCACGAGGAACACACAAAAAAGAAACAAAAAAAAAAAAAAGTACAAAAGAAGGAAATTCTGTCATCGCGCTTACACAAACGGAAACATCTGAACCTGAAAATCCCTCTGTTTTACGAGCTAAGCTTTCGAAATGGCTCTCCGTCACGCTGTGGGGAGTATCCCCTAGATGAACCTGCCGCGAGTTAATACAGCTCAGGCCGAACAGATGCCGCAGATGCTCACCAAAGAAAGAAAGAAAAAAAAAAAAAAAAATAGCAACTTTAAAAAGTGCAAGTAATAATACTTTGAAGATGTGGTGCCTCGCCTTCAGATCTGGAAGCGGAATATATATACGCTTGTCAAACCGGCGCCGGAGAGCCTGCATTCACCATCAATGAGCAGCACCGTAACATATTAACAGTCCAAGGATTTACTTATGTGACCCAGTGACAGTCGCCATGCCTGATCCAGAGCGTACGGAGTGTTTGTTGCAGCAAGCACGAGAACTTTATCATCAGCATGGCCCACCCCCTAATTTACCATAAACACAAGGATACATTAAATGAAATACTAAGAGCAAATCCAAAGGGAGTTGCTATAAGGGATGTCATCTCTATAATCACTAAAATGGCACCCAAACAACAAAAAAGCATGCTCCAATGGAGGTGACATCAGAGATGACAAAATGACATCAAAGGCCTTAGAGTGTCACATTTGGCAATTTTGAGAAGAGAAATGATAGGGTGCAAAATAACAGTCAGTGATTAATGTTCATCTCAACAACTCTCGATGCCATCCAAGTTTAATTATATTTTTCAAATAAAAAATATTAAATTATTAAAATGACATCTCATTTTAGTACCTATAATTGGAACAAAAATACTATTCAAGGGGGCCAAAATACTATTCAGGATTGCAAAATGATATTTGACACCTCATTTTTAGCAACCACCAATAGAGTTGCTCCCACTCACAAAAAATTTTAATAAAATAAATACATGTGCATGAGAGTCCTAAGTAGAGCACAAGATTCATGCTCCGACGTGTGTCCTAAAAGAGTTTAATAACTTAATAGTTTCGCCTCTATCACACAAAATTAGAGATACTATATTTTAATACGTCTTGAACCAGAAACATACCATCCTTGGATAAAGACACTTGTCATATGTATGAAATATAAAAACTTTCTAAGTGATCAGGCATTCAAGTATTATTCTCATGCAAATATATTTGATTTTAAAATTCGTATAAGATCTAATATATTAGTGTGTGTGTGTGTATTCACATATGATATATATACATCATATATATACATAAATCATATTATATTTAACATAAAATACAATACATACAAGAAGACTATAAGTAATAGTAAGGTCTAATCAAGCTACTCGAAGCAAGTGTCATGATAGGCTATCTCATGGGTCTGTGTACACTTTTTTGTCATATATATGCATGAAGGTCCTACATAATGCACAAAGTTGCTGCTTTAACACATGATTTGAGAGAATTTAATACCTCGACAGCTCTACAACAAAAAATTAGAGATACTATATTTTGATACATCTCGAAACTGAGACATACCATCATTGAATGAAATCAATTGTCATCGCACCAAAGCATGATCTCTAACATATGTGTGAAATATAAATATTATTTTCATACAAATATATTTAATTTTAAAATTATTATGAGATCTAGTATATTAGTGTGTATGCATATATATACACACACACACACACACACACAAACACACATAAATCATATTATATCTAATAAAAAATCTATTGATTTCATGGTCTAAGACTAACAATATCAACAGAGATGAACAAAAAAAGAATAACGTACAACTTTAATAAAAGAAACCCTAATAGAACATAATAAAATATTCTTCAATGATTTAACAATATTATCAAAAACTAAGAAATAAATCTTAAACAAAAAAATTAACATAAAAAAATTTAAATAAATATTCATAAATTTTTTATTCATTAAACTTACAATTTTTAGATATTAAAAGAATTAAGCAAGACATCAGACACAATAAGTTGAAAAGAACATAGCTTTTCTCCTACATGAAAATACTGACATGGAACACGATCTAAAAAAATAAAGTAATTTTAAGTGATGATCGCTTCATACAAAAAATATCTAAAAAATCTTTTAACATAAGATGTATGATAAAAATATTTTTATACGACTCAAATTATTAAAAAAAAAAAAAACTCATGAGAGATAATTAAAAAGGTTATTATTCCAAAAAAACTCAATATTACGTGCATTTTTTATTCTAACCATTTTATAAAAATTAATAAAGTAAATATATATAATTTTTTTCTCAAAAAAAAAAAGCCAAGAAAAGTTATTAGTAAATATTAGAAAATGACAAAAACCATAAATTATCTAGAGACTTCTCATATGTCTATTTAATTATATAAAATACCCTAATAAAACATTGATGTTGTGTTTAGATTTAAAAAAAGCAATAAAATACTTATATGAAATACAATAAACCATTTTATTGTATATCAAATAAATATATGAAATACAATAAATACACGAATCATATTATAGTTCAAATATGTAAGATATGATATTATATATATATATATATTTAAAAAAATAAAATAACAAAAAAATAAACTAAAAACTTAATATTTCTCTTTAAGTTGGGGGGTATATATCACAACTCTCTAATTTAATAGAGATGAAAATAATTAATGGTCATCTAAGAGTTTTTAATAAGATATTTGTATTCTACTAGTTAATAAGTATGTAAGTTATAGTTATCGAATTATCCTGAATATTCTCGTGAGAAGTAATAATGAATCTCAAAATATTTTATTTGTTTATTAAACATTGAATTTGTTGTAATGTGTCGGGCTGTCTATCATAGTAACTAATTATTGGTCTTTGAACTGGTAGACAAAGTTCCTCCAAATGATAACTGAACTACCAGAGCTCACACATAGCTAAAGACAAAATTTTCTACTCTGCTTGAATACTAATTTTCAAAACAAGGATTTTCTACATAGCTAAACACATAGCTAAAGACACTGAACTATTCTGCTTGAATACAAAAGTATCATGAACTATGAGAAGATTATTTGAAAAAAAAAAAAAAAAACTTATGATAGATCTCATTTCAATAATAGTAAAAATCTAATTAGAATTTGAATACGTCTCTATGCGATTATGCCTACAATCTCTAAATATAATCTCATATCCTTAAGATTTCTTCACATACCTAAGAATCCTAAAAATTATATCCATATGAAATTGTCTCTAAGAAATTAAAAAATAATTAACTATACTACTAACAATATATATAATATCTAGTCTAATTATTATTAGATATTTTAATTTTTCTATGATCATTATATATCTAGAAGAATTAACTGAAAAACTAATATTCACAGATAAATTTATACATAAATCATATGGAGTGTCAATGGATGCATACCACGGCATACCAATGTTAGATAAAATATCTATCATATCTCAACTAAGGAAAAAAAAATCATACCTTCTGAGTATCCATCTCTTTAATACAAAAATATCTCAGAGACCCCAAATTATTTATTTGAAACTTAGTCTGTAAAAATAATTTTAATTGGGATATACCTAACTAATCATCTATTGTAATCAAAATATTATCGACATATAAAACTAACACATACTTACCTCTTGACACTCCATAAAATCTCACATAAATAGTATAATAAGTGCCGAAGAAAATCTCATAAGACCAGTTATAATATGTGCTGAAGAAAATCTACTAAACCATGTTCTAAGAGACTATTTTAAACCATAAAATAGCTTACATAATTTGTGCATCATATCTATGCTCATAAGAATAGTGAAACTCAATGATTATAACATTAATACTTCTTCCTCTATATTACAATGAAGGAATGCATTCCATATATTTTACTGATACATTATACATAGTCCACCAGCTAATTGCTACAATAAAAACTAATAATTTAATAATTATTATTTTGGTCAAAAGAAAAAAAATATTCCAATAATTAATAACATAGATCTACATAAAACCTCTCACTATCAATATTACATTGAGTCAACCAACATTTGTCTTGGATTTTATTTTCATCATACACACTTATCTATATTTCACTACAATCTAACCAACTGATTATGAGATGAAAATCCACGTATGATTAGAAGAAATTGTACTAAATTTTTCAATACAGACTATTACAATCCTAAATGACCAAGTATCTTAGAAAGAATGTCTGTGATCCTATAACTATTAAGTGTGAATAAAAAACTAAAACATATAATACCAACATAATAATAAGAAAATATCTAAGATAAATAATACTGACTAAACTACATAATTGGGTTCATCTGTAATGCAATTGAACAGTTCAAATTGTTACTTTGAGATGAACCAAATGATACATCAAACAACCCAATTAAAATGAAT
Organism: Sapria himalayana; assembly: GCA_029783825.1. NCBI lineage: Eukaryota > Viridiplantae > Streptophyta > Magnoliopsida > Malpighiales > Rafflesiaceae > Sapria > Sapria himalayana. Next base: position 5,890,862 of record JAREIK010003431.1, read on the forward strand.
TATGGACATATCTATTTAATATATACCTTGAGAGAATCACACCTCATGTCGAGTAGTATACTCATACTAGGTTCCTCTCCTAGGTGCATGACCATATAAGAGAGATCATTACTCTTCTCAAAATCAATCTTCCTAATCATATTAAGTATGTACATATAAGCAAAATTAGTTTTTACTCTATGAAGTATAACAACTGGACAGAAAAATAAGCCTACTACGATAGTGTCCAAAGATGTATTTTCTTGAATCGAATTTTTTTTAAAAAATATCTTTTAAAAGCATGATATAGGCATTCATAATAACTCTCTTAATTTTTGATGAATAACACCTATACCCCCTTATGAGTAATAGAGTACCTGACAAAAATACACCTGATGACAATAACATTCTCCTTGCTTAGTGAAAAATACTGAACAAAAAATAAGTGGACCCAAAAATCTTTAGTGAAAAATAAAAAAGTATATCTCCTAGGCATAGTTAAGAAAGGGTCGTCTAAGGCACAGGCGTCACGATGCCCTTGCCAAGGTGCCTCACCTTGTTGACAGGCATGCCTAAGCAATACTGACGCAGGGGTGCCTGACAGCTGACACTCGTGGACCTTAGCATGTTGAAGTCTCCTCTCCAAAAATGATACCCTGGCTCAAAAAATGAAACTCCCAAGCCCCACCCCATGCACAAAAATGAAACTCCCAAGCCCCACCCCATGCACAAAAATGAAACCCCCATCCCATACACAAAAATGAAACCCCCACCCTCCCCACAAAAATAAAACATAACTAATTACTCTAATTAAAAAATGAAACTCACCTTGTTTCAAGATAAAGATGACAAAAATATGAATGATATTGATAAAATAGGATCAAATAGTATTTCTAGTAATGATGCAACATAAAAAAAAAAGTAATAGTAGTGAAAGTGACTTAAAAAAAGATCAAGACAAAAATCTTGATGATTATTTTTTTACTTATAATCTAGAAATAATTATTTAAAATAATAAAAAAAATCAAATAGCTCTCATTAATACTAACAAGAAAAAGACAAATGAGAGAGCTGATATTTTATTTTATTGATATATGTATAATGTTGCAATTCCACTTAATATAATGAATTATTTAAGTTTTTAACCAATGCTTAAGACAATTAGATAATATGACTTGAGATATAAAGGACTAAGTTTTTAAAATACGAGAGTTACTAATCTAAAAAAAATTAACTCTTATAAAAAATTTAATGAATGCACACTTCAAATAATAGAAGTATAATAAATATTCAATTATGTCAAAAAGATAAATTGATATAAAGGAAATAACATTAATAAATTTCATGATAAATTTTTCAAAAAAAAAAATCATATTCATTAAATCCATTAATACTTCTATGATCAAAACAAGAAATAAATTATTTAAATTACTTAATAGTTGAATGAAAAAAAATGAGAAAAGATAATATCATTCCAGTTATACCAAATAATGCTTCAAACCATGTAATGATAGGTACTTATAATTTAATTGATAATTTTTTATTAATAATGTAAGTGATTATATATTATTGATTACTTCTATATTTTATTAACTAATTCATATTATATTTAGTTTTAACATATACATTGAGATTGTTGAAAATAAAAAGACTATTTATACTGAACATCATGAGTTACACATTATCTTGACATATTAAAATAAGATATTAAAAAACTATCATATATAAAGAAAACAATAAAAAAGTTCATATCTATAAGCAGCTACATTTATAATAGAATGAAATTGTTCAATATGATTAAATAATTTACTAAATAAAAGGGATTATTGAGACCACAAAAGACTTAGTCTGCAACAACCTTTATCACCTAATTTCGTATCAATAAATAAAAAATAACTTGAGAAAAATATTTTCTAATTCAAATTATAGAGAGAGTAAATAAGCAAACGAGCAAAAAAAATTATAACCAATATAATTTTCATGTCTTATTTTAAGAATATCAGTATTTTGTTTGATGGTATTGAGCTCTTTTATATGTATTCTTTATTTGGTGGATGATAAAAAAAAACTTAGAGCAATATTTATGTAACAATAAACAAGACAAAAAAAAATGACTATCAAAATATTTAATTGGAGTGAAAAAAAATATAAAATAATCATGAAAATTAGTAATAAGAGATGATAGATTTAGCTACGTCGGCCTTTGCATTCAGCTATATATATTTTCTGAACTCATAATTCTATTATGATACAAAAAGATTGAAAGTGAATCTAGATTAAAATATTTTTGAAAATATATGTAAATATATGTCAAGATTAGTAAAAGAGAGATAAATAAAATATAATTATATCATAATTAGACTTATACATACATATTAGAGATTTTTTGATAATAAGTTTATTAATAAAGCATGTAAGACTAAACTTTCAGGTTAGTTATTCAGTTTAGTTGATTATTATATTTAAATTATTATATACTTTTGATTAAAATATATAAAATATTCAGCTAATAATTTATTTATATTAATTATAGCTGAATAGTAAGAAATATTCAGACTTGGTACTAAAAAATTTGTATTATGTATTCTCAACCTAACATATAGTATATTCAATTGTGAAATTAATTAAAATATTTTTAAGAATATAAATTACTATAATAATTACATGGAATGAATTTATCTTTATAATATTATTTAATGTAATATATAATTATGATTTTTTTTGGTTCATAACAAAAGAAAAAATAGATTAGAACATCAACGCTTGAATAATTTAGTATACATTAAGTTCAACCAAATCTTAATGAAAAAAATTCAATGATCATATCATTGATCCTATTTCCTTGAAAAATATAAATGAAAACAATGAATAATTAGTAAAAAAAAAAGATAAAGATGATGCATAAGATAATTTAGTATATGAGGATGAAGCTTTAATATGGGATAATATTGAAAAAACTAGTAAAACTGAGGAGTTTAAGATTTATATAAGAGCTAAATCAAGTTCAAGAAAAACACTAACTTCAAAATCAAAACCAGCAAACTCTAAACATACTCTTACTCATTCTTTGATTGATAAAAATAAAGAAATCATCTATTTATCAAGAGAGAAAGATAAAAATGAAAATGAATACAAGAGTAATAATAAAATGAATAATAGTAATAATGATTTTGTGAATTTAGAATTTGAAAAAGACCAATGAGTATTTATTTTATGTCTTTTCAAACTTTTAATAATTATTATGAACTTATGATGAGAAATATTAAATATATTTTATTTTTATGTTAATGTGATATATGTAAAATTTAAATTTTAAATTATACATGTTAGATTGTTGAAATTTTATTATTTTATTCTATTATTTTAAATGATTGTGATGATAAGAAATATTGATTATATTAAACTTTTATATTTGATTGATTTTTAATTGATTATATTTTATTAATTGATTATATTTTATTAATTGATAAAAATTATAAATAATATTTAATTATATATATATATATATATTATGTACAATATACCTCACAATAAAAATCTTCTGTTTTAATTACATCTTGCAACTTGAGGTTCCAAAAAATTTTTGTGCCTCAACTCACCTTACATCTCACATAACTATACTCTGGAACTTACGAGCTTTAATAAGATAAAACCTAAAAAAATAAAAGATTATATCTGGTTGATAAGAAAGTTGATAGTTGGTATCACTTCTTCCCAAATTTTTCTAAGCACACTCCTATAAAATATGAGTACTCTGATTATATCAATCAAATATTAATTATTTTCTTCAAATATCTCATTCTGTCATGAGTACCATCACCGGATATCTAATGAATAATCTCATACTTCTCAAAGAAATAAATTAATTAATAATAAATATATTTTAATATATTATCACTTTTTAAATATTTTAATGCAACATCCAAATTGAATTTTTTTTTTCATAAAATTTCAAAAAAATATATAAAAAGAATTAAGATATTTCCTTAAATATTTATAATCATATAAATCATGTAGAATAATCAATAAAAATAATAAAATATCTCAAATTATTATAGGTGATCATCCTACATTATCTACAAACATCTAAGTGGATCAAATAAAATATATTTCTCCTAGTACCCTCCGACATGTCAAATAAGAAGTCATAATATGATATCTAAGTCAAGGATGAATCACTAATATATAAATAAAAAATATGTATCTAGAGGGACTCATGCAAGTCAAAAAGAATAAATGTAATTTATCTCATTCAATCCTCTAGAAAATCATCTATCTGGTTCAACAATCCAACATAAAAAGTCCAAAAGAAAAAATTAATGATACAACCATATTATTCATAAAATAATTGACATAAAATAAATTATGAATAAAATATAATACATACAAAATATTTATCAAAAGAAAATAATCAACAATGATATTATCATATCCCATGGCTCAAACAGTTGTGTCATTAGTGAGCATAATATCAGAAGCTCTAGACTCTAAAAATATAAAAATAATATAATTATCTATAACATGAATATTAACACTTGAGTTCAATATGCAAAAATTTTGAGTAAAATGATGAGTATAAAATATAGTAGATATAAACATATCTAATCAAATGATACTTAAAGAATAAAATCTAGAATATTCTTTCCAAAAAAGGATCACATTTCCATTGGCTGTGATTGTACAAAAACCATCTTAAATAGGTCCAATGGTCTACAATATAATTTTTGAAACTCAAAAAAGTATATCATAACTCAGGCTTGTATTGACCATGTTCGATGCATGGTCACGCATGCCGTGCCCACGTGCCTGGCACGGCACGACGGGCTGGGGCACGGCACTATGACATACCATGCCGAGCATGAACACAATTGAACCATGCCGTGCCCGTGCCGGCCCGGCCCATTTGACACATCTATACTTAATGCTATTAAATATCATTCAACATTAAACTCAAAAAAAATTCTATTCAACATTAAATAAAAAAAATAAAAATCACCTTAGTAAATGAATAATATTTTTTGATCCTTTTTATTATTATATGATATCACTAACAATTTTATTTTTTCACAATTTATTATTATAGAAAGTGAGGAACACAAAACAATAATAATAATCAATAGAATAATTTCATATATATAAGTGAGGAACACAAAAAAAATTTTATTTTTGATCCTTTTTATTATTATACTTAATGCGAGTTTTCTTAGATTTTTTATAAATATAACAAAAAAATAAAACTCGCATGTTAGGTACTCTTATAAATATAACAAAAAAAGAAAAATACAATAAAATTAAAAATAAAACTAAAAAGAAACTGCAATAGTTATTATTATTATTACTTATAGTCCATTTATGTGAATTTTTTTATGTTTAGCTTTCTCTCTTGCATTTTACGAAAGCAAATCTATGTGTTTTAGGCATTTGAGAGAAAAGTTATATACTATTCAAATTAAAAAATATTTAATTTGAATTGTTAATTAAAAATATAGAAGAAAAAGTAACTACTAGAATTCGAATGAAGCTAAGAAAAAAAGACAAACATGAGTTAGATCTAAACAAAATATTGTTGAAGAATCACATTGTTTGAAAAATTAGATTCTACACAACCAATTCTTAATATCAAAAATTTGCTTTCATGATGATGTACTAATTTTTTTAAATGATAATATTTGATATTAATTTTATTAAATTTTTGAGTGATATATAATTGTACGAATAATAAATAATTATTAAATAATCTCATAACATTATTATTATTATTATTAAAATATATTTCAGATATATATTAGATCCATCACCATAGCTTAGCACATAGGTGTGCTTAGCACCTTTCAAAACAAAAATTAGGATTGAACCACAACATTTTCAAAAGTAGAAATGCTTAATGTTAGTAAACAAAAAAAAAACACAACAAAATTATTTTTTGAAATAAGTGGAACATAACCCATAGTATCTTATTGTCAACTTAAATATCATACATTCCTTTAATTGTTTTTACAACTTATTCAACCCAACATATTATTTTATATGGCTTTGTCATTTTGATAATGTAGTGTCCTACATTATTATATACTTAATGTCAAGATCTAAGTTTAATTTCAAGAAGAGTAGAAATATTTCACAAATAGCAAAGTTTTGTTATAAATCTAAACATTATGTACAACACAATGAACAATATGCATGTGTGCCACACATCAAAGGCAATAATGGATTTGGATTTGGATTTGGCAATTTTGAAAACAAGAAGCATAACTCCTACCTGCATCTGCACCAGAAGTTCTGTTTTAATACGTCTCGAAGCCTCACTCTCGTTGCCTTCTCCACGCTGCCCACACAAGGAATCAATTTCATCAATGAAAATGATGGAGGGTGCACTTTCACGAGCCATTTTAAAAAGATTTGAAACCAGCTTTTCACTCTCGCCCATCCACTTTGAAACGAGATCCGAAGAAGAGACACTAGAGAATCAAATAAAAATAAAATCACTTTCTAATTTTTGAAATTTCATTTCATTGATTTTAGTGGGAAAATATTTACCTGAAAAAAGTAGAGTCTGCTTCGGTTGCAACGGCCTTTGCTAAGTAAGACTTCCCAGTGCCGGGCGGACCATACAAGAGAAAGGCCCTCCATGGTTGCCTCTTGCCTAATTCACAAGGGTAAATTTACGTGCTAATGCTCTAAAAATGAAGAAAAATAATGTGATACTTATTCACCATCAGATATAAAGTTTAAATGTGCCAATGTGATACTCACAGATAATACCCCCATGAATCCTCACTTCTAAGCTCATGTCTCCCTTTATTGGGCAAAAAATAAAATTGCTTTCTTTGATTAGTTAAGAACATGTTTATAAGCCATTGGCAGTCGCATCAAGACTAAGAGAAGAATTGTTTGGTTTCCTCACTCATGGATTAGATCATATATTCATAGTCCAATATATACCTATTATCCTACGATGGCAAGTGCAATCGAACATTAATGTGATAACAAGTATCTTTGTTTAAATATGACATGTCTATGATTTGAGACATATTACATACATTTTCATTGATCATAGTTATTAAAGAATGATATATCTTTAATTCAGGACTTATTCGATAACAAATACCTAAATCTCAAGTGTCATGATGACAATGCAAGACTTCCTCACATTGGGCGAGGCACGAGAATATATGCCCGCCTCAAGCATGGCTAGCCTCTGCAAAAATTGGTTCCAAGAATGAGATGTCGTAGCTAGTTCCCTCATTCCAACAATGAGCAACAACAAAAACTTAAAAATTTCAAAAAAAAAATTTTAAGGTTTTTTAGGGTTTTAAACTTTAAGTACACATAAACTTAAATATTTTAAGTTTTATATACTTTTTTTGTTAATAAAAATTTGAGTCTTTTCTAAATATTTTATATTAAATGCATTCAAATATAATATGCCATTTATATATCTATATATATACTTATACACACACACACACACACACACACACATACATATATACAAGTATATATATATATATATATCTATATATATATATATATCTATATATATATATATATAAACATACATATATATATATATATATATATATATAATTAAACTATTAAAACTTTATTATTTTATTATAAAACTTTGAATGATTTTATTGATGATAAATGTTAATAGTATTTAATTTTTATGTTAAGTATTTTACTTTATTATATTTCATTAATAAATAATAATTATAGATAATATTTAATAAAATATATATTTGTATATATATTATGTTGAGTACACCTTATAACAAAAAATTCAAATTTTAATTGTCTTGTGCTTCAAGATCACAAAAGAAATTTGTACCTTAGTGTGCTTTGTACCTTAGTGTGCTTTGTACCTCATTGGGCGTGGGCCTCAAATAATTATCTGTGATTTTTAAGGATATGACTGTCGAGATATTAATTTTTCTTAGATTACATGCTAAACAAGAACCTTATATACTGAATACAACTTTTTTTATAGACCGCTTGTCCTTTGATGAAAGTTCAATCCATATAAAAATGACATGCTTATTCATGATTATAAAAAAAATACTGATCTGGTTTGGAAGATTTGATGGAGACTTGGGCCTGCCATTTGATCGACTCGCTTAATAATGTATAAAGGCAACACATTCATACTAAAATAATCCAATATTTTAGCACCTTACATCATCGGCCGAACATAAAATTTATGCTTGTCTGACAATTTAGAATACTTGAAACAATTTCTTCTTTTTGAAGGTTGAATAACTAGTTCAACAAAATCAAATTTAGAGGTGACGACTCCAGCCAGCCAATCCCAAAAACTGGACAATTTTTCAAGGTCCTCCTCTGTAGCCCTGCCAAGGGTAAAACCCAGGCAATTAAGACTCATCTTGAGGTATGTTAGGCCATCGGGCTGGGCTACATAGGAAAAAATCATGACAGGGTAATTCAGCTTTGCCCGTTGGCAAAAATAACCAGCTAGGTCAAGCTGAGAAAAACATTTGGATGAAAACCCAAGCCACAATGACCCAGCTCAATTACCACCCATTTTCAAGAAAAAAAGGTGCCCAGTGGCATTCTACCACACAAAGGTAACTGAATCATTGCAATCCAATGTGCCCATGCCCAATTCTTTAACCCTCTTCCACTCACACTTTCCTAGTAATATATATAGAACCATACCCAATATATGAAATTTCCTCTTAGTACGAGATCTAATAAAAATTAATATTTCATTAATATTACTATAACAAAATAAATAGAATACATTTGATGAGTCTCAAACTCAAGACATACTACTCTTTGATAAAGATATTTATTATTACACCAAGACATGACATATATATATATATATATATATATATATATATATATGTATGTATGTATCATAATTCTAAAATATATTAAGCATACTTAGGCACCAATCATGTATCTCGCATGAAGTATGCCAAGGGCCATGAGGCTAGTGCCATTTTATATTATTATTAATTTTTTAAAAATAATGATTAAATAAAAAACATATCTAATAATTATTAATCAGTATTGAAGTATATATATTAATTAAAATTTTAAAAATATATTTGACATAATATCATTATATCTGATACATTCAAATATATGAAAACTTAAAAGAGATAAAATTCAAAATGAATTTATAAATTTTATGATAAATATTGATTAATATATATATTTTACTTATTAATTCTTTTTTATTTTAAATCACATTTTTTATTTTTTAATTATTTTATAAAAAAATAAAAATTTAATTACTTAAAAACATAATAATTATTAGTAGTGACATTGTATTAGAATAAATATCTGATAATTTTAGCACATATTATACTAATCATGAGATCATACATAGACTTGCAACACTTGCACACCCCCACATAATAAGATTACCAAAGAGAAAAGTATATTTTAGTAGAGATGACTCATAGATACTTTGATAAAAATATTCTAAAGTAATTTTGGGTGATACCATCTTAATCATAAATTATCTCAACAACTAAATATTTTTTTTTATTATTTTTCTTTATATTTCTTTCAAGTTCTTACATAGTTGATAGAGAATAATAAGATTATCTCCCAAAATTTTTAATAGCATTTATTTTGTTCATAATCTCTCCATAAAACATGACAAGATGATTCCTTAGACGACAAAAATATATATTTTTTAATTACTCAAAAATATATATTTTTTAATTACTCAAAAAATTCAAAAGAATACAAATAATATTTTCCTAGAACTACTAGAATATTGATGAACATTATATTTTTGAATATAACTTATTCTTTAACGAGTCTAGACAGAATAAGAATCTAAAAGATACATTTAATATCTTTTATTTTGTTATTCCTCTAAAGCCTCATTTGTACTTTCAATAAAAGAAAGAGAGAGAAAGTAACCACTAATCTACATATAAACTTGTTTATTTATATTAAAATAACTCTCTTATAAAATCTAAATGTGTGACTGATTGCAAGCAAGTTTAATCTGACATTTAGAGTATCACAATATTTTTTCTTCATTTGTTATGATAATTTTAATATGAATATACATATCATTGGCAACATCTAACAAATAGATAATATGCTAATCAGACGTAAAAAATATTTTTTTTCATGATCTTAATATATATATATATATATATATATAATCATTTTGATTTCATGCAGAACAATTAAATTTTATTTATAGTTTGCAAAAAATATTGTATGATCTAAAATATTCATCAAAAATTTTGTTTATGAAATTTTTACAGATAATTACTTTTTTTAGTTCATAATATGCTATGTTGCACGGACACGGATACGGACACGGGGATACGACACGGCAGGATACGGGGACACGACAAATTCCAAAAAACTAGGATACGGATACGGCTAGGACACGGCATGAAAAAAAAATTAAATATAAATATTATCTATTAACATAAATTTAGATAAATAAAAAAAATGCTAAGATATTTTGATAAATAAAAATTTAGAAGGCTTAAATAAAATTAAAATAAATTATTTGTTTATTATATTTTGTATATATATTAAACAAACAATAATAATTAAAATATAAAAAATATATATTTAAGCCCTCTAACCCCTGCGGCCCTGCCCCCTCCCGTTACAGCTTCTAACTCTCTCTAACATATATTTTAAATATAGTATTTTAAAATAATTTAAAATATAGTATTTTAAAATAATATAAGATACAGTATTTTAAAATAATTTAAAATTCTATTTTTTAAATTAATTTAAAAAAAATTTAAACCTCTAACATTCTCTCTCCCCTCCCCCCCCTCCCCGAAAATCCCTCCCGAACCTTTTTCCAGAACCTTTTTCCCCTCCAGAACCTTTTTCCCCGAAAATCCTCTCTCCGAACCTTTTTCCAGAACCTTCCCTCCCGAAAATTCCTCCCGAAACCCCTCTCCAGACCTCCCCTCCCGAAAATCACTCCCGAAACCCCCTCCCGAAACCCTCTCCCCCCCCTCCCCCTCCCGAAACCCCCCCTCCCCGAACCCCCCTCCCGAAACCCCCTCCCCTCCACCCGATTTTCCGAAACCCCCTCCCCTCCACCCGATTTTCCGAAACCCCCTCCCGAAACCCTCTAATGACGCGTCGGTAGGTAAACGACGCGTCTGGAGTTTTTCGGAAACGATTGTTTCCGAAAAACTCGTCGGATACGTCTCCGACGCGTATCCGATACGCCACGTGGCGTATCGCATACGGATTTGTGTCCGATACGCCACGTGGCTGGTCGGACACGTATACGACGCGTGTCCGACGCGTGTCGCCGTGTCCACGTGTCCGACACGTGGACACGGCACTCCCTAGCCGTATCCGTGCAACACAGATAATATGTATTACTAACAATTCTTTATTTTTCTAAAAGAGTTAAGATAATAAATTTATCTTACTAATTGTGTAGGTAAACATTATCATTATCACAAGCAATGATAAGATGAGAATCAACTAACTCAAAGAATACATTCAATCACAATTTAAGATAAAAAATCTTGAGACTCAAATATTTTATTGAAAGAAAGATTTTCTATGATAGAAATGCAATTGTATTATCATAAATGACATATGTAGTTGATACTCTCATAAAAGTTAATTTTCTAGATTGTGTTTCAATGGATACTCCTATTACCCTTGGTACTAATTTCTTATATGTTGCAAGCCCTTAAATTGACTCAATTAGAGATGGAAAATGAGACATTTTGAGCTAGGCACGACCCAATATAGAAGTCAGATTGTGCTTGTGCCAACCCATCACAACATTTAAATAAAGCAACCCAAAACTATCTCATGGCTTGGTAGTAACCTAGGTTAGCTTGGGTCGGACCCACATATATCTAACATGACTTAGAGACTATGCATGGGTCATCCCTAGCCCAAAAAGTAAAGGCTAATAGGTAGCCCTAACTTGTCTTTATCCAACATTAACACAATTTTTTAAAAAAAGCACGTGTAATTAACATGCTAACTTAGGTTGAGATTTTTGAATGATTTAAGCATGTTTTGTCACACGAGCCAATTTTGGCTAGCATGGGTCAATTTCAGGAGTTGTCATACTACATGTTGCTGTAGCATATGAACCACACCTCCTAGCCTAGCACAACTAGAGCTAGGCCACCATGCCCACTCCAACAACAATTTAGTTGTAATGGGCCATGCTTGAGTTAATTTTCATGGGTCAAGCCATTGGATGTGTCAAGGTCATCTTACCTATTTGTCATCACTAGACTCAACTACATACATGACAAAAAAAATATCTTGAAAGATTAATTATATAGTTATCATCAAATCATATATAACTTATATAATTAGTAGAGATCAATTATTTTCTAATTTTTTTGTATACAACTCAAATATCAAATAATATTTAATTATCATCAAATAGACTACATACAAGTTCACATGGACATAATTTTTTGCATACATAGACGTGTAAAAATTTCAGGGTCCCAGCATCTCTTTTCATGATTAGGAGCACCTTTAGTTCGTATATTTTTAATATTTGAGTTGGACATTAGTTTGAGCCAAGAAGAAATCTACTATAAGGTTTGTACTTTTCTAAGATATAATCACATGGCCTAGATAAACAAGAGATAAATGATGAATCAGCATCCAATGCAAAAAATATGTTTAGAATGATAATGATGATCAATTATAAAATACTTTAATTAATACATCTTGAGAAGATCTAATATTTTACATATAGATGAAACACATATACTAAATTACTTTTCTTTTCTCTAAGTTAAATATTCAATATATTTACATACCAACTTGATGAGGTATAATTGTATGTATTATTTTTTTTTAATTTTTTTATTTTTGTTTACTATTTGGATAAGAGCACTCGACAAGTGAGATGTTCAAATCCAATCATTTGATTTCTATAGAGCATTCTTGTTGTACATTTTAATGATTAAGTTAGAATGAGTTTTTCATAATATGCGCTTATTTTTCATCAAGAACAAATAAAAATATAAAATAAAAATAAAATATATATAAAATATTGAAACAAATAATAAAAATGTATATATATATATATATATATATATATATATCACTCATCATCTAATTTTACAAAATAATTTTTATAATCAGTACTCTTGTAGTCTACAATGTCATCTTCCTCTACAAAATTAACCATACCAACATATTCAATAATTAAAGAACAAAAAAACATAAACTTAAAACTATAAACCTATGTAAGAATGATACTAAATTTTCTTCTCTCTAATGTAAAAAATAATCTTATATTCTCTAGTAATTTTGATAATAACACTACCACATCAATGTATCATCAAATATGAAATCATCTTTTATACTTTAATGCAAATATATATTTTTATTTTTTATTATTCCTATTAGTTATTCATTTGTATCATTAATATCAATAAAAAAATAAAATTAATAATGTTGTATAAATTATATTTTCTTCTTAACACTATATTATGCTTAATATATATCATATTAGATTAGATAAATATTGATATCATAATTTATTTATCTTATTGCAATGAATCTAAAAAATATTAAAAATTTTATTTTTCTTATTTGTAAGATTTTTTAAAAATTTATGGTGCGTGCGTGCGTGAATGCGTGCGTGCGTGCATGTGTGTGTGCCTGTGTATCACCAATCAAATTTTAATAATATTTTATTTCTAATTTTTAAAAAAAATTAAAATTAAAGAAAAATACATCATGTAAAAGCCTAAGAAATAAAATTTTAGCTACATATCAATGATTTTTATTATTTTTTAATTTTTTTTATATATTTTTATATATTTTTATATATTTTTATATATTTTTATATATTTTTATATTTTTTTCTATTTTAATGTAATTATTTTTAATTGTTTCATTAGTTTTAATCATGATTTTATATATGTATCATTTAAATCTTACATTTCTCCATCAACAAGGTAATAAAATGAACTACATGAGTAAACACTTTCTAATACATCATCTTCCAGAATGATATCATGAGAATAATATTCATATGGTTTGTCCTTTTATTCATTTACCCAAAGATTATTTATTTTATTTGTTTAATGAACCAAAACTAATAAATATGTTTCTCGAGTTATTTATTTTATCGGTGAATATGAACTAATTTGAGGGAGACAATTGCTAACTGCATATTTGTTGAACGAAAAATCTTTCTTTACCCAATAAACTTCCTATTCATTTAAGGAATAATAGTATAATATACATATACAATTGTTGCAATTTATATCTTACTATTTTTTTTTATTTCTTTTTATTGCATTAATAAGGAGAACACCAATCATGCAAGCTACCTCAATCCAATTAAACTATCATATTAGGGTATATCTTGCATATCATTTATATTGAGTTTTACATTAGAGTTTAGAAATTTTATGATTAAATGATTTATATGGTATAAAGGATAAACCTCAGGTAGAGAACCCAAATCCTAGAATTTTTAAAAGAAAAAAGTGTGCATTATAATAGTACAATGCACGTGTGCATTGTGGGAGCATAGTAAGCACCCATCATGCACATAGTAGGCTCACAAGGAAAGAAAATATTGGGCAAAACACACCAATAGACATGAAAAACCTTAGGCACACCCACATTATGTAGTAGAAACACAAGTAGATGTGCACAATGGCATACAAAGAGAAAAAAAAAACCAAATTTGGTGCAATATTTGAGTGACACCAACACACTATTGGTGTTAAAATATTTGTGTGCAACATCAATTCACTGTTGGTGTCAATTGAATATGCAATGATATGACATCAATATGCAAATGTAAGAGATCCTTTTTATATTATATATATTATAAAAAGAAATAACATACAAGAGATTAATGTTGATAGTTGCTTCTAGATAAAGTACCAAGAATATTACAAAATATTAAAAGATATATACTAATTATCAGAGTCATCTATAGATTCTCACTAAGTTCCTTCACCATAATATTTACTAAAGATGAATATACAAAACTTATTTTAAGATATCAATAAATATTTACTAATCTTCAAAAATTATAGGTATGATGACTTGTCCTTCCAATTCATACTCTTAGACTAATGACTCATAAGACAATAGTTACATTACATTTAATTATTTTCTTTTTATTATATTTTTCCTTGTTCACTGAGTATTTTAGCAATAAATAACAAGTAGTAAAAAACCATTATCCATATTAGAAGTTAGTTTAGTCATTTCTTCACGTGTTCTATTTATTCCTAGTTACCCTATTAGTTTTTTTTTCTTTAAATTTATATTTACAAGCAACACATTTCTTATTTTATGGTCTCTTATACTAATATCTATTTACATTATTTAAAAATTTTGAGAAAGATTTTCTTTTGGATTAAACATGAAAAACTATATGTTATTTTTTCCATGATAAGACATCAAGACTAGTTTGAGTATTATTTATCCATTATTAGTTTATTTCTAACTTGAACACTCATTATTGATCAATTCGAGAATATTAGATCATAATGATAAAAATGTCTATACACTAGAATATAAAATATGTCAATTATAAAATCATGTTAGATCATCCTATGATTTATATTAGATCTATGTAAGTAATGACTCATTCGATCAGATACATTCAAACATATTACAATCTAATAGAGATACGATCAAAGATAATATCAAATATTTTATCAAATTTATTGATACTTATATACTCATTAGAACACAATTTTTTTAAAAAAAAATTTCAATAATTTAATTAAAAAATTCAAAATCAATTTCATAAAAACAAAAAAATATATAAATGATATTGTATTGGAATACATGTCGAGTACCTTATGTATTTACTTTATCTCTAATGAGATTATACATCATATTTCATGTATTAATGCAACCACACGAAATAAGATTGCAAAAAAGAACATATATTTGATCACACTTCTCTTTGATAGAAGTATTTCAAAGTATTTTTTAATGAGATATAGTAATAACCATAAATTATTTCATCAATCGAATACTTATTTTCTTTCTCATCATATAATCTTTCAGATCTCACTTCCTAGAGAGTAATTATTTAGTCAAACTCCTAGAATCTTTGAAAGGTCTTTAGTGATTATTTCTTTGCTTTATCCATGATATCTAAAATTTTAAAATATAATTTTTTGGTTATTTTAGTATCTAAAAGGTATAATTATTTTAAAGGTCAGGCCCAACATGGCCCGTGGCTTGAAATCAACTTGGGTTCGGGTTTGGCTAGTTCAGGTCAGGCCTTTATTTAGGGAATTAAAGTTTTGGCTAATGTGCGGTCGTGCCGCCGTCGCCCGTCGGTCGTGCCGAGCAATCGCCCATCGGTCGTGCCGAGCAATCGCCCATCGAGCATCACCACGTCGTCCCCCATCGAGCATCACTCTATGCATGGTCACCCATGTTGTGTCCACGTGCTAAGCACTCGTGTCATGCTTGGCACGACAAGCATGCCGAATACCCTCAACATGGCATGGCATGATTCGTGGCGAGGGTTTGCCCTACACGAGCCTGAGCACGGTACTGTAACATATCATGCTGGGCTTTGAGTCCGGCCACTAGCCCGTTTGACACCTCTAAATTATTTTTTACCAGAATCTGATAAAATATTAGTAAGTGCCGACTACTGATATTATCTTTTCTAAGCAAAACTCATTTTTAATGAGCCTAGAAATAGTAAAACCTATTACTTTTCATTATTCATTTGTAGTCCTACTTGAACTCCTAATTAAGATAGATAGTTACTCATCAGTTACAACTTAACTTGTTAGTCAATATTATGATAATATTCATATAAAGTTATCATATTTACTAACCAAAACAAAACAACTTAATTTTGGAGAGAGTTAAATTTTTTAAGATAGAAAATTTCACTTGAGTCAATAAGATCTAGTAGTTTGAGAGTGTGTTCCGCTTTTAGCCCAATCCTAGGATAAGGCAAACCATATTAAATTGACCACCAAAAACTTAGAGTATATAAAAAAAATGAGATATATGCAACATGTTCAAAGCAAATAAATCTCTCAAAAAAAAAATAAATGATCATATAGCTAACTATTTTAATTTTGATTAAGATACATTTAAATCATTACTAATATATTGAATCTCATAAGAACTCCAAAATTAAATAGATTTGATCATGATCACCATTGAAAAGATTGACCAATGTAAAAATTTATCATATGCATCTACCATGAGACTGGTAAAGAGGATTAATGATAAGTGAAATTTTTTTTAACTATTCTAATTTTGATATTCTGATTATTCTCCGAAAAAAAAGAAGAGCTCAACACCCTTGTTGTAATTTACAGCCTTATTTTTCGTATTTTTTACTCAATTACTATTATTATATAAGCTAATTTAGGCTACCTCAATCTATTGTCCTATTATATCAATTTAATGTTTATACACTACTCTCATTGAGTATTAATGAGTTTATATGATTATTTGATTTAGAATTATACATAGTATAAAAGCTAATACACCATGAAAAACAAACCCTAAACATGTAAAAGATACGAACCCTATATAAAGAAACATGTGCATTGTACTAGTACTATGCATATGTATGTGCATGCTATAATACACACACACACAAGTTGAAGGAAAAAATGTGCACATTAATGTGTTTTATAGATAACCACTATCACACGGCCACTATGTGCAATGAGCTTCGACACCATGAAAAGAGTTGGCAGAAAAGTTGTTCCAGTAGTAATGCCTTTTTTTTAATGGAGTACTTGGTTCTAAAAACAATGGAGAAAAATCAACATTTGCTGGTAAAGATTTTTGGCAAACTCTAAAGTTAGGGTCTAGTATCATGTCCAACAAGTTTTCAAGTGACCCAAAACTTTAAATTTAGAAACCCTAAATTTTTGGGGTTCCTAATTTGGACATAATCCAAATTGGGGTTGCTTAGGAATATCATTCCTTTGGGGTTGCTTGTTATTCAAATGATGTATTTGTGACAAATGAAAATTCTAGTTATTTAAGCCTGAAATAAAAATTATTCACCATAACATACTAGTAATAATAAATGCAAATATATGTGAACCTTAATTCAATATATACATTACTAGAAGATATGTCACATCAAAAAATAATTATTGGGAATTATTTTTTAAAGAATGCCAAAAATACTACATAATATTGAAAAAAATATACTAACTATCAGAATCATTCATGGATCTACATAATGCCTTTCCATCACAATCCTACTAAATAGAAATATTTGAGATTCCTTCCTAGCAAGGCAGTAATAGGTCTTTCTTGGCCTCTAGATATTACAACTCTACAATCTTGTTTTCCTACTCCCACTCATTAATTAACTTAAAAGTCAATACTCATATTACAAATGATCATTCTCCTTGTATTATAATTTGTTTTTGTTCGTTTTATATTAAAAAATATTTAATGATAATCTTTCAAATATTATTCGGTATGACAATATCCAACTTGATTTATTATTTATTCTGCATACTTTATTTATTTTTAATTTTTCTATTAATCTTCTTTATGTGAGTTATATTTCTAAATAATTTAATTCTAATTTAATTATTTTTTTTAATATGTATTTGTAAGATTAGAAAACAATATTAGTTAGATAAAAAAATCATAATAGTTAATTAAAATACTTACTTTATGATTAAGTAAGATGAACTATATATCATCTCTCCTACAATAAAATTTCATGATAGGTATTTAAGTGTGTTGTATCTTTTACTTATTCATTTTCAATTTGATCATTCATTATTAGTTAAGTTAATAATATCATAATTAATCTTATATTAATCTTATATTAAAGGTATTTTTACAATAAATGTAAGACATATTAGTTAGAAAAACATATCATAATTATTAATCCAACCTAATAGTCTAATGTGAGTTAGGCCTCATTCAATTTAATACACTTACGTGTATGAGAACCTGATGGAAATATAACTAAAGAGAATTTTATATACTTGATTATTTTTATTAATTACTTATAATACTGTATATGTAATTTGTTTTTATTTAATAATCTGTTTGTATAACAAAATATTTTTTCTATTTTAATATTTTCATATAAGTGCAAGAAATGAAATATTAAGAGACCAGAGATACAACAGTAACACAATAACAAAGATCCCGTTGTCCGATTAACGGGCTAAAATTTTTGGAGTAGAGCCTGACCCGTTCCATAATCCAACCTGCTCCGATTAAATGAACCGAAAAAATTTTAATATAAAATATTTTGTAATTTTATTTTCGGGTGACTGTTTTTGGACCCGTATAACTGTTCAACGTTTCTCTATCTTCTCTCTGTGCGATTTATCATGACTGTTCTGTGTGCTGCATACTATAAAACATTTCTATTTGGTTTTAATCTGTAACGCATAAGCATTTTCTGGTGGATGTAGCAAGTCGTACTGAGCGACTAGTGAACCACATTATTTTCGGTGTTGATTTCTCGTTTTCTTTTGATTCTGTCGTGGATACTTGCTGGATTGAGATATGTATTGCTTGTTTTCTGTATTTCTATTGTTTCTGTATCTTAATCTCACTACAGTGGAACCGCAATTTCCCAACATATATCTATAAATATTTTTTTTGAATTAGATCACATATATTTTATTTTTTCAAGTAATTCATAAAATAGTAAAAGTTAATCTAATAATAATATTAAAAAATAAAAAAATAATAATATATTAAAATATATATTATACACATTCAATATTTATTATATGAATTACATGATTATACATTAAATTTTCTATGTCAGTATACTTTACAAAAATAAATGACTGAAATGAAGAATATACATTCAATTGAGATAATACAGACACTTTTATTTGAGAAAAGTATTCTAAAATATTTTTAGAAAAATATAATTTTAATCACAAATTATCACATTAACCAGATACTCCCTTTTGATTTCTTCCAAGCATGTAACACTTTCATATCCTATAACATGGAGAGAAATCAATTACATTATCTCATATAGTATTTGAAATTATTTAGTTTGCCCACACTCTCTTCCCATAATAGAATAAGTTAATAACCAGATTTATAAAAATGTGTCTTCCTTTGGATATTCTAATACCCAAATAGTATACAATCACTTTTCACTAGATATTAGTATAATTAGTGAGCAATAACATTATATTTTTTTTAACAAAACTCATTTTTTTTGTGAGACTAAGAACAATAAAAGTCTAGAACATACATATGAATCCATTACTTTTCTTTATTCCTCGGTAATACCACTTTGATCTTCAACTAGGAAAGAGAAATACATATCCACTATAATTGAACTCGTTGGTCTACATTATGTTAATACTATTATTGAATCATCTTATATACCAGCAAATCTAAATTATGTTGACATTGAAGAAAATGAGATCTTCAAGACAAAATAAATGTAGGTGATAATCTCCTAAGTGGAATCAATTAATTATTACTATAGCTGTCAAAATGACTTAATTAAAGAACATTAAGCTGAAATTACACTGCCTCGCTAAATCTATACGTGTTTGTATCATGGCTAAGCAACGCAGTGAATTTATCAAGGGATTTGTAACTAATAAAATCATGTATCCAATAATACGATTCAAATACAAAAAAAAAAAAAAAAAACCTGTGAAGAACTGAGGGAACTTGACGGGCAAGATTACAGCCTCTTGAAGGGCTTGTTTGGCGCTCTCCAGCCCAGCCACATCATTCCACTTGACGTCCGGTTTCTCCCTTATGATTGCAGAGTTCAAACCCGCTCTTAATTTGGCCTGCTCTGGATCATCTCCATCTTCCCCATCCCTAGGCTTGCTCTTGGCACGCGTAGCAACTGCCGCATCCCCATTGGAAGTAGGACCGGGGACCCCCTCATCAAGAACAGCCCGGATCTCTTCGGCACGGCGAAGATACTCTGTGAATTTCTGGGTAATTGCTTCCTTGATCTTCGGGTTCTTCTCATATTTCAAGTGGGTCTTAAAGTACTCGAGCGCGTTCATATAGAGAGGAAATGCTTTCGCATAGTTTCCCCCATTGTCTTCTTGTACTGCTTGCCTCACGTACTCTATCGCTTGCTCTTTAAAATTGCTGTACATCTCCTTCTCTCTCTCTCTCCCTCCCTCTCTCCTCCCCCTCTCTCACTCACTCCCTCCCCCTCTCTCTCTCCCTCTCTCTCACTCCCTCCCCCCCTCTCTCTCTCCCTCCCTCCTTTTCTGGTTGCAGAATAAGTGTAAATATACCAGGTCTAAATGAAATGGATCACGGTAATGAGAAATCGAGATTGGGGTATTTGCTGGAAGTCGAAAAAAGTTTCAATTTAGAAGGAGACAACAAACTATGGAGAAGGAGACCATGAACAGGTAACATCTTGCAAGGCGCAAGAAAATTTAGATTATCCTGACAAAAGTACTGAGGCTAAACGACTTGCTAGATATATTTTAGAAATAAATAAAATATAAAAATATTAATTCTAGAAGTTTTAAAAATTGTACAATTTTTATTTTTTCCTGAAATAAAAAATATAAAACATATTTAAACACATTACCTAGTGCATTTCTTATTTTCAAAATAAAAAATGAAAATAAAAATTAACTAGAAAAAAAAAATAAACGCATTAGCTATTGTGTTTAATTATTATTCTACTTAATTATCAAAAAATAATATTTTTTAAAACAAAAGAAGCTTACGTTTTATTTTCTTAATTCTTTAAAACATAAATTATTTATCAATTATTTATAATTAAGAAAAATAAGTGTCACAGTATATTTGCATAAATTAAAAATATAAAAGTTTCTCAATATTTTTTTAGATTAGGGCATGGTGTGGACTCGGTGTCCTGGCAGATTTGATTTACTGTGGTTCAAATTGCAACCCTAATTTTTTCGATTCTGTCACCATGCTTCTTGCTTCAAAAAAATTATCCATGAAACAGTGAACCAATATTGCAGTCCAGATTGATGATGATGTAATTAACGACATTAACTCTTGTGTCTCTCCTCTCCCCTGCCTCTGTTGTTTTGAACTGACATGAACCAGTGCCAACAGTTTGCTGGAAATGTCCTTCGCCTTTTATTTCCTGCTCTTCCACTCATCAATGTCCATAATCATGGCCTCGTTCCCCCCATTCTTCTGAACTCTGTTTCGTTACCTAAATAGCTGAAAAGAGATTGTTTTGTTGGGCTTGCAATGAAAGTTCCTGTGAATTTGAAAGCCCATTTGGTGCTTTTGTAGTGGCCGGAAAGTGTTTATTGCGGTTGATAAAAGAGCATCGAGAAAAAATGATTGTGGAGAAGCCGAATTGGGTGAGACACGAGGGAATGCAGATTTTCTCCATTGATATTCAACCTGGCAGCGCCCGGTTTGCTACTGGTGGAGGTGATCACAAGGTGCTTCTATTATCCATAGTTCTCTGTTTATAGCCATTGCTGCCTTATTTTCCGGAACTGTTTAAAGGATTTGTTTGAATTGCATGTATTTTCATTTGGAAAAGTTATTGTGCTATATCTTGCAATCTCTTGCATATCATATTTATATAGAATAATAAATAACTAAAGAAAATAGAGATCATGCTTTGTTGGGATGACAATTATTTTTGTCTAAGGGTAATAGGTCTTGATTTCGAGACTCATCATATGTAATATCTTTAATTTTTTAGGATAAGACTATCAATATGTTAACCTTTCTCAAATCCTACATTGAGTGAGACCCTTGTATATTGGATATGACTTTTTTAAAAATATCTCATAAAGGTATAATTAATGATAAGTAAGCATAACCAAGATGTAATTAGATGTATCATCTTTGCTTAGTTGGGGTGAGCATTGTTATGATCCAAACATCAACATATGATGTTTGATAATAATCTTATACTTTCTTTAAGTTTTGATATTATAGTTAAATTGAGCTTTTATCAGTTTATGAAAAAATAAAGATAAAAAATTGAGTTATTTTAAAAAAGTAATTAGATATATTATTAGAAATTATCAATAAATACTATAAAATATGAAAAGTCATCATTAAGAATTGCCTTATATTTGACTTAATCAAATGAAATGTGGTTCTACAAATATCTTTTTTATGTGTTTGTTAAAAAGTTTTAGTATGAGTTTCTAATAGACATATTTTACAAATAAGAAAATTTTCAATTTAAATGAATCTTCATGATTTTTAACTTGACTTATAAAGAACAAGCCAATTGAGAAAGGTTGATTAAGAGATTTATGATAATTAAAAATGGAAGGAACTTATGATATTTAAGATTTAAAAGATAGGAAGTGATCTCAAGTTGACGGTATCTCAGCTAGTTATTTTATAGGCATTGATATTATTTAAAAACTATGTTATATTTTAGTGTAATTATAAGTCTATCTTTTTGTTTTTCATAATGAGTTGATAAGATAACTCTAAATAAAAATAATTTGTATGCTATATATGGATAATAGTGTCTTAATTGATAAAATTAATGTAACATATTGGAAGGTAATAATTTTAAAATTAATTGACAAAAGATAGAATATCTTGTTAACAATTTAGCTTTGAATTGAAAGAGTTATTATTTAATTGAGATTGAATGTATTATATTTCAAAATATAATTAATTTTGATATATAAGATATTTATTTGAAAATAATCCTAAAATTAAAGAAAATGCATGTCAAAGATATAAAATCAGTTATATGAAATGATAGATTATGTTAGAATAGAGGTGTCAACCAGGCTGGTCGGCCCGGTCTGGCACGAGGCACGACACGATTTGGTTGTGCCTGGACTAGCCCAGCATGAGAATTTTTTGTGCCCGGGCCTGTGCTATGCCATGCCGAAGCCAACCGTGCCTCATGTCGTGCTTGACCCTGCTTGGTTTGGTGGCTTGTAGCATAGCTCGCCGGCACAGATCATGTCCTGCTGACCCGCACCCCACAACCCACGTTTCCAGTCCCCACCCGAGTGACCAAGTCCCCACCCCATTGTCATGCCAGCGCCATGCCAGGGTGCAAAAAGGGAAAATAGAAAATGCACGAGCATGGATCCAATCTGACCCGACTCGAATCCCCCCCCCCAATGGTTAAAAAAAATTGAAAAATAGCCGTTGGATTTCGCCTCAAATGGCTAGGGGGCAGAATTTGATGTCCCTCATCATTCTGCCCCCTAAAATTCTATAAAAAATAAAAAAATAAAAAAAATACATTTTTTAAAAAAAATTATCTTTAATCTATTAAATTCCCTCACTTCTTTATAATATTTATATTTTTCATAAATATTTATTCTTAAATCTCACATTCTCACTCTCTCAATGTCAAAACTTTTGCTCTTCTCTCTCTCGGGACTGAGATATCTTTATTCGACTCGACTTTTCAGGACTCTTAACTCGGGTTTAGAATTTTGAACTAGATGTGGTGTACCATGTACTTGATCTACCTCACTGTTTTATCAAATATTTTATTAAGTTTTTTTACTCTCTCTCTCGGTCTCTCTCTAATCCTAAAATAATAAAATCTAAAATTTATCATCTAGTCTCTACCTCATGTATTCTGTTTAACAACAATCCCAAAAAATGATTGATACTAATAAAATATATTTAAATTTAAAAAATAAAAATCTTACACAGAGGTCTGAGGCTGCTGAAATTTTAGTTTCTCTAGTCATCTCAACTTAAATTTCTAAAAAACAAAAAACTAGGAGAATTTTTGTCGTTTGGACTCATTTTAATATAATAAAAAAAATGTTAGAGGTAAGGAAGAAGAAATGACACGGTATAAATATTATATGAGAAATTTAACTTGTAAGAGTTTGTTTGAGACTGAGCACCCCAAGTGGCATACTGAATTATACACCAAAAAATATGATCTATTAGATCCTAGATAAACCTAACTTAGCACTATATTTTTTAAGACTGAATCGAGTTCAGTCTCAAAGTTTACTCTCTTCATATATTCCAGTGAGTTGGATAGGGATAGCATGACCAGACTTATCACATTGATGTGTCTTTCGATTAGATTTTCGGAAGATCCAAGAGTAGTGCGCATCATGTAGACATATTTTCAGCATGCTTATCATAGGATTCCTAGGTTCATATCTAGGAATGACATTAAAATTATATATGTTAGAAAAATAAAAAATAATTAATGAATTTATGGCATATAGTGGAGTGGTGTCCGTGATGTCCGATATCTGGACAAGTCACGATGAATCATCTTATGCATGTCTCACCAGTCACTATGTAAATTCTAACTGGATAATGAATAAAAAAATTTTAGGATTCTCTGAGATTCTCCATCCTCATGATGGCCCGACCATTTTTGAGTGTATAATAAAAATCTTTAGGGAATATAAAATTCAAAATAAAATTATTTGTATTACATTCGATAACGCATCTAATAATGGAGTAGTGATTAACATATTTGTTAGGAATATTAGAGATACATTATTAGGAGAGATCTTTCAAGTCAGATGCATGTGTCACGTAATTAACATGAATGTACAAGCAGGTATGAAGATGTGTTCTCTCGTGTTGGATAATATACATAATGTACTAAAATATATTCGCACTTCTCACAGACAATATGAGTTTGGTAGTTTCTATTTGTTTGTGAATCTTAAGAAGAAAAAATTCTAATCGGATATGAGATATTGTTGGAATTACACGTACTTGATGTTTGAGTCATGTGATAGATACGAATACGTGATATTCGATTACGTCATAGCAAGAGTAACGAACTTATTATTGACGACACTGACTGAGCTTTAGGAATTTTATTTATGAAATTCCTGAAGATTTTTTATGACACGATGAGCATGTATTCATCGGTGACTTGCATTGCACTCGGGTATAAATGCAATATTAGTAGCATATTTATGAAGTATCGAGCTGACCCGACATTTAGTCATATGGTTATAGAGATGGAAATCAAATACTTAAAGTACTGGTCCACTATTTTATCTTTTTATTATCTTGTTGCATGCATGGATCCTAGGGTTAAGGTAAAATGAGTAGATAATATGCTGACTTACATTTCCTCGTGCATGAACCTGGAAGACCCACCTGAAGGATTAATTCATTAGAATTTGACTGACCTGTTCATATACTACGATACTAAGTATGATGATAGTAGTAGTGAGACTATGATTACGGATATGAATACCTTCTTCGGAGATGATGATTTTTTCATTCAGTTAGCAAGGGGAAAACGACGGGGTGGACCATCACATATGAGCAAGCTTTCTCAGTACTCAGATACTAATTTTTGCTCAATCCTATCACATTCTGATACTAAGAATCTTGATATATTATAATGGTAAAAATCATATGAATCTATCTTTTCTGTACTATCTAGGATGGTATGAGATCTACTAACTCCTTCAGTTTTGAGCATAATATCGGAGTCTATTTTTTCTGTTGTAGTGAATGTGATTTCGGATAGGAGATCGAGATTACGTCTAAATATTATTGAGGCTTTGACCTGTTTGTAGGATTGAGAGGATTTGAGGTTTCGCATCCAGGATCGTGCTGGAGTTGGGACAGGGACTGCATTCGTATTCACTGCGAAAGCAGAGGAATTGATTGCTGATGATGATGATCCATATAATAGTGATCTTGATATTGCAGTTGATGATACTCATGATATGTCAATTGACGATTGACGTGGTTGTCGGTTTTTCCTGCCCATTGCTAGACACCAGTTGCCAATGTCACGCCACGCCAGTATGCCACGCCACATTTCATTTGTCATTGTCATTTGATTTTAATTTTTGATACCTCACGATCACGGACACAGTTGATAATTTTTATAATTTATTCTTGATTTTGTTTTTTTATTTTGATGTTTTATTTTTTATTGATTGTACATTTTTTTATGTTATGTTGTAAATTGTATTTGCTTTGGTTCGGTATCTATTGGCCGATTAGTCATTTGGTTTGCTTTTATTTTTGTGACTTTATAATTATTTTTAATAAAATTTTTTGTTTAATTTATTTTTGTGTTTAAAATTTTCATAAAAAAATAAAATTCTATAATTTAATTCTAATAAATTATAATCTAAATTTATTAAAAATTTATTTAAAAAAATTAAACTTTATTGATATTTTCATGTTATAAATTTTTAATAATTTTCAAGTTACAGAATTTTAATAATATTTAAGTTATCAATTTAAATTTTAAACTTTGTAATTTTTTTTTATTATATTTTTAATTAAAAAATTTAAACTTTGTAATATATTAATTTAATTTTAATTTTTAATAATTTGCATGTTACAAATTTAATAATTTATACATTATCTATATATAATATAATATATATTTTATATAAAGGTTAATACAATACTTTATAATTTTTTTAAAAAATTATTTTTTATTTAATCAGGCTCATACGGGCCTGACCCGGCACGACACTTTTACTGTTGGGCCGGCAGGCCATCCCGGGCCTGCTTTGATAAATCGTGCTAGGCCAGGCACGACATGGTACAGTAATCGTGCCATGCTTGGCCCAACACTAAAGCACGGGCGTGCTCAAAAAAAAATTGGCTGGCCCGACCCTGCACGTCCCGTTTGACACCTCTATGTTAGAAGTGTTATGTGATAAAAAATATTAAATGAAATAAAAATAATAAAAATTTATATGATCACTTTTATTTTATGATTAAAAATATAAAATATGAGTATGTTAATAAATATGAGTATTTTAATATGAATGTATGAGAAAATTATTTAAAAAACGAACTTTTTAGGTGGTTTGGTTATGTAAAAAGGTGATTATACATGATTTTAATTAAAAAATATTTAGACTAATAAATTAGTATAGAATGTAGATGTATGAATATATTATTAAAAATTTGGAAAGTAAATGCATGCATTAATTAAATTTATATGATAGTTAATAAGATAATCATATTTTTTGAAAAATTGAAATTCATATGATCGACATTGATAATATTAGAAATATATTTAAATAATAATGATGATGATGGTTATGTTATGGATAGTGACACAACATTATTGTTTTGTTGTTATGATTGATTTTATGTTAATATTAAAAACATGATTAAAATTTAGCACATTAGATATTTTGTAAGATACATCATGGACTAAAGTGTAGGGTTGTAAATTTACAACAATTCATTAGAGCAAGAACTTTAACTTTGAGTAGTTCTATAATATACAAAACATAAAGCATTCTTATTCATTAGCAAAGTTGTTGTGTTGTACCTTTTTTTGTGCCTTTGTGTGATTTTTTTATCTTATTATCTCTCGAATAATATATTTATTTAGTTATAGGAGTCTCATTAGCTTTCAATTTGAAGTACAGCCATTTATGAAGTTTTTATGCTGTTTCTTTTGCTTTGGAGTTTGTTTTCATTCTCATTTGTCTTAGTAGCACCTGCCTATTGGTTAATTTTTGATGATAACCATTATTTACAGTTGCCAGTACTTAAATTTTTGTGCTTTTCCATTTTTAATAATGGGATCTCTGAATCATTCACCTGGGGGTTTATAATTTGCAATTGCTAACACTATCGATTAAGTTTCAGTATTTACATATATCATATTGAGTGGTTTTGATTTTTTGCTTTATTAATGCAGGTTCGTATATGGAATGCGAAATCAATTGGTAAGGACATGGAAAGTACTGATACAACCGCACAAAGGCTTCTTGCAACCCTCCGTGATCATTTTGGGTCAGTCAATTGTGTTAGGTGGGCTAAACATGGGCGCCATATTGCTTCAGGGTCTGATGATAAAGTGATTTTAGTTCATGAGAGGAAGCCTGGTTCAGGAACAACAGAATTTGGTAGTGGAGAGCCACCAGATGTTGAGAATTGGAAAGTTGTTATGACTTTGAGGGGGCACACAGCAGATGTGGTACTGAAAATGGTTCTTTTATAGGAAATATGTTTTAGATATGACATGAAATCCTTTTGTTTATATTTTTTTGGTTCATAGATCTTTTTTTACTAACATTATTTTTTATTTTGTCTTGTATATGAACTGGTATGATTTCTCTTTACTAACATAATAGATTTCATTAGAATTTTGAAGTTAAAAATATTTATGAGAATAATATTAAGATTGGTGATCACCTTTGAAGTCCTCATTTTGTTACAAAAGGTCATGTATTGGTGTAATGATATGTATTTTTATATCATGACAGTATTCTCTTCAGACATAATCGCTATGATTTTTAGATGTATGATTGTTTAGTTATTAATTTTTCTTAAATCTCATGTTAATGAGAGTTTTGTGTATTAGATATAACTTTTTATATAAATCTTGTTGAGGCATTGCACTCTACTTTTCTAGATATTTTTTATGAAACTTACTTTAATTATGGGTGAAACATGTTTTTAATTTTCAAAAAATTTAAGTTTTGCCAACATTTTGAGTGGTAATTCTTCTAAAAATTCTACATCAAAAATATTGAGAATAATTATTATTATAAATTAAAGTCAAAACGAAAAACTTATATTAATTCACAATAATAAAATATCATACAAGTACATCCTTATAAAAAAAATAAAAAAATTAGGGCAGCCCATTAGATGGATGCTCCCTTTAAAAATGTAAAGTAAAATTAAATACAATAATAAATAAATTATGATATTTCTCATTTAGTTGATGTATATAAGTTTAAAATATTAAACTTGTAGAATAGAAAGATAACGTAAGGTTTCTTCAAAGTCTTTGTGAAAATATCTGTTAATTGTTATGTTATTTAAATATATATTGTAATAACAGTTTCATTTTGAATATTTTTTCTGCCTATAAGATAAAAGTTGTCAATCTCTATGTATTTTGTTCGTCGTGAAATATTAAATTTGAGATTGTATGTTTCATTGTCTGATTGTCACAATAAAAAGTAATAAGAGAAAAAACAAATACATAATTTTATAGAGTAGATAATGCTTTCAAAGTATTATATAAGTAATTATTATCATTACATTGATATCAGTCTATTCACTAAATTTTAAAATAATTGTCTATTGTTTATATTTTTAAGAGAATGATTGTCTTCAAAAAAATATATAAAATCATATCATAATCTTTTTCTTGGTGCATACTTATGTCTAACTTAAATTTGAATATTTAGTTAAATATAAGTGTCAATAATTCTTGAAAGAGATTCTTAAGTCCTGATTTTTTTTTATATTTTAGTATGTTAAGAGCTATATCAAAGTGAATATTTCAAGAATAATCTAAGAAATGACTAAAAATATTAATTGTATATGTTATATTTATTTTGATTATAGTCAGATAATTAATTATTTATATTATTCTATTTTGAATAGTAGAGTCGACTGAAAGGGTTATAACATGGTTGAAATCATTATATGAATCAGTAAGATTATTTGCTAGAACACAACTAAAATTACTAATTTTTGTAAGTATATCTAGCACATACCTCATTTGTACTAGGATAATACCTCTTATAGAATAAATATCTTTTATATTAAAAAAGTAAATGAATTTCTCAAAGTTATTTGTTTAAAATTTTATGTAAAAGAATTCTTCGAGTTTATTGAATTTTAACTTATTTCTTGTAATTAAAATATCATCAGTGTAAATAATCAGCAAAATATCCATATCATCAATATCCTTTCGAAAAAATAAAATAAAAATTTATGACATACTTGTGCAATCAAAATTAGATGATTGACTATGAAAATCTCATAAATCAAGTTTTTGATGATTGTTTTAGGTTGTATAATATTTTTTATAATTTGTAAGTTAAATCTAGTTGTGCTTTTTGAAACTAAGATAACTACATCATATATATATCCATTTCTATAGACACCATGAATAAATATATTCTTTATGCCTAGTTGGTATTTTTTACAATTATGAGATATTATAAGAAATATAAAAATTCATATTGATGTCTACTTGCTTGTTGGAAAGAAAGTGTTAGTTAGTCCACACTCAATGTTAGATTAGGTTTCCTCCTTGCAAGTCTCACTGTAAGGTGACTTATTTTCTCATTTTGATATGTTGTCATAGTGAATATTCGTAGTTATTTGCAACAAGTAACATATCTTCTTGAAAGTTATGGCATTAGTTTCTAAATTTGATTAGAATAAAAGGTATATATTTCTTCTATCATGACTTGATATTATTTTAGATGAGGCATTGTCTCAAAATAATATTTGAGTATCCTAATATTGTAAAAAGAAATAATAAACGAAATAAAATAATGAACAATATGAGAGTATAATAATACCTATGAAATTGGGTATTGTGTAAAGTTTATTTGTTATTTTTAGAGTTGGCTGGGTATATCTCTTTCTTCTATACTTTAAGTTATTAGTAATTAAATCTTTTAGTTACTATCTCAATGTGAGTTTATATTGGTGAAAACTCATAAGTTATTATATTATTTGGGCCTGAAATAGTTCTATCCTATTTAGAAATTTTGTTTTGTTCAGACTCAAATTTATCTGAATTTATTAGTTGATATGATAATTTTATGGGAGTGACTTTTTATTGATTACCAAAATGCATCGATGTAGTTGACAAGTGACTCTTTCTACTAAAGGGGGAAGAATAATGAATTCAAGTGGGTAACATTTGGACTTATACTCTTCATAGGCTTACTAAAAAATAAGTTATAATCAAAAAATAAAATATTCGTACTTACTAAAATTGTATTAATATTTGATAAAAAATATTTGTATTCTCTTTAAGCAATTAAGTATCTAAGAAAAGTATATCTTAAAGTACTATATATCAATTTGTTGTCTTAGAGAGCAATTGAAGATAAAACAAGTGAATCAAAAAAAATTAGGAAAAAAACTAAATAAAATCTCTTTATGATATAGAATCTGAAAGTATATAGGTTGAAAAAAGATAGAAAAGAATATTTGATTAATAATGTACATTATTATTAAAATTACATCTTTTCAAAAATGTTGTGGAACATTCTTTCCAAGTATAAGTTTTAGAACTATTTCAAATAGATGTTTAATCTTTCTTTTATTGATTTAATTTTGTATACTAGCACAAAAAGTCTATTATATAATTTTGTAATATGCACAATAAGTACAATATCAGTTTGATATATATTCTATTAAATTATTATTTCTTAAAATATTAATATTTTTATTAAATTGATTTTTTAAATATTTTATGACAAATTAAAAATTTATATGATTTATCTCGAAAAAAATATATTCATATATCTTTTGTAGTAATCAATAATTACAATCACATACCTAAATTTCTCTTTGCTCACATCTTTTATGGTCTTTATATGTCTTAGTATATTATATTATATAGGATCCTACTTAGATTTAATTGACGTGTAGGATAGAAATCTTTAGTAAGTTTTTTTTTAATTGACATATCTCATACTTTATGATTGAAGTATCTTAAGACTAAGATAAATAATTCTTAAAATGGTTGATGATGGATAATAAAATTAAGAATATATGAGTAAAGAATCTAACATACTCAAATATATAGTAAATCTTACTATATAAGTGCGAACATACAATTCAATATTTTTAATCTTAAATATAGTATTTTTCAATTTTTTTAATCATATAAATAAAAATTAATAAAATTAAAAATAAAATTAAAGTTGAGTTATCTGAAAATATAACTTATTTTTCATGTGGTTGTTAATCCACTGAAAGGTCTGATTATGTTTTTATCTTTAACTTAGCTAAGTCGACTTTGACACCACCTTTTGAGGATTGACTATTGATTTTGGGCTTTCCCTCATCTCTATAGCTTTGACTTTATCTCCATGCTCAATATCTGTCACCTAACCAACTAGTTGACAACAAAATTGGGCTAGCGAAAATCTTATCTTTCATTGGGCAATCCTAATCCGCAATCGACTCTATGGTCTTGGTGCTCGGTCTTTTGGAATTCATGAAAGATTGACTTAATGTGAATAACTTGTACAAGTTCTTGGGGTGGGTTGCAAGCCTCCTCTTTCGGTAGGATTAGGAATTAAAAGATATATGGATGTGAACACTCTGCCAGTATGTTGAGTATAGAGCTTGGGGGCTTGGCTCTTCTTTTCGTAGGGGATAGAAAGGTTACTATTTGCTCTTAATTGTTATGGTAGATAGACTTGGATTTAGGTAAGAATTTGGGTGAAAACTTTATTGTTTAGAGAACTAAAATTGATATGATTGATTTTAATTATATTGGGAATGTGATTTGATAGAAAGGGTAAACAACTTTTCCTCGAAAATTTGGGAAGCAATTTCTCATTTGGGAAAAAAGTTGTTTTTCTCCTTTCTTTAAGTTCATAGATAATGAGTGTCATGTTACATTTCTAACGAGTTCAAGATTTCCTCACAACTCACCCCCAACCAAGCATGATCTTATTTATTAATGGCTTGTTAGTCTGATTGATGAGATGTTGTATACGTCCCTCCTTTTGAGGTTGCGAGTTCGATCATCACATGCTTCCCTCAACCACTGGGATAGGAGACCACACCTCTTGGAGCATATAGGTGGAGTTCCTTGTGGCCCAATCGGGCCCAAGGATACCACCTGGTAATTAAAAAAATTAAACATGATTTTAGTTTTGTGATTTCTATCATGATAGGTTCCTCTTTTGTAGTCTTCATATCTCTAGATCTTGTATATTGGTCTTGGTCATCGTCTTATTGTCTGTATATTTTGCGTGTCTAAAGTAGGTGGATCTTAATTGGTCTCCAGATGACTCGATGCTTGCCAGTGGAAGTTTGGACAACACAGTCTACATATGGAATATGAGCAATGGGATTTGTACGGCTGTTCTACGAGGTCACTCTAGTCTTGTGAAAGGAGTTGCTTGGGATCCCATTGGCTCCTTCATTGCGAGTCAGTCAGATGATAAGACAGTCATTATTTGGCGAACAAGTGACTGGACCATGGCTCACAGAACAGAAGGCCATTGGGCTAAATCTGTATGTTTCTTCTTCTTTTAGAATTCTGTTTCATTTCATTATTTGATGTAATAATTTACTCCATGAAACTTCTTTTTTTCAGCTTGGATCTACATTTTTCAGGCGGCTTGGATGGTCACCTTGTGGCCACTTCATAACTACTACTCATGGTTTCCAGAAACCAAGGCATTCTGCCCCTGTGTTAGAGAGAGGGGAATGGGCTGCCACTTTTGATTTCTTAGGTCATAATGCCCCCATTATTGCTGTGCAGTTTAATCGATCGATGTTTAGGAAAAATTTTTTAAATGATCAAGGAAAAGCTGCTTCCTCTGTTGGATGGACTAATGGGGTCACAAAGGTTAGAGGAAAAGAATCACAACCATATAATATTATTGCAATTGGAAGTCAAGATCGCACAATAACTGTTTGGACAACAGCTAGTCCTCGTCCTCTTTTCGTGGCCAAGCATTTCTTTGCACAAAGTGTTGTAGATTTATCCTGGTATTATTTTTTGGTATATTTTATTAATGAAATTTATTGATAGTGTTTGGATGATAATGATATTGTGATAAATGATTACTTGGGAAGTTTACGTATTGCATATATGTATTGAAGGTTATGCCTTGGTGCGATGCAAAGTACCTTCATTCATAGGTGATGGGTCTCTGGATTGAGACTTATCAGATATAGTCTTTTTGATTTTCTAAGGTAAGGATGTTTAGATATTAATATTTTTCAGACTCATCAGACACAGCCTTGTGCATTGGGTACTACTTCCATTAATAGTAGTTTTTTTTTTTACTAATATTTGCTCACAGTTAAAATGTTTTTTCTAGTTTTAAGTCAAGTATAAAAATAAGGAAAATAGTTTTATAAGAAAAGTTTAGGGAAACAATTTAATTTTGATGAATCTAGATGGGACTAAACAAGCTTCGCTTATTCATTATGAATTAGAAGTTATCAAAAGTGAACAATCAAGCACGTATGAATCAAAATTTTAATGTGAACCCTTAAAATTTATTTAATACACACCTTAACTATATGAAAAAAAAAATAAACTATGTTCTGAAACACACACACATATATAGGAAACTCAATTTGAAAGAACAAAAGTAAGTTTAGACTTAAAATTTTAGTAGACATATTTGCAGTTTGATGTCTTATCCTAATGTAGATTATAATAAGAGAAACATGTTGGATTTTATTCTTGATAAAACAACGTGATATAAAATTATTAGTCAAAAAATTAGAATATTAATCCCTTTGAATGAGTGTATACTTTTAAAAAACTTATAATATTTGGTAGTCACCTATTTTTCTATATGAACATGATTATTTTTGGGAAAGCAAAATGATTTGTATTGAATCTCAGAGAATTATTAAATATGTGCTAAATTTTTTCTAATATGCCTGTAATTTTTTTACATAGTTATCCTTTGTCAATAATATAATGTTAATATGTGTCAAGCAAATTGTTCATTATAATGATGGCATGTCATATGTGAATAATTATGAAAAAAATTAGAATTGAAATTTATACATGAGACAAGTGAGGATTTTGTTGTGCGACATATTTTACTTGAATTGATTTAATTTTAAATGAGATTATTTTCTTAAATAGATTTACTTAAATAGATATACTTATATATATTTTATTAAAATAGATTTAGTATATATGTATATATGAAAATATATATATATATATATATACTAATATATTATATCTCATTATAATTTTAAAGTTAAAAATATTTATGTGAGAATAGTATGGAAATATTTGATCATTTGAGAATTCTGTGTTGTATGCATGTATTAAATGTATAATGACAAGTATTTTCATCTAATAATGATAGGTCTTGGGTTTGAGATTCAACCGACATAGTCATTTTATTTTTCAGAGGTTAAATTATCAAGATATTAATTTTTCTTAAATCTCATTCTAAACAAGAATTTCATGTACTATTTATGACCTTCACCTCTATTATTTTTATTGCAAAAAATTGTAGTCTCTCATAATTTTTTATTACTAGTAATGATGATACCATTAATATATACTAATAAAAATATTTTTTTTTGTAACTCTTCTAATAAAAGTAAGAATTCAAAAGAAATAATGAGTTTAAATGATTTTTTTTCATATATGAATTTTTACAATCTTTAAACTAAATTAGACCTTTCATGATCAAGAAATTCAAGTAGTTTTTCATATAAATCAACTCAGGATTTTAGTAAATAAATGTTTTTACTAGAAAAATTAACATGCAAACTATTGATGAGAACTTGCAAGTAATAATTATTTATTGATTTTAGAAATTAGGCAATTAGAAAGAAAATGGCCAAGTAGTCAATATCAAATGTTTGACTATACCTTTTATCTCTAATGAGTTTATGGTATGCATATATGAGAGTTGGATGAGATAATTTCATTAATTTTTATATTAAATCTATTTTTCACCAAAAGTGCACACTTTAAATAATAAGTATTTGAGAAAGTCAAAAAATAATCATACAAATGTAATAAAAGTATAATTTATTTTTTTTTGTCACACTAATAATAATTTTTGGATGAGATAGTATCCTGGAACTATATCTCGTGATAAAATTTTTGTCAAGGAAATGATTGAGCCCTAGGGCACTAGCACTAGGGCAACTATGGAGATGACAAGAATCACCTTAAGAAAGTAAATAGAAATTTTTATGATTAAAGAAGATGATTAAGCCCTAGGGCAACTATGGAGGTGGAATTGATTGAAATTTAGTTGATCGACACAGGAGATGGCTAAGAATATATGTTTTTAGAAGAGAGATAGTGAATTGTATTAGGAAAGTATCTCTTGTCTATCTTTATTTTTGAAGTGGTGCCAACAAATTTTCTATTAAAATATAGTTTTTTATAGCATTTGATTGTTTGTAGAGATTTGTGAGCATGTCAGTCTGGCTCATAATATTTGAAAATTATATTTGATCCTCAAGAGGGTTAAAGTGTTAGTTTACTTAAAAACTAATATAAGAATCTCATAAAAAATTCAAAATTAAATGTGTTTGAGCGAAAATAGTATTGACATAAATGAAAATAAATATTTTTATTTAAATATAAATAATTTTGTTATTTAGTTCTATTAAATATAAAGTTAATATTATATTTAATTATATTTTAATATATAAACAATATTAAAATTTTAATGTTATTTATTCATTGTATGTATATATATATAGTAAAAAAATTATTAAATATATATTTATATATTATTTAAATTTAATGAAAATAAAATTAAAATTGTATTTCAATATATGAGGAATATAAACTTAAATTTCATTTATTTATTTGTGATGTAGTACATTATTAATTAAAATATATAATTATGTATTCTTTTAATTTATTAAAATTAATTGAATATAAAAATAAAAGTAAATTATATTATATTATAATATATAAATAATATTAAATTAATTTGATTTAAATATGACTTATCATAAAGTTAAAAATATTTCAATATATTTAGATGTTATAATTATATTTAAATATATCACAGATATATCTTACTATATTCGGTATTAATTAGGTCATGCTTTGTTGGACATGACATGATTGGGTGTGTTGGTTGTGTAAGTCGTATTGGGTCAGATTGGGTTAGCTTGCCATTAGCATGACACTGTAATGGTCATGATGCCCCAAGGGTTATCGTTGGCAATAGCCCTTGGGGCTATGCCTTGGGGCCATGCCTTGGGGCCCTTGCTCACTAATCAATATTTAGTTACTGGAAAAATATTTAAATGAAATTTAAATATGACATTTAAATATGAAATTATGAAATTTAAATATGAAATTAAATAAGTTTAAATTTTTAAATTATACATTAATGAAAATAAATGTACATCAAACATGAGACATGAAAAAATTTAAGTAAAATCTAGTTTGGATATTTATACATGGTAAGGTCATTATGAGAAGGGAGAATCTCAAGAAATTTTAAAATATTTTTAGTTTGTTTTCACTTAGAATTGATATAATAGGGTAAATGATATGTTATTACGACTTGTTTAGATTTCAAATGTTACAGATACTACTTCATTATATTTTTAAAATTTAATAATTATTAATTATTTTTCTAATTTAAAATATTTTATTTTGTAATTTAACTTATTGACTTATGAATTATTGATGAGTTTGAAATAGATCTGTATAATATTAATTACTTTAAGATTTTTTGAAAATTTAATTGGAAAATTCATCATATTATTTAATTTAGTCATATTTTTTATCCCAAATTCATTATGATAAATGAAATGGGTTAATAAATTTAAAGTTAATCAAACTCCAAATATCACATCATTAAGTTCATTTTGCTTGAGATTTAATGTATCATATTTTTTGGTATATTGATTGATATATCTCGTAAGGTATTCAATATCATTATTACTCTTATATGTATATGTATTTTTATAAAATATATATATATTATGTAAATAATAGTGGTAACTCGATTGAAAGGTTTGAGACTGAAATGAATTTTTTTCCCATATTTTAACATATTTAAAAATAAAAATATTAGTATTGTCAAAGAAGATTTAACATAGTATATATATTAAAAAAAATATATATGCAAATTAGAGTATTAATGATACTATCCACTTTAAGAAACACATCGATCAATATATCACAAAACATGATCTATTATATCTTAGGCAAACTTGACTTAGCGGATGAGTATTTGAAGTTGAATTAATTTTAATTTTATTGACTCTTTTTATTTATCATTATGATTTTAGATGGAATGCATGATGAAATTGATATTTTATTTTTGTCTTTTGATTAGATTTCTGAAGGTTCATAGAGTAGTTCAAATTATACAAATTTATCTTTGATATGGTTATTATAAAATTCTCATGTCAACTAGTAAAAATAATATAATAAAATATTTTAAATTAAAAAATAATTAATAATTAATGAATTTAGGAAACATAATGGCGTGATGTTTGTGATGTCCGATATTTGAACTAGTTGTGATGACGTTTTATTCATATACCTCGTTGCGCCCATTATGTCAAATCTAACTAGAAAATAAATAAATAAAATTAGAATTTTTTAAGATTCTCTATTTTATTATAGTCTTGTTATATATAAATGTCTAACAAAGATCTTTAGGAAATATAATATTTAAAATAAAGTTTTTTGTATTATATTTAATAATATTTCAAAAATAATATTATAATTAATATGTTTATTAGAATTATTAGAGATGTGTCTTTAACTAATATTTTTTATATCAGATGTATGTGTCATGTAATGAATTTATTAGTGCAAGCGGAATTAAAAGTTATTTCTTGCGCATTAAAAAATATAAGAAATTTGCGAAAATATTTTAATATACCTAGCAGATAATAAGAGATTTATATTCTTTGTTTGTCAGCGGACTTAAAAAAAGTTTAAATTGATATCAAACATTATTAGAATTATACATATTTGATATTGGAGTTATGTGTTTATTTGTTAACGCGTAATATCCTACTATGTCAATAATAAAATAATATATTTATTATTGATAATTTAAATTATAAGATATGAATTTTATTTTTGAAAAATTTAAAGATTTTTTATGATATGACACATATGTGTTTGTCTCAATACATTTTCTTCACTTGTATTATAGTTAGGTGTATATACAACTTTAATAATATGTTTAACAAATATATAGGATATCTTGATTTTAATATCATAGTTGTTGAGATGAAAACTAAGTATTTAAAATACTAATCTTTTATTTTATTTATTTATTTATTATGTCTGTCTGTATGAATCTTAAGGGTAAATTGTAAAAGATAGAAAACATATTAAAATACATATCTTTCTCCATGAACCCAACAGTTGAATCATATAGTTAGATTTATGAAAAATTAAATAACGTATTTATATATTATGATATTTGGTATGAAAATTTTAATGAAATTCTGAATATGGACATAGACATGGTATTCATATATGATGACTATGATATTTAGTTAGTTAGGAATAAATGATAGAGTGGTGTGTCGAAGAGGAGGGAGTTGTCTTTATATTTAGATATTGATTATTAGATCATATCACATGATGATAATGAGAATTTAAATATATTGTATTGGTCAAAATTATATGAATCTATTTAATCCGTATTATCTAAGATGACACATACTTTATTAATTCTTATGATGTTTAGCATGATATTAGAGTTTATATTATTTTTATCGATTAGGTTGTCATTATTTAAATTAGTATCTATGTTATTTTTATAATAATAATTATTTTGTATTTTTTAAAGTTTATAGAATTTTGTGAATGAAAAAAATTTACAGCATGAATTTGAGACAAAAATCTGAAAATGAGAAATCACAATTCACAACCACAAGGCTTATTTTCTAATATTAATTTTAATGATTATATTATTATACAATATTAAAAAAATAAAAAATATATATATGTTTATAGTATTTAGTTTAGAGAATTTGAGAGAACTGAGAATTAGAGAAAGAATAAATAAAAGTTTAAGTGGACTTAACATACTTTTTTTTAATTTCCAGCATGAATATATGTGTGAAGCCTATGTGTCTTGCCTGTTCATGTTGGTTGTGTCAATGGCATTGGGCCATGTTATGCTTATGCACATGGCTCTTTTGTTTAGGCTAGGCATGTATGCATGTTAGGAGTTGTGTTGTGCCATGGACTTGCTCGCACATAGTGCAGGGATGACTCCTGTTTATGTTGTGCCTGACATGGTTTTTTTGGGTAGTGCCATGGGTTTGGCTTTGCTTAGATATAGTCAAAAGAGTTACTCTTTCTACTAATATGTGATCCAGGCATAGTTATAGATAATAGTGGAAAAGTAATGGATTTATGTGCAACATTTAAACTAATACTTATCATAGGCTCACCAAAAAATGAGTATTGCTTAAAAAATTTAATATTTATACTCACTAAAATATTATTAATCTCCGATAAAAAATATTTACATTCTTTTTAGATATTAAAGTATCCTAGGAAGGTAAATCTCAAGATCAAGCTACTAATTCTTCTCATCTTGAAGAGCTCTTGAGAGCAAAATAATTAGTCCAATTATATAAAATCTAAAGGGGCATACTTGGAGAAATGATAGAAGAGGATATTCAATTGATGAGATATATTGCGAGTAAAATTTTTTCTTAAAAATATTTTAGAATATTATTTCAAAGTAAAAATATTTGAGTTGTCTTAATTAAATATGTATTCTTTCTATTAGCAGCTCTATATATTAGTGTGTATTGGTACATGAAGTCGGATGTATAATCTCATAATATATCTAATAAGTACTAAATTGGTATGACATATATTTTAATATATTATTATTTATTAATTATTTAATATTTTAATTTTTTGTCAAATTAATTTATTATTTTATGACAAATATGAAAAGTAGAAAAAAAACTTGTAATATATCGTGAAAAAAATATATTAATATATATTTCAAGCATCGATGAACAAAGATGATGACATATATAAATCACAATGTAATCATATTTTTATTAGGTTCTTATAAATTTGAGTGTATCGGATAGAATGGGTTCTTACTTAGGCTACACTTTTGTGTTAGATAGGAAGTCTTGGTGAACTTTTATAACTAATATATCTCATATTCTATGGTCAAAATATTTCTAATAATAGGATAAAGAGTTTTCAACTTGGTTAGTAATGAGTGTCAAAACTAAGAATATAAAAATAAAAAGTCTAACATACTTAAATATTTAGTAAGAAATTTTATTATCTAAGGAAAAACATATAATTTACTTTATTTAATCTAAAATTAATCATTCTCAAAGTTTATTGATCATATAGATAAATGTTAACTAAAATAAAAATAAAATTATAATTGTGTAATCTTAAAAAATTAAGTCACATAGAGTAAACTAATATGATAATTAGTATTAATCAAGACACATGGAAGGAACAAAGACCGGGCTAGGTAATAGTCTATTTAATAGTTTTTGAATATATGTAATTGACTACAATAATATTTTTATAACAAAAAAAAAGTAATGAAAATGATATGATTGTTAGTAATACACTCACTTCTCTTATCCTCTACCTCACTTAAACCCAACTCATACTATTTTTTCACCCATATATGAGTCTTATGGTCTCAAAGTTGGAGTAGGTAATATTTTTATTCCAACAATATGATGGAGTGAATGACACTTTGGATTGCATATCTGGCATCTTAGGGGGTCAAACTCATGACCCTAGTGATGATTATTCTGGCTCTTTGTCAATTAGACTATCATATTATTGATATAATTGTTGATAATATGAGTGTTAGTCTATGTGTTAATAATTCAGGAGTTTAAAGTAAGATTGCGAGTGAAACAATTAGTTATACCTGAAAATAGGAAGAATTCATTGTTGTCTTATAGAGGAACCTTGTATACTTTTCTCTAATAAGTATTATGATAGGTAAAGTATGTGAGGATCTCTAGATGACTTAGATAGTTAGTTTATCTCTTTTTGTACTATGTAAAATTCATGACATTCTCTTTAAAAATAACTTGTAATAATTGTCTCTGTTGTGATCATTTTTTCTATAATATGTACATTATAGAAAGTTCTTCTATATATATATATATATATATATATATATATATATATATATATATCATTTCCATATCATATATTAGAATTTTTCAAATTTAATTTGTTTATTCAAATTAGGATTTTTGAATCACTAAATTTTAAATTATGCTCTCAATCAGAAAATAAAATTTAGGATTTCCTAAAATAAAATCTTATATGAAAAAAAAATTCAAACTCCAACACTAAAAAATTAGGGTTTTGGAGCTCTATCCTTTTCTATCATGGAATTCGTGGAAAACAAATTTTTGAAAACATTTAGGGTTTCAAAACATTCTGCATGCTTATTGTTGGAATTGGTTCTCTGGATATGTTTTTTGGTCATCCACATCAACACGTTGGGCATTTACTCCCATCGCACACAATTGGTGTGCAACAAAGATTGTGTGGAGTTGATTTAGGTCATATTATTCTATACCCTGTGAGAAATTGGACTTATGTAGTTGATATTCGTAGTGTGTGGTTCATACGCTGGCTAGCATTTACTCCTGACTCTTTTTTGGGGTACCAAATAGTTTTCTTTTAGGTAATCCTTTCCTAAGTAGTCTTCTCACACTATACACCGTCTATCAATGACAACACCAATGATAGGTACCTAAGCTCAATGAGAAAGCCCAACCCAAAAGACTTGTCTTTTAGGTGGGAGAACTCAAT
The DNA here is from genome assembly GCA_029783825.1 of Sapria himalayana. NCBI lineage: Eukaryota > Viridiplantae > Streptophyta > Magnoliopsida > Malpighiales > Rafflesiaceae > Sapria > Sapria himalayana. Next base: position 5,933,976 of record JAREIK010003431.1, read on the forward strand.
ACACCTCCACACTCTTGTGTGGAAGCAATGTGGGGCATGTCAGTGTGTGTGTGTGTGCGTGCGCGCGTGTGTCTGTGTGTCGAAACTCATTTCTGAAAAGCATGATTACAATCTTATGAGAACTTTTAGGCAGTGCAACGTGTAAGTAAACTATGAAATACTTGTTTTGGATGTGAAACAACTGGAATGGTGCAGGAGCTCCAATGGGTACTCACTTCTTGCTTCTTCCTTGGATGGTACTGTGGCAACATTTCATTTTGATGTGAAAGAACTTGGATACAAGCTGACTAATCTGGAACTAGATGAATTAAAGAGAAGCCGATATGGTGATGTTAGAGGTCGACAAACAAACTTAGCAGAGACCCCTGCCCAGTTACTGCTTGAAGCAGCTTCAGCAAAGCAAACAGAAAATAAAAAAGTGGCTTTGCCAGATGTCCAGCAAAACCATATTTCTGTAAAATCCATTGCCGTGGAGAGCCAAGCTTCAGAGCTTCAAGTTAATGAAGAGCATAAACATGGGGAACCACCTGGGGGTGGGGGTGGGGGTGGGGGTGGGCCAAAAAGATTAGCCATTTCTACTCGAACTTGTAGTCCTGTTAAGCAGCATGAATACAGGCGCCCTGATGGAAGAAAGAGAATTATTCCTGAAGCACTTGGAGTGCCTTCTCATCTGGCAACAAACAGCAATGTCAAGGATAAGAACGGAGTGATTGCTACTGATTGTGGCGTACAGGAAAGCTCTATGGGAACATCCTTTGGTGGGTGCCATGATTTAAGAGAGCGTTCTGGAGTCACTGCCAGTGCGACCATTGCTGACAGCTTGGTCATCGAGAAAGTTGCAGGTACAACAGGCAGAGATGAGGAAACCCTTGTGGAGAACTGTGGCAGCACCAAAACTAGTAGCATGCCTCTTTCCATAAAGGTATTTGATAATGAATTGGGGGAAGAGACATTACCACTTTGCTTGGAAGCTATCCCTAGAGAACATGCTCTGAATGATTTTGTTGGGATGAGAAATGCATGTTCAACAAAAGAAACAGAAGTCGTGTGCAGAAGAGGGGCTCAGATTCTCTGGACTGATAGAATTTCTGCAAATGTTACTGCCTTGACTGGCAATGCAAACTTTTGGGCTGTTGGGTGCGAAAGTGGTTCTCTACAGGTAATTATGCAAGTATTATTCTTAATCTAATGTTTTATCATTTATGGGTTGAAAGCAATTGAATTTTGCTGTAAGTTTCAGTTGAAAGAAAACAAAGAAAACTGAATTATATGTTCAAATCAAATTATTGTAAACTCTTATAATTAGATATTGATGAGGTCATACTCAGTGCAAAAATGTTTTTACTTTAGCATAAGGGTTAAGAGAGGTTAATATCTTGATAGTCTTATCCATAAAAGTTAGAGAAGTTATATCTGATGAAACTTGAATATGAGACCAACCATCATTTCACAAAGATACTTGTAATCGCTCGAGGGCATGCAAGCAATGCATAAACTTTCTAGGTAATCAATATCTTAGTATAATTCTTTCATAAATATATTTAATTTTAAAATTCTTATGTTATCTGATATGTTAATATTTGTATAATCGCACATAATCTAGAAATCAAATATAAGAAAGATTGATTATTAAAATATTAATTATCATACTCTCAGAATTTTGATTTTTGAGGTCTGGTGCGATGATAAGTATTTTCATTTATGAGTGGCATGTTTCAGATTGGGGCCTCATTACATATAATTTTTTTGATTTTTAGAGATAAAGCCGTTAAGATATTCATATCTTTTAGACTTTATGCTGAGTGAGAGTCTTATGTATTGAGTACTACATGTCATTAATTATCATGGCCCATTATATTTAAAAAAAATTGAATTAAGTTTTTTAAGAGTCTAGAAATCACTTTGGAAAAATGATGAGTATAATTATTAAAATTAATTTGTAAGGAAGAATATTATAAGATAATTATTTGATAAATAATACAATATGGTGTAGAATGTGCTATTGCAAAATAAGATGCGCATAAGATGGTGCAGTAGAGATATGTATGTTAAGTTGAAAATATAAGAAATTCTTAAGATAAAATAAAAAATAAAAAAATTGGAACATTTTTTAAAAATAAGAAATTCTTAAAAAATAAAATGAATGAGAGATTTTATATAGTATAATCATATGAAGAAGAGACCGTATGTGATTATTATTAATAAATATTAAAATTGATAATTATAAACTTATTTAGATTTATATGATAATTCTCCCAATAGAGAATTAAAATATTTATAATTGATTTTGATAGAAATAAAAAAATAGTTTTGATGAGATTATTTTTATCATTATCATTAATCAAGTTTATTTGAATTTGACTGTGTAATTTTTTTTTAATTTTCTTTGTTAAAAATTATATTTATTTTATAATTTTTATTTATTAATTTTTTATTTATAATGTTTATTAAATTTCTTATAAGTTTATTTCTAATTCTTTTTTTTCCATTCATCCAAACAATCTCATAATTCCTAATTGTTGTAGTGCAATAGAAGGCGTGTGTTGGATGATGAATAATTTCATAAATAATAATTTTAATAATAACATTTAATTATTTTTTATTTAAAATTAAAAATTACATTATCCAAAATAAAAATAAAAATAACTTTTAGTTGATAAATCAACGATGATCACTTGGGATGATTTGGTCACATCCAATGCACATCTCCTATGGGTGATCATTCAAATATCAAAGATGAAAGATTATAATAAAAATTATTGATATATCAACAACATAAAATAGAATTTTATGTCACAACTAGCATAATATATTTATAGTTTTGCATCGATTAGAAAGCGTGAGACTATTCAAGAAGAACAAAGAAAGAGTATTAGAAGTATGCCTAAAAGAAAGTAAATAAAAATTATAAATAATGATTTAATAATTAAAAACTTAAGAGTAAATATGATTTTTAATAGAATTAATCAAAAAAATAGAATCAATACATCAATCACAAGTAGTTTGAGATAAGATTTAGGGAGATCTGTATTTTAGTGCACTATTCATTTTATGTTTATTATTTTTCTTATTCTTCTTATTCTTATTAAAATCTTATTCTTCTTATTCTTCTTATTCTTCTTATTCTTCTTATTCTTCTTATTCTTCTTATTCTTCTTATTCTTCTTATTCTTCTTATTCTTCTTATTCTTCTTATTCTTCTTATTCTTCTTATTCTTCTTATTCTTCTTATTCTTCTTATTCTTCTTATTCTTCTTATTCTTCTTATTCTTCTTATTCTTCTTATTCTTCTATCCGATTTTGTCATCTGAAATTAAAAAAAAAAAATCTGATTTAATTAATTTGAAACTGTTGTTGCAAACTGAGAAATCATATTTTCGAATTCAAGAATCATAGTTGCTTTTTCATAGCATGTTTTCAATTATGAATTAGAATTTTTTGTTGATGTCAATGTGTTGGCATTCTCCTATTCTGAGAAGGTGTATACAAAGTGTGGGAGGCGCGCTCTGCCAGCAGTCATGATTGGATCTGCGGCTGTCTTTATAGATTGCGACGAGTGCTGGAAGTTGCTCGTTATCTCCAGGAAAGGTTCCCTATATGTGTGGGACCTTTTTGATAGGAAATGCCTCCTTCAAGACTCTCTGGCACCTCTTGTTGTCTTGGAGCAGAGTTCCCCGGAAAAAGGTTAGGAACGAGCCTGGGAAAAGTTAATATCTGGACAGTTAAAATTGGAGAGATTGTTTGTGATAGAGTTATTCCTCTGATGTGAGAGGTAATATCTTTGCTTCTTGATGTGCAGTGAGAGTCATATCTGCAAGGCTATCAAAGTCTGGTTCTCCTCTTGTTGTTCTTGCCTCGCGATATGCCTTCCTCTTCGACGTGGGTCTCAAGTGCTGGTTGAGGGTGGCAGATGACTGCTTCCCTGCATCAAATTTTGCTAGCTCTTGGAATTTGGGGTCGAGCCACAAAGGCGAGCTGGACACGCTGCAGGTTGATTTGAGGAAGTACATGGCCCGAAAGCCCGTGTGGAGCAGGTTGGTTCTCTTTCCTCATCCCTGCCCTCTATAATGAACTGCCCAATGGGTCGCATCTTTTGACTGCGACTGTTTTTTGAAAAGGATTGCAGATGATGGATTGCAAACCAGAGCTCATTTGGAGTCTCAATTAGCATCTTCCTTAGCCATGAAGTCCTCGAATGAATATTGCCAATGCCTTCTCTCATACATACGCTTCCTAGCAAGGTTCTTCCTATAATGTTTTACCTCTAGTACTACTGCACGCACACGCACACACACACACGTGTATGTATTTACATGGATGAAAATGTAAGCAAGCATGAATATATTGCTACGTGGGTTTGAAGGAGATATAAAAAATATTAGTAAAATACTAGTGCATATATTTTTTATAAATTTTGATCATCGTGCAAGTATTTAGTCAAATTTTTTGAATTATGCATTCATGGATTTATCTTTCTATTAGTGCAATTATGTGAGTGATTCTCATGATTTCATAGTATCGGATGCAGGTTGATTGTGTTTATATCTAATTCATAAAATCTAGTTCAAATTGATATGTTACTGATTAAATTAAATCAAATCAACTAGAACTTATCCTTATTATTTGGGCTTGTTTGATATCTTATTGATAAGTAGGTAAAATTATAGCGTTTACATTGAAATGCTATTGATACTTCCAACAAAGGAAAATTGGTCACAGTTTTAGATATTTTCAAAATATTATAAATGTATCAGGAATCAGGATTGTATAATTATATAGATACTAACATATCGGATCTCATTAAATTTTAAAAAATCAAAAGTATTTGTGCACGATAGTATATAAATAATTAATCACTTAGGAAGTTATTGTGTTGCATTTATGTATTAGAGATCATGTTTTGATGTGATGGCAAGTTGCTCTATTCGAGGGAGGCAGGTCTTTGGTTTGAGACTTACCCTATTTGTTTTTTGGGATTAAGACTAACGAGATATTAATTTCTCTTAGAATCCATGCTAAAGCAGAAGTCTTTTGCACTGGATATGATTTCTATTATAAATGTATTAAGAAACTTTTAATTGTGTGTGTGTGTGTGTGTGTGTGTGTTTGGATGACATGGAGGCAGATGAATGGTCGTGAGTGGTTATAGTTAATAATGAATGGTCATGAGTGGTTATAGTGAATAATGGATGGTTCTCGTGATTTCATAGTATTGAATACTAGTGGATTGTGTTTATATATGATTTATAAAATCTAGTTCTTTTCACATGAGCTAGTTAAATCTAATAACTAGAATTATTGCCATTTTATTGATAAAATCAAATAAAATCAACTAAATTTCATTTTAATTAGTTTTGATCGATTATTAATTTATGATAAGTAGGTAAGATTTTAATAATTGTCGTGAAATTTAATAAATCTATAAACTAGTTTATTTTGTTTATATCTGATTCATAGAATTTAGTTCACTTCACATGAGCCAATTAGATCTAATAACTAGAATATTTAATATTTTACTAATAAAATCAAATCAAATCAATTAAAATTTATCTTTATTATTTAGGATCCGTTGATAATTTTTTGATAAGTAGATAAGATTTTAATGCTTTTTTAATTTATTTTTTCATTTTACTCCAATCTCCTCTTACCAACCTAATGGTAGATGCATACGATAAATTTTTACATTAGTCAATCATTTTAGTAGTAATCGCGAACAAGTATATTTAACTTTGACGTTCTTATGAAATTTAGTGTATTAGTAATAGTTTAAACACATTTAAGTAAGATTTCAATAATATCTATAGGGAAATATAATAGATTTTTCTATGGAAAATTATCATTAAGAATGGTGTGGGCTAGATAATTACTCAGAAGGATAGGCATGAAAAATAATTTTTCTAAATGGTGAGTAAAATTTGAAAGATAAGCTTAAACTTTTATATTTAATCAATATATACATTAAATAGAAACAATAAAAAAAGGAAAATAATGGCAACCTAGCAATGACATCACTTTCACTTTTTGTTACTTGTGTTCTTGTTATTTTGTGGATCATTAGCGTAAAATTATATTTAATCAATAAAACTTGTTAAAAAATAAAATTGATATTAGTTAAAATTTTTATTTTTTTTTTATTTTATTTGCATTTTATTAGAATTATTTTGTATACCTATCCTTTTGAAGTATTTGATCTACTCATTTTTTTTGATAATTCTCTTATTTTTATACTAGTGGATTGTGTTTATATATGATTCATAAAATATGATTCGTATCATATAAGTCAGTTTAGATTTAATAACTAGAATGGTTGATAAAAGTAAATCAAATTAACTAAATTTTATATTAATTATTTACGATAGGCTCATAATTTTATAGTGAAATATGATGGATTTTTCTATCGATAGTTAAAGGTTGTTGGTTTCATTTCTGCAACCCTTAAATCCAATATATTTTGGAAATGTTATAAATATGTTGGAATTTTAGAATTATATGTATGTGTGTATATGTGTGTATGTGTGTGTGTTCATAGTTTTGGTAACAGGGAAGCAGATGAATCTCGTCTACGAGAAGTATGTGAAAGTTTTCTCGGACCTCCAATGGCAATTGCAGGTTCTTCTTCGGCCAATGAAAATCATCTTGCTTGGGATCCTTTCGTGCTTGTACGGCCTCTCTCTTTCTCTCCCCTCTCTCCCTCTCTCTCTCCCTCCCCCTCTTCCTCTCTCTCTCCCTCCCCCTCTTCCTCTCTCTTCCCCTTCCCCCTCTTCCTCTCTCTTTCCCTCCCCCTCTTCCTTTCTCTTTCCCTCCCCCTCTCCCTCTCTTTCCCTCCCCCCTCTTCCTCTCTCCCTCCCCTCTTCCTCTCTCTTCCCTCCCTCCCTCCCTCTCTCTCCCTCCCCCCTCTCCCTCTCTCCCTCTGTCCTCTCTCTCCTCTCCTCCTCCCTATCTCTCCCTCCCTCCCTCTCTCTTTCTCCCTATCTCCCTCTCTCTCTCTCTCTCTCCCTATCTCTCCCTCTCTCTCTCTCTCTCTCTCTCTCTCTCTCCCTATCTCTCCCTCTCTCTCTCTCTCTCCCTATCTCTCCCTCTCTCTCTCTCTCTCCCTATCTCTCCCTCTCTCTCTCTCTCTCCCTATCTCTCCCTCTCTCTCTCTCTCTCCCTATCTCTCCCTCTCTCTCTCTCTACAACAGCAACACTCATTGTTTTTTATTCATGCACAATATAACATTATTCGCTTGGAAGTAACTCTCTCTCTCTCTCTCTCTCTCTCTCTTCTTTTTACTTGTAGGGAATGAAAAAGCAGAAGCTCCTGAGGGATGATATTCTTCCAGCAATGGCATCAAACAGGAAAGTTCAGCGTTTGCTCAATGAGTTCATGGATCTCTTGTCTGAATATGAAATTGCTGATCCTGACCTGGACCCAAGAATTTCAAGCCCTGTACCTAAAACAGACCAGCATGGTCTACCAAACTCTGGCGATGCGTTATACGTTGCAGATTCTACTCAGTAATCACTTGTTTTAGTTTCTTCCATTCTGACCCATAGGTGTTGTTTGTAGAGACTAAACAGCTTTTAATTGCTGATGCAGTAGCAGCAGCAGCAGCAGCAGTGTTTTCTTTTTTCTTAGTGATCACTTGTTTGAGGTTATTGTTGGGTCTCCATTTGATAGATTTTTTTTTTTCAATTTATTTGTATATATTGTCTTTACTTAGTTTCAAAACAATGAATCTTGTATATTGTTTATTTGGTAGCTTGTTAAAAGAAACTAACATTATGGAGCTAGTATTTGATGTGGGTGAGAGCTATGGATGATTGCAATATATATATATATATGTAATATATGTGTGTGTGTGTGACAAAAAAATTATGATATACATATTTTTGTGAATTATATGTTTTCATAAGTTATACAATCACAATCTTTTTTAAAAATCTCATAAGTATTCAATATGTGTGTGTGTATTTATTTTTATTTTTATTTTTATTTTTATTACATATAGTCTTATCTTTGTTTTAGCATGTGGTCTATGAAAAATTAATATATTTATAGTCTTATCTCAAAAAGGTAAAATGGTCGTGTCTAATTAATCTTAAATTCAATAACTATCATCCTTGGATTAAGATACTTATCATTATAGTAATATATATATCATAATTTTTTTGTAACTTTTGTGTGTGTGTGTGTGTGTGTGTGTGTGTGTGTGTTAGGCAGCTTGGGTTGGATCTTGATGCTCTAAGACTATAGAGTGATATCCTAGAGAAGAGTAGTTGAGATTTTTATTTGTAGAAGGTTATATTTGGTATTTTTTTTTCAAAAAAATGTTTTTTAGGATGATACAACTGTAGGTTTTTTTTTTTTTTTGTGTTAGCTTTTATTATTGAGACTTAGGGTCTCAGATCGAAGCAGGTAAGGCCATTGGATTATCTTAATCTCATAATGAGTGATATAGGAAGCACTCTGGAGAAGCATGTCCAATATTCATAAGGATCAAATTTGAATCCTTATGGTTAGAATATTCATTTTTTTTTGTTAATCGGATTCCAATGTTGTTGGTAGAATTGTTAATATATGCTTTTTTTTTTCATATTTTAGATAAATTATATTTAATTCTTATTATTCCGGATAATTATCTATCTCAATTGATTTTTATCGATAATTTTTCAAAAAAAAAAATTAAGATTTTTTGTTGTGACCTTAAAATCAAACTACTATTAGAATTGTATTTAAAATGAACTTCAAACCTCAAAATGAATCATTTACCATTAAATTCACCATTTTGCTTAATAAGTTTTTAGTAAATAAATCATTTGGGAAATTTTTTGTTATATTGAGATAAATACATTTTTTATATTATACATATAAATAAATTATATGTATACATACACACACACGCACACACGTAATATTATATATATATATATATATATATAATATAATATGTACTATATATTAGTATGTGTATATATAGACACAAACATGCAATATATATACATATAATATATAGCAAAAAAAAACAATGTATGTATACTATATAGATTGTGTGTGTAGACATATAATATATAGTATATTGCATATATAATATTTTTATATATTGATGATATAAAGATGTATATATATTATATATACTATATCTATTATTTATATATAGATTATATATTATATACTATATACTCTATATATACAATATATATGGTATATATTATATGTCTACACATATAATACATATATATACTATATAAAAATATTATATGTGCAATATACTATATATTATATGTCTACACACACAATATATATAGTATACATACATTGTTTTTTTTGCTATATATTATATGTATATATATTGCATGTTTGTGTCTATATAGAGACACACATACTAATATATAGTACATATTACACACACACACACACACATATATATAAGTATATATGTATGTGTATATATATATATATACACATACATACATACATACATATATATATATATATATATATATATATTATACACACACACACACACAAGTATATATATGTGTGTGTGTGTGTGTGTGTAATATGTACTATATATTAGTATGTGTGTCTCTATATAGACACAAACATGCAATATATATACATATAATATATAGCATACAAACAACATATGTATACTATATAAATTGTGTGTGTAGACATATAATATATAGTATATTGCACATATAATATTTTTATATAGTATATATACGTATTATATGGGTAGACATATAATATATTGTATATCTAGTGTATATAGTATATAATATATAATCTATATATAAATAATAGATATAGTATATATAATATAGTATATATAATATAGTATATATACATCTTTATATCATCAATATATATATAGAAAGGAAATTTTCTCCTCATATGTAATTCATTTTAATTCCAAATTCTGTTTAGCTTATATTTCATTTATTATATTATTTATTTAATGCTTTGAGATTGAATTTTTTATTTAAAATTATTACATAGAATTTTATTTTTATAATTGTAGAATTAGATGTGGGGTTTAGGATATAGTAATTTTTATGATTAATAAATGTCTTAAGAAGTTTTATCAAAAGGACAATAAAAGTCTCAAAGCATATAGTTTTTAAGAGGATATTACACTCATCCACTTAAATGGAAACTTTTATTGTTGTATTAACATAAATAGTTATTATTATTCTTATATATTGTATACAATAAAAGTAAAATAAATAACAGTGTTAGTTGAAGTTAAAAAATTCAACAACAAAAAATTCATTTTTTAAAATAAAATCAAGGTAATTTGAGGAAGGACAAATACTTAGATACAATTGAAAAAAAGCTTATTAAGATTATTAAAAAAAATGAAATGAGATAGATGGTGATGTAATTATCGATCTGTATTTTATACTAGCTGATGAAGTATTGTCCAGTGGCAAAAAAGAATATATCAAAATAAATTTAGGATACTCTCACAAGATGGAGTATTGTCTATGCTCTTCAAATACTTTATTTTCTCAACTTATTATGTTAGTCATAAAATAAAAGAAGTTGAATATGCTGAGATTCTACTTTAAAGTCTACATGATTTATATGATCAACATCTTGAATACTTTGGTCTTCAATAATATTGTGGCAACTATCTTAGAAAAAGAAAGCAAACTTAAAAATAAGGATGATAGACAAACATATTCACAGAAAGTAGAAGCTTTGATTGGGAGATATGCGAGATCAACTAAACATATCCTTGGCAAGAATTAAAATCATGGTAGATTAGTATCAAGAAGTATGAAAAATATTAAGTATTACAATTATGGTAATAAATGATACTTTAAAAAGAGATTATTGGTATAAGAAAAGGAACATTGGATGATGAGTCATCAAATATTCAAGAGAATGTAGTAGGTATCAATAATAGTAATAACATCCTATATAGCAAGGCGATAATAATAATTGAAATTAGAAAGAAGCTTAATGATGGCTAGTTACTTTACTCGGGAATATCATGGCACATGACATCTCATAAAAAATAATTTCACAAATATGAACTAATTTCAGGATGTTATATATACTTGGGTGATGATCATGCTTTTAAGATTAATGATATTGGTACTATCAAAATAAAAATGGTTGATAGTATGATCTGCACTATTCAGGAGGTATAACATGTAAAAGATTTGAATAAGAATTTATTATTTTTGGGACAAATAGATAATCTTGGATGCAAGATCCTTATTAAGAATGAGATAATAAATATTATAAAAGGAGTGCTTATGATTATGAAGACAAAAAATGTCACGACAAATATAATCATGCTTAAAGAGGAAATAATACAGTATGTCGATACATATGTTGTATTAATTAGCAAAGTTGTACATATGTTAGAAAAAAAATTAATGATTATCTCTAATAGATAACTACTTTCATGGCTCAAATTAATAGATCAGTTGTTAAGAATAAGTATATTTTAGACTTGATTCATTCTAATATATGTGAATCACCATAAATATCCTAAAAAGGAGTGTTTGGTATTCTAAATCTCAAATAAAACTATTTATTTAGTGTATATTCATGATATGTTCATATAGAGATGAGTTTTAAATAGAACAATTTCACTAAATAATGGTTTTTGATGGAGTATGATGAATTGTAGTGAAATTAGGTAATTTTTGTATAAAATGGAGACTTGGTGGATTATTGAGAAATATGTAAACGAGAAAAGTTATGTAAAGTCATATCATTCTTTGTATTATGACTTTATTATATCTCATTGAGCTATAAGGTAGTTTTGACATATGTTCTTAGTTGAAGCTCTACACTAGTCATTGAAATCTTCACATGATACGCCTCTTCCACCTATTTGATATAATTATTTTACTATACAATATATTTTTTTCAGCTATGAAACTTTATTAGAGTCATAGCTATGATATTAATTTCGCATTATATTTTTTATTGCTATGATATTAATTTCTCATCACAGCAATCAAGTATGCCACTGATGCTAAAACCCACAACATCCTCTAGTATCATGACTTTTTTATGACATAGCCTCAATTCTAGAGTATGAGTTGTAGTGCTATTCACAATGTCACAACTTTTAACTAAATAAAGCTCTAGAGAGCAACACTTAAATCATATCCATTTCTAGGACTGCACCTCTCTACTCTAGAGAAATGACCAAAGTTATGGCCTATTCCATGCACCATGACTTTGGATTATTGAGACAAACACAGAAGTCGTAGTCATTTCTAGTATCATGACTTAGTGTTACAAAGGAAAAATTTATAGCTACAACCATTCATAATGGCATAGCAATCTGATGCAAGAGAGAGGTCAAAGTCATGGCCTATTTTTAGTACCACAACTTTGTGTTCCAGAGATAAAATGTATAGTCATAGTAATTCCCAATGTCACTACATTTTAAATCTAGAAATATAACAAAGACATAACTTATTTCTAAAGTTGCAACATTGTATTATAGTGACCAATTAACAAATTTATAACATTCCTAAAAGTCATGACTTTCGACTTAAAATTCACATACAGTCATTTGAGTATAAAAGGAAAAATATAAAATTTCAATGTATTATAGGGTATGAGAAAAGATACAAAAATTTAGGGTTTTGGGAACAAAGTTTCACCCAACCCTATGAGGAGATCCATGAGCAAATGAGTGACATAAGACACAAGCATAAATCCTAGGGGGCAATAATTTCAACTCAACCTAAGTGCAAATGTGAAGTGTGTGACAGAATATTGTGGATTTAAGATTTAGTTCTTAAATACTCTTGAGGGCTGTTATTGAGAATCTAAAATTCCATGAGATATATCTCCAAGTTTCTCATATGATTTCTTCTTCAATGTCATGTTAAATTGAGGTCTATGATGTATTTAATTTCTAATGTTGGATGCTTAGTTAATGAATGATTTTATGTATAGATTTTATTATGGTTTGGATATTGATGAATGTGGTATTTATGTAAAAGTGAAATTGGGGTTTTACTATTGGTGAATTTATCTATATTGTCATGGTAGATAATGATAGGTAAGTCATGAATCATACTTATATATAATGGTAAAAAGGAAGTGACAAACCTTCTAATCATGATATACAAGACAAACTTATATATCAAAATCTGATGTTAAGATATATTAATTATGCAAGTATGATGCTTACAAGATCAAAAGCATGAATGTTTTATAAGCCAATTCATTGTGTATGTTTTAGAAGAATCGAACCTCAATTGATATGAATATTTTATAGAATGTTTACCTTAGGATTTTTCTTTTGGTGTGAGAATTAAACATCATCATAGTAGATGATGATATGTAAGCCACAAGATACATATGATTGAAGGTGACTCATAATGTAGTAATAATCCTACCAGTTACTTTCTAGCATATCACTACCATTGGTGAGATTTAAATGAAACTGCTAATTAATTGTGCAAGTTTAGCACTTACGAAGCCAAAAGTTCAAATATTTTACTACCATATTAGTTTTTGTCTATATGATATATGAGGCAAGAGAATAAGAATATACCTACGAAGTAACCAACAAGGACACTTGATGAGTTACCTGAAATATATAGATGAATGATCTATGAGTAGTAGATATGATTTGTCAAATTTAGTAGTAAAGTACTAAGGGACAACTATGAGGTGATAATAATTAGGGAGTGTCCAATAGTTGATAATCATATTGTATGCTAATAGGGCACAAAAATATTTCCATATTAATCCTACCTTTATTTTGTAACCAAACACAATAATATCCAAAATATCTACATAAGTCATCAAGTTAAATGAAATGTACTAATATAGAATTTAAGAATTTTACCTAAAATTAATCTTATCCTTTTAACTAGAACAATAATTGACTGTTAGTTATTGATTGAACTATCTACACAATCTCTATACAATCAATATCTGGATAAAAATTCATTATACTATTTATATGACTCGTTTACATGTGAGAATGGTTGGATGATAGGTCATCGTCTAATGAAGTTTTGGGACTTAGCTTAATCATAAAAAGTTAGGTATTATAACAAAGTCATAATAAGTTTTCAGCTATGAAACTTTCTTAGAGTCATAATCATAAGTCACACTAGCTTAGAATATTTTTTATGGATATGATATTAATTTTTTATCACAATAAACAAGTACCCCACTAGTGCTAAAAGCCATGACATCCCTTAGTGCCAGACTATCATGATTATTTCTAGGGCTACAAAAAGTTTCAAAGAGCAGTAATAAAGCAGCAACCATTTCTCATGCCATGATTATGTGTTCTAGATAAATCACCTAAGCTAAAGCATATTCCTAGCATAGTAAATTTAGGCTATAGAGATGAAATACATTAGCCATGATCATTCCAAGCCTAGTGACTTAGTGTTACTTAGGCAAAATGTGTAATTGTAATCATTCTCAGTACCATGGTCATCTGATACAAAAGATAGATAAGAAGAACATGAGAATTTATAAGACACTTGGGGGACCATTTGAGGTGTTGAGGATATGTTTCAATATGGATTTGAGTTATGGTTTCAAGCTCAAACCTTCTACAATTAATTGAACTGCATGATAAGGTGCATGATTGATGCAGCCTCTAGAGGATCTATTATGAATAAATCATCAGATGAGGCATATTATTTGTTTGAGGAGCTAGCTAAAAATAACTATCAAACTCTAGTAAATCACTCATTTAGGAGAAAACAAACCACAATGTTGGAGTTGGATCCATTCATTACCATTGAAGAAAAGATAGAAAAGCTGTTGAGGATGTTTGATGGCCAATAAGAAAAGAGAAAAATATTAGGAAAGATCACTACTTTACATCTATATCAATTGTTAGACTCGTTCTAGTTTATCAAATAAAAGAGGCAAATCAAATACAGAGCAAAAGGTTCAATTTTTGACCGAAAAATAATGTCCCAACAATTTATTATTCGAACATGAGAAATCATTAAAAAAAATCATATAAAAACTATGGGAGTGGGTTATAGCATGTCTATAAATCCTTTAGAATTATGAGAAATAATATGGTGAACTACACAAATCAAAAGGATTCTAATTTGAATTGCCAATCATCACAAATGAAAGAAAAGTTGATTGTGGATGATAGGGTGCAAGTTATTATAGTAAAACTTCAAAAAAATAATGACCAAGATAAGCAAATGGGAGCGCTTGAAGTGAGGATAAATTAAACAAATTCAATAATAAGAAACATAGAGCATCATATTAGTTAGATGTCATTATCAATGAAGAGAAAATGAGTAAATGAATTACCGAGTAATATGAAAATAAACCAAAGGAATTATTCCTCAATATTGCTTAGAAGTAGAAAGGAGCTATAGAGACACTCTGAACAAAATAATTCTAGACATTTTGGGGTGAAAATACCATGACTCTTCTAAGAACCACAACTCTAGAGCTAAAAAATTCTTTTGAACAAAAGGATTCGTAAGTTTTTGGTGATAAAAAAGCTATGACTTCCTCAAAAGGCATGACTCAACTTGAAATTTTCCAAGAAGCCATGGCCTCAACTGAAGAGAATTAAAACAATAATAACTAAGAAGTCATGATGCATAACAAAGTCACGACTTAAAAAAAGTACAAAACCAAGCTTAAAGCAAATATGAGAAAAGGGGAAATGAAAAATCAAAAGAGAAAATAGAGATTACCCTAGACCATGGAGAGAAATAAATAAATTATAATGAACCTAAAGATAAGTTTTTGATAAATATTTTATTTTCATAATAAATTAAGAATGAGAAGTTGGATGGATACTTCAAAATTTTTCTTATTATATTTCAAAAATTAGAAGTGAATATACTATTTGTCAAAGTTCTAGCCTAAATACTGAATAAATTTATAAAAAATATAATATGTAGTAAATGGAAGTTAGAGGCATACAAGGTCATGAATATGACTGAAAATTATAGTATCATTATTCAAAGAAAAATTTTGAGAAATTTGAAGGACCCCGGAAACTTTACTATACCTTACACTATTAGAGATTATATATTTTGGAAAGATATTGTGTAAATTGGGATCAAATATCAATTTGTCCCAGTCCATTGCACAAAGATTGAATTTTAGAAAAATTATTTCAACATCTCTATTACTCAAAATGATAGATTAGATTAAACAATCAAGCACCCGTATGAAATCATTGAAGATGTATTGGTCAAGGTTGGTATTTTTATCTTTTCAATGTATTTCATTGTTTTGGATCTGGAGGATTAATATGTACAATAATTTTTTGATGATCATTTTTGGCAATGTAACAAATCCTTATCGATGTTAAAAAGGGTGAGTTCACTCTAGGCATCGGTGAGGAACAAGTAAAGTTTAATCTTTATAATGACTTATAGGATCTAGATAACTATGAAATGAGGTGTTGGAAAATCAATAATCTACTTTATACCACATTGCAATATAAAGTAGATTTCAGGTGGAAAGATTTTATCGAAGACTACTGCTAGATAATAATAAAATATGAGTGCGATATATTAGATCAAATAGAAGAACCGCTTTGGAGTTGTGATAGTGATAATGAATACGAAGAATTATATTCGAGTTACAAAAATGAGTAAATAGGAGAAGATGACTATTATGAGATTGTGATATTTTTCAAAGCTGTGACCTTTGAGGAGTCCTATGGTGATACCTTTAAGGAAGAGAGGGCATTTAAAGAAAAAGACAAGGTTGAGGCAGAATTCATAAAAGAGAAAATCAATGACAAAGATTCAGCTAAGCCTGGCTCCATGATGTTGGTATTCCCTAATGAAAATGGTTAAGAAAAAATAGAAGATAAAGCTACAATTATGCTCAATACCATGACTTTGGTGATGAAAAATGAATCAGCCCATCAAAAACCTAAGGACAAAGTCACTGATGTGCATAGTGTCATGACTTTGAAGTTACAAAAAGAAAAGGGTAAGAAAAATATGCAAGACAAAGTTGTGACTATGCACAACACTGCTACTTTAGAGCCACAAAAAAAGGAAAAAGAAAAGCTCAAAGACAAAGTTGTGAC
Organism: Sapria himalayana; assembly: GCA_029783825.1. Taxonomy (NCBI): domain Eukaryota; kingdom Viridiplantae; phylum Streptophyta; class Magnoliopsida; order Malpighiales; family Rafflesiaceae; genus Sapria; species Sapria himalayana. The sequence goes on from JAREIK010003431.1 coordinate 5,951,003, forward strand.
AATATTCAATGTCGTGACTTTTGGGATCCATAAAAAAAGGGATACTAGAGCGGATAAGAATTCATGACATTCATTAAAGTCATAATATTAAATGAGAAAATAACCTTAGAGACAAATGTAGATGAAGAAAAGTTGAATGAAGACAACAACATGAAGGAATTGAAGTAGTATACTGAAAAGAATATGTAGGCATTAAAGATCACTAATAGAGTTGAAAAAATTTTGATGGCCTAGCTATAGATATTATACATAATGTTACCTGAGAGGCAACCCAAGAACTTTATTTTTTCTTGCATGTGTGAAGTAATAAATATTTATATCCACTACATAAATAATTATACATACCCAATGACTCATAAGTGTATATATATATATATATATATAACTCAAACCCCACTATAGTTGTTAATATGCCAGGTTGAAGTTGCACTTCTATTTATAGACCCTATGATACTCAAACCTAGTCATAACAATTCATTGTAATGATGCATATTTATTTTTTTGGAGGGGAAAGTTATTGTTTGGGAATTAGTAATTATTTTAGTTTGTGAATTTATTTAGTATTCAATTTACTAAATATTTTTGTGTATTTTAGTAATTGATAATGATACGTAGACATGGAAATGAGACTAATATGTATATATATCATGATTATTGGTATTTTGAAGAACTTAGATGAATGATCATGAAATTAGCTAGTTTTTGGATGTTTTTAGCATTCATTCTTGGCTGAAACTCTACTTAAATGATCATTAGTAATATTTATATTTCACGGTCATACTAACTTGTTAGTATAATTTTTCCATTGTCAGACATATATTCTTAATGACTATGATATTATAATGGAATCTTAACCATACTTATCTCAAAAAAATTTTACATTGTGATATAAATTTTTTATCACAATAGCAAAGTATCTCACTGATGCTTAAGGCTATGGCTAATTTTATCGAGCTATAACTTTATCTTTATATGGCTCAATAGTCTCAAGTTAGAGCCATTACAATTTTAAAAAGCTATAACTCTTGAGCTATAGAAAATTACATAGCCTGATAGTCACAAGTACTCATGCCAAAGACATAAAAATTATTCAAAGTCATAGCTTTTGGGATACTTAATATTACATAAGATATTACTTGGGTATGACTATTTTTAAGTTATGACTCTTATCCTCAGAGGAGAGCATAATCATGGCTTATATGCACAAGCTAAGTGCAAATATCATGACATCCTAACAATGCTGTAATAATATGTTATACAAGAAAAGAAAAGGTCAATACCACAACCACTCACAATATCATTGATAATTAAGAGAAGTTGTCTCAGACTCCAAGGCTATTTCATAGTATCATAGCCCTTTATGGACTATAAATGATGAATGAATGAAGTTACAGTCATTTCAATCACACATTTGTGTTACAAAGCGATTAGGCATGATTCATAGTCATTGTCAGTACCACAACTTTATGTTACAAAAAAATCAAGATATGGAACAAAGTCATGATCATGTTCTAGAGTCGTGACCATGTTCTAGAGTTGTGACCATATTATAGAGTCATGGTCATGTTCTAGAGTCGCAATCTTGAGCCGAAGAGATAAATATTAAAGTGCTGACTTTTTTCTAAAAGTTATGACTTTTTAGTTAGAGTAATTAATAGAAAATTTTATAGTTTCTAGAGCTTCCACAATCAAGTTAAATCATGGAAACTACAAACCCTAAAAGTGAATTTTACACTCTCTAGAAGTTTCACAAGCAAGGAAGAGATGCATGAATTATGCCAATCCCTAGAGTTGGAGGGTGTGGCTCTCAAACTCCTCTCTTTTAGGGATAAATTCATGAATTTATATGAAATTAGCATAGTCTAAGGTTTTTGTAATTTGTATTTCTTGATGTAATTAGTTTGGATTATAAATGCATAAATAATATGATTTATTTTATGTTATGGATTGATTAATGTTGACTAAATAAAATTTAAATTAGAATTTTGACTAATTATAGATTTGTGTGAGGTTATCATGATGGACGATGATAGGTAAACTATGAGGCATACTTTTATATATGATAAGAAGGTGGTAATAGCACTTCTAATTACTATGCATGAGATAAACTTATACGTTGAACCTCAAAAGTTTGGTATATTATTAATTAAATATGGTGCTTATGATGTTGAAAGTATGAATAATTTTTCATGTCAATCCATTGGAAACATCATGGAGGAACTGTTCACAATTTGGATAAATGTTATATAGAATTTTCTCAAGGATTTACCTTTTGTGTGAGTCACATCATTATCAAAAAGAACTAAGACAAGTTATCCTAGGGGTATATATAATATGTTATGACTTATAATATGGTGATATCCCTTGTGAGCTACTTTTACTCATATGGTTCTCACTAGTACAACTCAAAAGAAGCATACTTTAATTATATGAGTATGATAATTATGAAGATTAAAATATAGATACTTAAAAATAATATTAATCTTTGGTATTTATGATAATGAAGACAAAAGAATAAGAGTGTACATATGAAACAGTCATCAAGGGTAGTTGATGAAGTTGCATAACAAGTATAAGATTGTGAAAGACTCTTGTATATGGATGAATTATTATCTTGGTGGTGATGTGCCAAGAAGACACCTATGTGGGAATCACTATTGAGAAGGTCTCAATGGTGACAATCACCTTGTATTCCGTTAAGTTAAGGGGTCATTACATAATATCTTAACCTTTGTTCTCTATCTAACATAAAATATGTCGAGCAACTTAATGATATCATATAAATTAAATATACAAACCATAGACCTAAGATTGTTTAATAATCAATTTACTATTTTATTAAAAATGGATTTATCTTTTGTTGAATAGTAGACTATCGATATAATTATAATGAGATCATCAATATTTATATAAAAGTCCTTTATACTACTAGTATGACTTGTGCACTTGTAGATTTCAATTGATGAGATAAACTCATTAATGAACTTTTGGGACGTCACCTAACCAATTAAATTAGGAGTAACAAAGTCATAATAATATATACCACAAAGTCATAATAATATAATAATAATATATACCACAACAAAGTCATAATAATATATACCTTTGATAATATATAAGTCTACTAACTTCTTTGGGCAAACCTAACTAATATTGCTTATTATATAATAAATCTGTCACTATCAACTTTCTTAAAGGTATGCTAAAGAAGAAAAGGGGTATTGTCTATAAAAGATCCCACTACCCAAAAGGTCGTTATCAAAATTGTTTTAAACTTTGTAGAAATTTAGTTATAAATAATAGATGTAAATAATATCACATCAAAAAAAAATTTAGAAGCTACAATTGTAGAAGTGGAAAATAATCTGATACACGAAACTCGCGTATCTACGGAAATTGGAGAAAGTACCAAAGCATGAGTTACAAGAACAAATCAAGTTTGAGACTCTAAATGGTAGTCAATCAACTTATGATTGAGAATCATTAATATTTCATAAAACTATATGTAGCTCAAATGCATCTCTATGGTTGGTAGCAATATAGAAAGAAATTGAAGTTATATACAAGAATAATACATAGAAGCTAATACCATTACGGTATGAAAAAAAAAATTATTGGTAACAAATAGATCTACAAGATCAAGTAGGATAACAATGATCAAATCATATAAGATTGATAGTAAAGGAATATGCTCAAAAAGAATGTAATGATGTCAATGAAATTTTTTTCCTCGTTAGTTTGTCTTATAATAATCAGGGTAGTGATTGTTAGTAATAGTGCTCTAGGCCTATTATGTGGACATGGTATTTTGACTATTTGTGAGAATTAATTATTATGATGTTATGCATGTTTATTATATATAATATCTTTGAATAATATTATTAATTATTCTAAATATCCCTAATTAATTATTGTTATGGGAATAAAAATGAATTAAGATTAGTATAAAGTTTGATTGATATTCATGGGGATGAATATATGTATGAGATACAAATCAAATTAATATCTATTTGTTGAGAACAAATATTGGACAGATCCATCTTTAGATTAATGCATGGATCAAAGTCATAAATTTATCTCTAATAGTTGTGTCATTAAATCATTTGACCTGAGATCACTATAATTCTTAACATAAGGAATATTGTGTTTTGATATAATCAAATATTATCTTTAATCAGAAGGCTATAAAGGGTATACTTGAACATAATAAGAATTATGTAGTAAGATATAAGCGGTTAAGATGGAATTTGTCCATCTTATTATAAGAGAGATATCTCTAAGAACTCCTCGATAATTGAGACTGAGAAATACATGGTCATGTTCATATGAATTGATGGAGATCAATATTATTTGTTTAGGCAGTCTAATTGAGTTTTGAATAATCAAAGATAGAATGATATAATGTTGACTTTGTCCATGCCTTATATTCTATCAAGATATCATGAGAGAAAATGATTATATTATTAGCTATATTAAGGTTGTCTCGAATCATAAATTTTTCATTTAAGTTGGATAGTCATAATGTCTTGCTAGAGGCCAATATTAAGTCAACTCCCAATATTAATTGAACCTATAGGGCTACACATTAAGAATAAATAAAAATGGTTATGGTTTTTCACTCTCTGTAGTAATTTATAATGATGAGATTATTTTAAATTACAAATAATAATTAATTATTATTTAGATTCAAATTTAATTTTGAGAAAGTTTAAAATTCATGATTTAAATAAATAATTAGTCTATTATATTTTCTTATTGGATATGGAAATAATCTATAAATGGTTTTTAAAAAGAGTTTTTAAATATATAATAATATATAAATTTGTTTCCTTATCTGATAAGGATTTAAATTTAAATTGTTATTATTTAAAAGAGAAATATATAATAATATAAAATTTATTTTTGACTTAAACCTTAGCAGACTTATATATATATATATATATATTTGTAAGACATATATGTTGGTAGCCGTCGTCTTTTTCTTAGAGAACAACTAAAACATAAAGAATGAAAAGAAAACCCCTAGCCTCATTTTGAGAATATGAATCTGAACTAGCATTTAACAAGATCGTTTATTATTTGTTAGTGTGTGGATACTTGTAAAAGGTGATTACTTTTTAGAAAGGCAATACCTTTGAAAATCCAAATTAACCAAGATGTAGACTTTGAAGGCTTGACGAATCAATCTACAAGAGGTAAGTTTCATTTACCTTTCGTTTATTTTTTATGAAACGCATGTGATCCTTGAAGGGTTAAGAGATAAAAATCATAAATTATACTGCATTTATGTTCCAATCAGATTGGATATTCTGCCTGTACCCCAACAGTGATGACTTTGTGTGTTGTGTAAAATTTATATTTGGAGTAGACAATGAGAACTCAATTTGTAAGATGAACAAATTTCTATAATTCTATATGATCTCAAATAGGCACCAAGATAATGATATAAGATATTTAATTTATTCATCATTAGCCTTGGGTATAATATACTTAGTTCATATCATAATGCATACTAAAAGAGGTTTGATGATGAAAATGATATCATTATTCTTTTATCATACATAGATGACATGTTAGGAGTAAGCATCAATAAAAATTGAATCTAAGAATTAAAGTATAGGTATCAAATGGGTCAGACAGCCCGAGCAAGGCCTGAGCCACGACACGACACGGCCATGCCTGGCCCAGCATGGCATGGGAATGACCCGTGCCTTTGGCCGTGCTAGGATTGCTCACGGCACAGCTTGTGCCGTGTCGTACCGTGACTAAGCCAATCATGCCACATGTAGGACCAGGCATGGCCTGCTACAATGGCTCATGGGCATGGTATCTCAGCACAAGCCAAGTGGTGACCCGACCTAGCCGTACGGGCCACGCCCCCAACCCGAAGTTGATGCTCGAGCTAATGGATCTGATATTTCCGTCGGGTTCATAACCGACCCACAATCTTTTTCTACACCCCCCAGACTCGATCCCGTAACTTCCAAAAGCCAAAGGTTTTGGAAATTTGGACCATTCAGGTCGTTTGACGATCGAACTGACCCAATGGTAAAAAAATTAAAATTTTAATCTTAGCCGTTGGATTTCACCTCCAACGACTATGGAGCAGAATCCGATGACCCTAAGGATCCTGCCCATTTAAAAATAATAAAAAAAAATTAAAATAATGTTTTCTTTATCTATAAACCCCCCCCCCCTTAAAAAAATTGCATTTTCTCTCTCTAATTTTCTCTCTCTTAGATTTGGGCTTTCCACTTTCGGCATTTTGCTTTACGAGACTCAGGTGTGCTATCAGCTGTGATGTGGATTGTGGTGCTCATGTGGTGCGGACATAAAAAAGCTAAAGTTTATGCATTGTGGTTTACTATTATTTTTTTATTAGTTTTTAAGTTTTAAATCTAAAAATTAAAATCTACTTCTCTCTAGTCTATTCTCTCTCTCAATCCTAACTCTTAGGTCTAATCTAAAAAATAAAAAATAAAAAGAATGATAAATAGTAATTTTAATAATAAAAATGAAGTTAATTATAATTTAGATAACAAAAATCCTACGGAAATATCCGAGGTTGCCGAAATTTTAGTTTTTCTTGTCGCCTCGACCCAAATATCTAAAAAAAACAAAAAACTAGAACTTCAGTAGTTTAGACTTACTTTAATATAATAAAATAAAAAAATATTATAGGTGCTGAAAAAGAATCAACATAATGCAAATATTATAAAAAATATTAATATGTAAAAGTTTATGTGGAACTAGGCACCTTAAGAGGCATGCCGAACTATACACCAAAAAATATGGTACATTAGATCCTAGGCAAATCCAACTCAGCAGTGGGTTTTTTGAGGTTGGATCTAGTTTAGTCTCAAAGTTTACCCCCTTCATTTATCGCAACGAGTTAGGAAGGGAAGGGATGACCAAACTGATCACCACATGATGGGTCTTTCGATTTGATTTTCGGAGGATCCAAGGGTAGTCGATATTATGCATACATATTTTCAACCTGCATATCATAGGATTCTTAGGTTCACATCTAAGAACGACATACTAAAATATTATAAGTTAGAAACCCAAATAATAATTAATGAATTTAGGGAATATAGTGGAGTGACATTTATGATGTCCAATATCTGGACTAATCACGATGATACATCTTATGCATGCTTCACCGCCCACTATGTAGATTCTAAATGGATACTGAATAAAAAAATTAGGATTCATTGAGATTCTCTATTCTCGTGATGACCCGACCATTTTTGAGTGTATGATGAAAATTTTTAGAGAATATAAAATTCAAAATAAAATATTTAGTATCATATTTGATAATGCATCTAATAATAGAGTAATGATTAACATGTTTGTTAGAAATATTTTCCACATTAGATGCATGTGTCACGGCATTAACCTAATAGTATAAGTGGGGGTGAATGTGTGTGCCCCCGCTTTAGAAAACATACGTAACTCTCTAAAATATATTCGCACATCTCACAAATAATAGTTTGTTAGTCTCTATTTGTTTGTGGATCTTAAGAAGAAAAAATTCAAATCAAATGTGAGACACCATTAGAATTACACATACCTGATATCAAAGTCATGTTTTGAATATGAATACATGATATCTAACTATGTCAATAGTAAGAGTGATGAACGTATTATTGACGACACTGATTGACTACAAAAATTTTATTTATGAAATTCCTAAATATTTTTTATGACACGAATATTTATTCATCAATTTATACTTTCACGACTTGCATTGCACTCAGTTGCATATGCAACATTAGTAGCATGTTTAGGAAGTTTCAAGATGACCCGACACTTAGCGATATTATTGTAGAAATGGAAACCATGTACTTAAAGTACTGGTCCACCATTCCATCTGTTTATTATCTGGCTGTCTACATGGACCCTAGGATTAAGGTGGAAGAGGCAGAGAATATGTTGACATATATATTTTCGTGCATGAACCAGACTTGAAGGGTTAATTCACAAGATGTTAACTGAGCTCTTTACATACTATGATACTAGGTATGGTGATAGTGGTAGTAAGGTTATGAGTACGGATATTGATACGATATTCAAAGATGATGACTTTTTCATTTAGTTAGCGAGTGGGAAACAATGGGGTGGACCATTGAATAGGAGCGAGCTGTGTCTGTACTTAGATACTGATTAGTACTTAATCATATCACATTCTGATACTAAGAATCTTGATATATTATAGTGATGGAAATTATACGATTCCACATTTTTCGTGCTATCTAAGATGACACAGGATCTACTGACTCCTCTAGTATCGAGCGTAGTATTGGAGTCTACTTTTTCTATTACAGTGAATATTATTTCATATAAGAGATCGAGATTACGGCCAGATATTATCGAGACTTTAGCATGCATAAAGGATTGGGAGGATTCGAGCTTGGCACTATGATGATGCTGGGACTACAGCAAAATAGTTAGAGTTGATTACTGATGATGATCCATGTGATATTAATATTGAGGGTGATTTGATGATTGATGGATTGAGACACTGATGTCTGATATTGGATTTCGATTTACTCATTTACATTATATTTGTGTTTATTTATTTTTTGTTTGTAATATTACTTTGAGTTTGTGGATTGATGCTTGAATATTAATTTTTTGTGAATTTTCATTTTCATTTTGCATTAGTTTTTATTCATAGTTAAGTTTTAATATTTTATTAATTCATACACTTATATTGATACATATTTAGTTTTAAAATATTTGTTATTTATTATAATAAATAAACTTAAT
>JAREIK010003431.1:6564774-6907818 GCA_029783825.1 Sapria himalayana
ATTCTAAAAAACTAGGATACAGATACGGCTAGGATACGACATGATAAAAAAAATAAAAATAAAAATAAAAATTATTAATTATAAATATAAAGTATTTTATAAAATTTATTAAATTAAATTAAAATATTTAATTATATAAAATAAATATATATTATTTATTTTATAAAATAAAAATATTTTATTTTATTAAATTATTTTATTTTATTTTATAAAAATATTTTATTTTATGCCACATCCTCACACAAATACGCCCGCCCCTGCCTCCCCCTCAAACACGCTCGCCCCTGCCTCTCCCCTCAATTCGCGCCGCCCCTGACTCTCCCCTCAATTCGCGCCGCCCCTGACTCTCCCCTCAATTCTCGCCGCCCCTAGCTCTCTCCTCAATTCGCCCCTGCTCCTGCCTCTCCCTCAAATCGGGCCCGCCCCCTGCCAGTGGCCAACGTCGCCCATGCGGCGACGTTGGCCACCCGACGTCATCGGACGTCGAGGACTATAGACATGGATAAGGTTGCCGACGCAACCATCCGATACGCCACGTGGCGTATCGGATACGGATTGTGCAATAATACGCCACGTGGCATATCGAACACGTATCCGTGCCGTGTCCGTGCCGTGTCCAAGTGTCAGACACGTGGACACGACAGTAGCGAGCCGTGTCCGTGCTTCCTTGCATATAGACAAATTAATACAAAGTATACTAAGAGAAAAAAAAACATAATTAGTGGAGATCTAAATGGACAAGCAGAAGTAAGTAAATAAAATTTATGAAATACAAAGATTATTCTAAAAGAAGCTAGATAATTTTTTTTTCTCGTCAAAAAAAGAAAATAAAATATCATAGAAAGACCATGAAGTAGTATCATGTGATAGTCAGCCCACTAAGCATAAACTAATCATAATTGATCTACATTATAATTATAAAGAGATTTCAAATAAATAGTTTAAAAAAAAATTATACAACCTAAAAAAACTATAAGTATTTTCTAGATAAAGTTGCATAAATTTGAGATATAGACCAAATTCTGATACAAAATACAAAAAAAACACCAAAACAATATGCTCAAAAAGACCACACAACCTGAAAAAAGCTCTAATACTAAATATAAGAATTTAATTTTACTCCTAAATTATGGTGAAGGAATTCCAAGTATCATACAAGCAAAAGGCTTGATATCAGCTCTAAAGGAAATAACTTTCCTCCGATACCACAAGTAGAGAATCAATTCCTCATGCTTACCAAACTCAGGTATGATACCATATAATATGTTATGCACGATATTGAATTTCAAATGTATCTCGATATCAATTACACGGCTCCATAAGTGTCTGAGAGATGGTGAGTCTTGAAAAGAGAAAAAAAAAACTCTCAAAGAAAAAATACACAAGCACATAATTCAAGTCAAGACTTCACAATTCCGGTCTTGAGACTGAATACCAGTTGCAACTTCAAAAATGAGTATATCGAAGAGTCGAATAATCTTTTAGTCAATTATAATAATCTTAATATTTTGATCACTCTTCGAACAAAATTGATAAGATATATTCAATACTTAATCTCATTCTTTTTTTTTTTTGAGAATGACATATCAAACCATGTTATATTATTCGTGTCTTCTTCCTTCTTAGAATGACAATACGAAGATACTTGAATCTCCTTCGAAAAAATTATCTCACTTAAGATGATATCAAATCATATTAGAAGAGATAAATATCATCTACTTCAATAGAGCTTCACAACTCAATCTTCATAAATATTTATAATTAATTACAAGTGAGTATTTATTATGAAGAAAAATTAAGATAAGAATATTAATCACCATAAAGTAAGACTATAACAAGCTAAATAATTAAGATATTTAGTGTCAATTATTAAAATATTTTCTCTTCAATAACCAAGATAATTGTCATATAAATTCTTATTTTACTAATAATATCTTACATATTAAGAATATATCAAATAGAGATGAAAATATCTTTCATCATGATGACTTTAAGAAATATAAATATATGGAGCAGTCACTTGAATTTTAAGCAACACAATCATATATATAATTTTATTTATTATATATATGACTAATATTCTAATTACAAGAAAAGGGAGGTTGAAAATTACTCAATTAAATGAACATCTTCAATCATAATCTCATAAAAAATATCTTGAGTCTCAAATATTCTTTCAATTGATTCTATCATTTTTAAGAAAATAAAATAAAAGATTAACTATCTAATTATCATCAAACCAAATATAACTTATGCGATCAATATAATTAGTTATTTTTGAGATTCATCTTAATATGTTGACCTAGATGCGGCTCTTTGAATGTAAAGATATGTGAAAAAATCTTCATGACCCTTGATCAGTTTCAAAGATAACGTGTACTTACGATTAGCTGATTAATCAAATTTAAATTGAGCATCAATTTGCACTAAAAAAATTCTTATTATAGGTTTTTATATTTTTTAAGAAATAATATTATCTCCTAAAAAATACAAAAAATTATGTCTAAATCTAGTGCATTGACAAAGTAAAAAGGTGATGATGTCAATTAACTACAAAATATTTTGAATTCAACATATACTTAAGAAAATCATATATATATTTTCTTACCCTACAATTATTTACTAGGATAGTCAAACAATAAAATTTATGATTTTTAATTATAGTTTTTTTTTTTTAATTTTGAGCATCAACTTGCATTATCGGTTTTTATATTTTGTTAATACAAACTTGTCTTCTAAAAAAATATAACAAAAAATTGTCTAGATTTAGTGCAGGTACAGTGATAGAATAAAGAGTGATAATGACAATTACCTATTATAGATTTTTATATATTTTCTTATCATACATCTTTTTTTTTTGTGATAATCAAGCAGCATAATATATAACTTTCAATTCAATATTTTACGAGTAAACTAAACATATAGAGATGGACTACTTTCTCAAAACAAATATTCACCGAGTCCACTATTATAATTTATATTTAGTTAGTAGATCAATTAGAAGACATTCACAATTGTCATGAAGAGACTTCAACTCATTGTATTCCTCTAAACAATATGTTGTAGGCTTTACACTTTGCATGCCAGCTTGAGAAAGAGTATCACAGTTTCATTTTATGTTTATAAATTTTTTACTTTAAGTTTTATATTTATTTCATTATAAATAGGAGCTGTCAACATATAAATTATCTCAATTCATTTTCTTTATCATATAATAGCATCACCATGTGTTTATTGTGCATAAAAAAATTTTTTTGATTGTTGAAAAATTATTTTTTATTAGTATTGATATTAATAGAGACAATTGTGAAAGGCACCCATAAAACATGCCCTAGTGTGATCTCACGTGAAGAACCATGGCAAGCACCTTGCCTGACTCCAAGCAAGGTAACCCAACATATGACTTATAGTGCAATTTCTAATGAATAAATAAAAGGCAAAAAAAGAATCATATTATCACTTCAATTGTTATTAAACGTATCAATTGTTACTGCAAAACTTCATATTTATAATCAACTATCGAATATTTTCATAAAAACACTAAGAGTATATCAACATTATTTTTCTTTTCTCCAATTTGTAAATTTAAGATATTTACGTACAATCTGAAACAAAAAACATAAAATCCCAAGTATGAAAAGGTTTATCTACACACAATCTCTAAGTCGGATATTTAAGAGTATATCGACACTGAGAGTATATTGTACTTGTTTTATTCACCGTGAGGTGTGGGTGCAAGTGAAGCATTGGCGAGGCACCTTCATATAAGTGTGCCCAAGTAATGATCACCTTGCCTATTTGTTAAAAAAAGCAACTTCTATAATTCAAAAAACCTTTTCATAATATTTTTCCCCACAAGTTTTTTTTTTTTAAATTATTTTCATTAAAAACTATATTATCTAAGGTTTCATTAATTAGATAATTTTGCCCAACCAATTTTAAGCCTTGTATTAAAAAAGTTTCAATTTTAACAAAGTTGTCTTTTAAAAATTTTTTAAACTCCTTTTACCAAATATTTTATTAAAAAAGAGTTTTTTTTTTTTTTTTTTAAGTTTTCCCAACTATAATATAACAATACTCTGAATACTTTTATATCTATTTTTTTTCCAAAATAATATATATATAAGTGTGATTTTTTTTCTATACCTTGCTTGTCCAACTCTTTCACATATTACCCAAATCATTTTTAATTTCTCTCTTCCCTCAAATTTATCTTTTTCCCTCCATACTCATCTAGTTCTTTATTTATTTCATTTTCCCTACACTCATCATACACCTGTAAGATTTATGCAATTTTGTTGAACTTATAGAATGGTTAATTACTGTTAGTTTGCTAGAGGAATCAAACAAATAAATTCTTTGAAGACCATACATAAATATAAACTAGTAGTTAAAAAAAAGATACGCACGGGTCTGCACGACTTAATCGGCAGATCTCACAGTAGAAGAAGTCAGGAACTTTTGGAATACCATCTGCCGCATTTTCTGGAATTATAACACAGCCAATGTGTTGCCACACATGGCATCTGGGATCTTCACACTGTCAATTGAAACACAAGAAAAAAAAAAACAGGAAATTTCTCACAACGAATGGGAACAAGGACACAACAATTCAGTGCCTCTCAAATGAGGTTCAATAATAATACATTTTTGCTTGGCTTATCGCCCTTGCATATCTCAGAATAGGAAAACATCACAGTAGAATTAAAAGACGTCCATGTGTACTTCAATTACCCTAACCCCACCCAAAAAAAAAAAAAAAAAAAATCATTGAACCCTACACCTTTCCATGTGCTTTCCTTTTCTGTGAAGACTGTTTCCTTTTCTGTGAAGACTGTTTCAGTAACTTGACACAACATCTAGATGTCTCATTAATTGCAAAAAAAAAAAAAAAAAAAAAAAAAAAACAGTATGAGAACTCACAAACACAAGTAGCAACTGAGGACATTGCAAACCTAATGAACCCTAAACCTAAGTGACATTCTAGCATCGCCAAGTATCATGAAGCTATTCCCCAATTCTAATATTTTAGTGCATCATATATTTTATTTGGCACATATTCTTTCGAAAAAATTATCACGAAATTAAAATTTTAGAAGTTAGCCTTCATCATCATCAAGATATTTTTTCTGATATGATTGAGATCGATCATATGAATTTTAATTCTGCATATAATATTATCAAATTTATCATCACAAAATTCACACTTAGATTCAACTTATCTAATATGTGCGTTCCATCTTTATTTTTATCTAATAAAATCAATTCTAACTTTATTTTTTATAGATTTTTCCCACATTCATCTTGAATATTCTCCACCATGAAAATTTCATAAATATTTATTATTATTATTATTATTATTATTATTATAGTCTAACAGTTTGAATCATAAAAAATAATAAATCAAATTATTATCTAAAAATATTTTCATTTAAACCTAGTAAATATTTTTCTAACTAGTGAGATGCATGTGTCATGAATTTTTCTAGCGAAGATAACATTGTATGTATGATCTATGGTGATCAATTTTCTTAATGGCAATATTTTTTATTCGAGATTATTTTGGAAACATTTTAAGAAATTTTTAACTAGGCACCTAAAATAATATTCTTGTACATATTTGGTATTTAAATCACTTCGGTAAACAATAAATTATTATAAGCCCCTTTGTTATGCCCATTGGCGTAATGTTTTGGTTATTTAATTTTGCTTAATTAGTGGTCGTGTCGGATCAACTCACATGCACAATGAGCGTGCATAATTATTGTTTATGCAAGAGATTATACTTTTGTGGATGGAAAATTTGGCATGAAATCCAATTTATAATTGGCCATGCTAATGGCATAACTCACCTAAATTTTTGGGCAAATATTAATTATCTGTTTAATGAAAAATAAAGTATTGGACACTTACTTTCAGATGCACCAATAAATAATACTAGAGTGGTCTAGAGATAGATTCATCATAATTATCATTATTGTGGCAGTTGCTTGATTTTTAGAATTAAATAATTTTTTTATTGCATCACATATCCAATAGCTTAGAATCATTGAGCTTCATTATATTATTTTAGACCTGATAATTCAAGCTATTCGACTCAACTTAGGAATGTGGGCAAGCATGCCTAATCTAGGTCACGGACACCACTAGACTATTTTATATTGACCTAGACATTTTTAAGGGTATTTTTATCATATAATATAAGATATGTCAGTTGAGAAAATACATAGAACTTCATTTCTTATATTACAAGTGAATGTGAATACTGACTTAGGTTTAAATTCTAAGTTCCCGTACATACAAGTACATCGGGCCAAATAAGTCAGTTATTTTGTTATTATTATTGATAATTATTTATGATTTACATGATTTATATTTTTTCAGTTAATGACATTTTTTTTAATTTATCAGATCTTTTAATATAATAAAAAAAACTTAATTTAATAAAAATATAAAAAAATAACAATGCATTTGAGGTAACAAATGGAACTTGCCGACCCAGCATGACCCAATTTCTTCAGCTAATGCGGGCCATCATGCTGTGTTGGGCAATGTAGATGTGTTAAACGGGACGGCCCGGACCGAGGCACGTCACCAAAATGACCCGTGTCTGTGCCCATGATGTGCCGAGGCTAACCGGGCCTCATGCTAGGCCAGGCACGGCCCAGTAGCAAGGCACGTGGGCACGGTATCTCAGCACGAGCCGAAAAACCACCCGAGCCAACGGATCTGAAAAATTCGTCAAGGCTACGGGCACCAAATACGAACCCGTTGTTTTTTAGACCCGAATCTGAGTCCACCCCTCCACCCAGAATCCGCAACGTAAAAAGTAAAATTTAAAAAAATAAAAAAAATAAAAATTTTGAATTTAAGTCGTTAGATTTTGCCTAGAACGGCTATGGGGCAGAATTTGATGGCCCACATAATTCTACCTCAAATAACTAATTAAAAAATAATAAAAAAAATCAAAAAAATAATTTTAAAAAAATCATATTATTATTCTATAACCCCCCCCCCCCTCCTCTCTAATATATATGTTTTTCAAAAACATAAATATCTCAAATCTCATTTTCTCTCTCAAATCTCTCTCCTAAAATTCTCTCTCTCAGGATTTCGGCTCAGCTTTTCGGGACTCACAACTCGGGCTCGATTTTGGTTGGTGTTTGGTTTGAACTTTGGATTTGTGGTGCACGTGCTTTATGCTACTTTACGGGTATTTCATTTTTTAAATAAGTTAACTCTTAAGTCTTAACTTTAATTTAAAAAATAAGTAATATTTTACACTGTCTCTCTACTCTACAGTCTATCCTATTGTCTAAAAAAATCAAAAATGATAAATACTAATGAAATTAATTTAAATTTATGAAATAAAAATCATACGTAAATGTTTGAGACTGCTAAAACTTCGATTTTTCTGTTCGTCTCGACCCAAATATCTAAAAAATAAAAAATTAGTATTGGGCAATTTCACTTCCACAGTGATAATATTAAGATACATAAGACAACAAGAACAACAGAAAAATAAGCAATATATATCCAATCCAGAAATCCAACCACGGCAGAATCAAAAATAAGAAATAAAATACCAAAAATAAAGTGGTTCGCTAATTACTCAGTACGACTAGCTACATCCACCAGAAAATACTTATCCGTTACAGATTAAAATAACAAAAATTATCTTACAGTATGCATAGCAGAGCAGTCGCGATAAATCACGCAGAGAAAAAGGAAGAAAGCGAAGAAGAGTTCCCAGGTCCAAAAACAGTAACCCGAAATTAAAAAATTACAAAATATTTTTATAACAAAAAATTCTCTCTGTTCATTTAACCGGAGCGAGTCAGATCATGGGACGAGTCAAGCTCAGCTCCAAAAATTTTGGCCCGCTGACCGAGTAGCAGGACCTCCATTATTGTGCTACTGCTGGATCTCTGACATCTTAATATTTCTTTTTCTGCACTTACATGAATATATTAAAACAAAAATATTTAGTTATACAAATAGATTATCAAAAAATAAATTACATATACAGCAATCTCCACCTTAATTTATTTTGCATACATATAGAGAGACACTCTCTATAAATAGTTAGTCCAAAAAGACTACATCTGATTTGATATGTTTAGTAAGTCAAGACAGTGTCTTAACTTATTCAGAATAACATGTTTGGTAAACATATCAGCTGAATTATCAGAATTTATAATCTTCTTTACTTGTACTCTCTACTCAGATCGAAGGAAATAATATCGTACATTAATATGATTTGCCCTCTCATGATGCACTTGGTCTTTTGCTAAACAGATAGCACTGAGATTGTCGCATAAAACTGTTACTAACCTCTTCATAAAGACCAAGGTCCTTGAGAAAACCTTTCAGTCATATCCCTTCCTTCACAGCTTCAGTCAAAACCATATACTCTGCTTCAGTAGAAAATAAAGTAATAGAAGATTGTAGTGTGGCTTTTGAGCTAACTACAAAACCACATACAGTGAAGACATAACCAGTCATAGACCATCTACTGTCAACATCTCCTGCATAGTCAGAATTAGAATATCCTGCCAGCATGAGTTCAGATTCATTACGAAATATTAGACCAATATTAGAAGTCCCCTTGAGGTACCTAAATATCCTCTTAATAGCTTTCCAGTCCACTTGACCAGAGTTTATCATAAATCTACTCACTGCACTTATTACATGAGTAATATCAGGTAGGGTGCACACCATAAGATACATGAAGCTCCCGACAGTACTAGAATAAGAAACCTTAGACATTTGTTCCTTGTCAGATTCAGATTGAGGACAATATTCTAATGTCAGATGGATGTTAGAAGCAAATGGTGTTGACAGAGACTTACAAGAAATTATTCCAAATCTAGATAAAAATTTCTAAATATATTGTTTATGTGAAAGAAACAACTTTCTTTTAATTCTATCTCTGAATATTTCCATACCTAAAATTTATTTTGCTCATCCAAGATCTTTCATATCAAATTCAGAACTAATGAGATCTTTCAGTTCCTAAATATCAGATTTATTTCTGGCAGCAATAAGCATATCATCTATATACAATAGCAAGTAGATATATGACTCATCCTTGTGCCTTTTGAAATAAACACAGCAGTCATGGTCACATCTACTGTATTCATGACTAGTCATGAAACAGTTAAATCTATTGTACCACTGACGGAGAGACTGCTTAAGTTCATAAAAAGATTTCAGAAGCTTGCACACATGGGTTTCCTTACTTGATACCTCAAAACCCTTTGAATGGCTCGTGTAAATTTCTTCATCCAATTCTCCATGAAGAAATACAGTTTTAACATCTAGTTGCTCAAGTTTAAAATTCTGAAGTGGCACTAATGCTAGAAGCATCCTGATTGAGGTATGTCTAACTATATAGGCATCATTTTTCTTCTTGAAAATTCATTTGCAATAAACTATATTTATCCCTTTTGATTTAGGTACAATAAGCCAAATATCATTCTTATGAAAAGATTCAATCTCTTCATTCATATCAACTAACCATGACTTAAATTCAAGATATCTAACTGCATTCCTGAATGAGGATTGTTCAAGAATATCAATCTCTTCAACAACTTGTAGGGCAAACATTACAAATTCATCAAAACCGAATCTCATAGGAGAACATACATTCACCCTCCTTTGTCTATCCCTTGCAATGCAGTAGGGAATAGACTCTTCGGGTGCAGGTTCAGGATCAAGTTCAGTAATGGAGTTAACATCATTTTCATGATTAACTATAATTTGTCTAAAGACAACAGACATCCTTCTTGGAGCTACATATTCAGATTTTAGCTCCACCTTAAGTTTAGCTTGAGAAATATCATGTAACTGAATAAGACAAGGTACATGTCTTAAGATGACTCTTTTATCAAAGGTGACACTCCTATAGAGAATCACTCTCTTTTCAGATGGTGACCAGATACGGAATACCTTGATTCCATCACCATATCTTATAAATATTACTTTTCTTGCTCTTGGTTCAAGCTTATCATCATTTACATGATAGTAGGCAACACACCCGAATACTTTCATATTAGAATAATCTGCAGGTTTACCAGTCCACACCTTAAATAAAATTTTAAAATTAATTCCACTATGTGGCGATCTGTTTATCAGATGACATGTTGTATTATAGCTTCAACCCAAAATTCCTTGCCTAAGCCTGATTGAGAGAGCATGAATCTAGTTCTCTCAAGAAGTGTTTGGTTTATTCTTTCAACAATATCATTATGCTGAGGAGTGTCCCTAACAGTTTTGTATCTCGCTATACCTTTATCCTCACAAAATTTCTCAAATTCAGACGAACAAAATTTTATACCATTATATGTTCATAACAGTTACCTTTTTTTTGTGTTTGATTTTCCACTAAGGTAACCCACTGCTTAAACTTTATAAAAATTTCAGATTTATGGTTCATCATGAATACCCAAAACATCCTGAAATAATCATCAACTAAACATAAATAAAATCAATCACCCCCCAGAGATGTGACTCTAGAATGGCCCCAACAGTTAACATGGATATAATCCAAAATACTGTTTGTACAGTGTATGACTTTACCGAACTTAGTTATATGTTTCTTATCAAAAACACAATAATCACAGAAATTTAATTTACTGACTTTATGACCAACAAGAAAATTAATATCAGAAAAAATTTTCATACCTTTCTCTCCCATATGTACAAGCCAGATATGTCACGTTCTTGTAAGTTCAGCTTTGTCTTCAAATTCTAGCTCTCCGAATGTGACAGCAATAGCCCCTGTCAGTATGAAACCTATCAGTGTGTATAGCATTTCAGTCTTCTGCCCCTTCAATATAATATCATCTCCTCGGTGAACATTCAGTGTTCCCTCTCTACCACTAAATGAATATCCCTGATCGTCCAGGACACCAAGAGAAATGAGATTTATTGTCATCTCCGGATCATATCTCACATTCAAAAGTGAGACTATTCGGTCATCCCAAGTTCTCAGTCTGACTGTGCCGATTCCAATCACCTTACATGATTGGTTGTTCCCCACCATAACATGATCAGTTTCCTTCATGTCATATTTACTGAACCACTCCAAATGAGTGCTTATATGAAAGGAAGTCCCAGTATCCAGGATCCAAGAATCTGATCTTGCGATCGTTGTGGAGTTTATAAGCACAATGTCTTCTCCATCATCCATATCATCAAATGTCACAATAGTAGCAGATGAGGGATTAGGCTGACTTTGTTGTTCTAACCTTACTCTCTTCTTTGAGCATTTAGTTTTCCAATGCCCTTTCTGTTTACAGTAGTGACAAGTATCACCCTCCTTTAACATCTTCTGTAGCTTAATTTCCTTCTTCTTGAATGTAACAGGTTGTGGCCTCCTATTTGTCACCATCAATCCAGTAGGATGTTGTTCAAGTCGTTCAACTGCATCCTTCTGCCTCATCTCTCAGGAGTGTAGGGTAGCTCGAACATCCTCTAGTGTAATCTCTTCCTTTCCCACAATGAGAGATTCGACAAAATTCTCATAGGAAGGAGAAAAAAAAACTAAGAGTAGAAGTACAGCATCCTTATCTTTCACCTTAACATCCACATGTTTAAGGTCCATTAGAATATTGTTTAAGTCATCCAAATGCTTCTTCAAAGAGGTTCCCTCTTGCATCCTCGGTTTAAACAGTCTTCTCTTCAACAGAAGCTTATTTGTCAATGATTTAGTCATATACAGTAACTCAAGCTTGAGCCACAGTCCTGCAGCAGATTTCTCATCTACTACTTCAGCAATGACTTCATCCGACAAGCTTAACAGAATGGTGGATTATACTTTCTCTTCACGTCTCCGAGCCTCAGCCTCAGTTATTCCAAGAGCAGCAATAGTGTGAGAACCGAAGCCTTGAATCAGGAGACTCCAAATATCAAAATTTTTCAAATACACTCGTATTTTAATCTGGCACATACTAAACCCGTTTCTGCCAGTAAATTTCTCTATCATAGTGTGTAGGATTCCAGCCATTTCAACAGAATATCGCTTGTACAGAAAAATCACAGACCCTAATAGCACAATTTCTCGAAAAATTTCCAAAATCCTTTCTGATACCAATTGTTGGGCAATTATGATTCCACGGTGGTGATATTAAGATACAGAAAACCAAAAAAACAAAAAAAACAAGCAATATATATCCAATCTAGCAATCCAACCACGACAGAATCAAAAACAAAAAATAAAACACAAGAAATAACGTGGTTCACTAGTCGCTCAGTGCGACTAGCTACATCCACCAGAAAATACTTATGCGTTATAGATTAAACCAACAAAAATTGTCTTACAGTATGCAGCGCAGAGTAGTCATGATAAATCACGCAAAAGGGAAAGAAAGAAGGCGATGAACAGTTCACAGGTCCAAAAATAGTAACCCAAAATTAAAAATTACCAAATATTTTTATAACAAAAAATTCTCTTGCTTCATTTAACTAGAGTGGGTCAGATCATGGGATGAGTCAAGCTCTGCTCCAAAAATTTTGCCCGCTAACCGAGCAGCAGGACCTCCATTATTGTGCTACTGCTGCATCTCCGACCTCTTAATATTTCATTTTCCACACTTACATGAAAATATTAAAACTGAAATATTTGATTATACAAACAGATTATCAAAAATAAATTATATATGCATCAATTAGAATGACTTCTATAGTTTGGACTCATTTTAATATAATAAAATAAAAAAATATTAGGGATGTGAAAGAAAAAATAACACAGTACAAATATTGTAAGAAAATTTATACTTGTAAAAGTGTGTATGGGACTGGGCACCTTAAGAGGCAATGCAAACAATACACCAAAAAATATGGTGCATTAAAACCTAGGCAAACCCAAATCAACGGTGAGCTTTTTGAGACTTGATTCAGTTCAGTCTCAAAGTTTATCTCATTCATTTACCGCGGCAATTTGGGAAGAGAAGACAACCAAACTTATCACCATTGATTGGTCTTCTGATCAGATTTTCGGAAGATCCAAGGATTGTGAGTATCATACAGATATATTTTCAACCTATTTAGCATACGATTCCTAGGTCTACATCTAGGAACGAGATACTAAAATATTATAAGTTAAATTAATAAATAATAATTAATAAATTTATAATATATAGTGGAGTGAAGTCTATGACATCCGATATCTAAATAAATCACAATGATACATCTTATGCATGTCTCACCGCCCATTATATAGATTCAAAATGAACTCTAAATAAAAAAATTTTAAGATTCTCTGAAATTTTTCATCCTCATGATGATCATTTTGAATGTATGATAAAGGTCTTTAGAGAATATAAAATTCAAAATAAAATTTTTAGTATCATATTCAATAACACATGTAATAATGAAATGGTGATTAACATATTTGTTAGGAATATTAGAGACGAACAATTAAGAAATATTCTTTTACGTCAGATGTATGTATCACATGATTAACTTAATTGTACGAGCGGGCATAAAGATGTATTCCCCCACTATAGAAAACATACGTAACTCACTAAAATATATTTGTACGTCTCACAGACAATAGGAGTTCGGTAGTCTCTATTTGTCTGCAAATCTCAAAAAGAATTTCCAATCAGATATGAGATACTATTGAAATTATATTTACATTATGTTAAAGTCATGGTTAAAAATAAAAAAAATGATATCCAACTATATTAATAGTAAGAGTGAGAAACTTATTATTGATGACATTGACTTGGCTTCAAAAATTTTATTTATGAAATTCCTGAAATTTTTTTTACACGATGAACATGAATTTGTCGGTTTATACTCTCACAACTTGCATTGCACTCAAGTGCATGTGCAATATTATTAGTATGTTTATGAAGTATCGAGCTGACCTAATACTTAGCCATATAGTTGTAGCGATAAAAACCAATTACTTAAAATACTAGTCTACCTTTCCATCTCTTTATTGTATGACTGCATGCATGAACCTAAAATACTCACATAAAAGATTCATTCACAAGAAATTGATCAAACTTTTCATATACTACGATACTAGGTATTATGATAGTAATAGTGAGGCTCCGAGTACGGACATGGATATCATATTTGAAGATAACTTTTCTATTCGGTTAGCGAGAAAAAAATGACTGGGTAGACCATCAAATAAAAATGAGCTGTCTCGGTACTTAGATACCGAATACTGCTCAATCCTATCACTTTCTGATTATAAGAATTTTAATATATTACAGTGATAAAAATCATGAGTCTACCTTTCCCATGCTATCTATGATGGCATGGGATCTATTGACTACTCTGGTGTCGAGCATTACATCGGAGTCTGATTTTTTTGTTGTAGTAAATATAATTTTGAATAGGAGATCGAGATTACGTCCATATATTATTGAAACTTTAGCATGCATGAAGGATTGAGAGAATTCGAGCTTGGACATCATGGATCATGCTGTGACTGAGACTACAACGAAAATAGATGAGTTGATTACTGATGCTAATTCATATGATTATAATTTTGATATTGAGATTAAGGATGATAATGATACGACAATGGACGATTGATGACATTACCTCTTAATGCTTGACGATTGATAATTACAGGATTGAACACTTTGTCATGCTTATGAATTATGCCTAATTCTGATTTTTTTATTTCAATGTATTGTACTCATTTTTATTTATATTGTATTTGATTTGATTTGACTTTGTCATTTGTATTTAAGGATTTTTGTGATTTAATTTTTTTTTGTGACTTGCAAATGATGCTTGAAAGTTGAAACTTGAAATTTAATTTTTATTTTTTTTTATTTTCATTTTTCATTTGATTTAAATTTTTATTTATATTTAAGTTTTAAATATTTAATATTTTATTATTTCATATATAAATTTTAATTCTAATTAATACAAAATTTAAACAAATAACATAAAAAAAAACTTTTAAACTATTAAAAATTTATAATTTATAATTTAATTATTTGTAAACATTATCTAATTTATAATTACATAAAAATTAAAAGCAAATAAGTTAATCTTAAAAAAATAAATTTTATAATCCGACCCGTACAGGCTTGTTCTTGCCCATACGAGACCGACTCGGAACGGTTAAAAATCAACCGTGCCTACGGGCAGTGACGAGCTTGGCCTAAAATAAACCATGTCGTGTCTAGCCCGGCAAGGTAGCCATGTTGGACAGCCCAAAATAGGCCGGGCAGACCGGCTAGGCCCGGCCTATTTGACACCTCTAGGGCAATGCATAATTTTGAAAGTGGTTTGTGTCAAAGCACGCTTCTAAGATGGGGTAGCTCATCAAGGGCCATTGGCTTGCAGGGTTCCAAAATCCCATATCATGCTAGGGTACGTCTGGTCGGATCAATTTATGCTAGTCTTGATTAGATCCAAGATAGCATGAGTTATGTCCAAGATAGCATGGGTCATATCAAAGCTAGCCTTGGATGGACACCCAAGTCAAAACAATTCCGCACGAGACATCATGTTGGGTCATGTCAAACTATAGTTTTTATAGCACATAGACTAAGTACCCCATCCAGGAATGACCAACAGCTATTTTGGCATGATTCCAATCATGTCATGGCATGCATGGGCTAGATTTCATAAGTCATACCATGTTTCATGCTTGGGCTAGCTTTTGTTAGGTCATACTGGGTATTAAATACCATAGACATCTCAAATTATTTGTCTGAAATTCAATCTGTAAAATTAATTTCAATTAGTAGATACCTAACAAGTCATTTATAATAAATATATCATTAATATATACAATTAATATTACATATTGACATCTTGATAAGGATCACAAAAAATAAGAATAGTTAGAGATGTCAAATGAGACTTGCCGTGTCGGCAAGGCCCATTTGAGTGTGGCATGGCCATCCAAATGAGTCATGCTGGACATGACATGAGAACTAACAACTTGCCCAACACGGTATGGTTGACTTGCTAGTGCAGGGCCATGCCAGACCGCACCAAGCCTGGAGCAAGTTGGCATATCCTCACTCCTCGAAAATCTTTCCCTTTGCTAGAAAAATATAAAAAATTCTAGAAGATTTTAGAGAAGATCACACTTATGTGGAAGTATATAGAAAAAAAAAATTATCTTTAATTCTTCTAGAGTTCTAGAAGTCTCTAGGCTTGTTGAAAACCTATAAAGATTCTAGATACTTTCAAATATATATATATATATATAAAGAGGAGGTAGATTCATTTAGAAATCACCAAACTTTGTAAACAATGTCTCTTCAATCAAAAATTTTCTTTCTTTTAAGTATTCTTTCAAGTTCTCTTTACTTCTAAGCTATGTGTAAAAGCCAAGCTTAGCAATCAAAATAAGTGGGAGGCTAAGTGCTACACGAAAGCTTAGTAGAAATCATAAGTCCATGACAATTGATATCAAAGGCCAAGATTACAACGTGTGAGAATAACTTGGAGAATAAAATGATGAACTCTCATGTTGAGGAAGTTGTCGAACCAATTCAAGGAAGAGGCCTTGATCATTCCACTAAGGAAGATGGAAAGAATGACAAATCTTGTGATCCTCTCACGAGCTTAAATTTTTGGTGACCTGTTTAAAGGTTGCTATAATGGACACCAAGGATGGAATTGACCATTTTTTTATCAAATCTTTTCAAAGCATAAAGAAGGTCCTGGAGGATCACAAGGTGCAAATCCAAGACCTTTAAGTGGGAATGCAAAGCTCACCAAATCGGATGATGTCGCACAAGAAATTTATGAGAGTCCTAGACATGTTCACTAGCTTAGAGTCAAGAGTGAATGTCTTAATCAAGCATGAAGAAAAGTTAAGGTAAGATGTAGCCATTTATAAGATAGTACTATCAGCTAGGATTATTGCCACTCATGAAGCACCAAGAGTAAAGGTGCCAAAGACACGTACTTTCGTTGGAAAGCAGAAAGCCAATGAGTTAAATAACTATATGTGACACATGGAGAGATACATTGAGGCAATAATATTGATAAACAAAGTAACAAAGGTGAACACTGCTACTCTCTACCTTGCTGATAATACAACTCTAAGATAGCATTAAAAATTCATGAAAATAAAAAAATAGAAATACATCATAGACACGTGGACAGACTTCAAGTGATAAATCAAGAAGTATTCTACACATAAGATATGTGATACATAGCTCACAAGAAGATCAGTCATCTCAAGCACATGAGATCAATTCAAGATAATGTTATGGAATTCTCTTCCCAAATGATTGAAGCTCTTGATATGAATGAGACGGAACTATTAATCAAATTTATGGAGAACATGCAATGTTGGACTGAACAAGAGTCAAAGATAAGTAGTATGCAAGACTTAGTCACGACTATGACAGTAACAGGGTAACTCATAAATTTTTGAAGAAGAGACTTGTCTCAGATAAAACCATCTTTCAAATGTAGTAATGCTAAAAGTGGAAGAGAGAAAATATATAAAAGCTATAATGTTAAGGGAAGATCATCTAGTAACAAAGAAAGCAAGAGTGGAGATAAACATAGGGATTTCAAGCCAAAGAAAATTATTTCCTAATCTATGGACCATATTAGACACATGAATGTCCTATAAGGAAGGCTCGCAATATCTTGATCAAGAGAGAGATCGAACAAGAAGATGTTGAGGCTAAATTGAATGGGATGTCGACCAAAGTCATAATAAACACTGGTGACATAATTTTGTATCAGAGAATGAGAAAAGGAGACTCAAGATCCAGACATACAAGAAGATAAGATGACTCAAGGCAATTAATTCTCCTGCCAAGCCTTTACAGGGAGTAGTTCTTTGGGTGACAATAAAATCGATTTATGAAAAGATAAGGTCAGCTTCACGATGTCAACCATAGAAGACTTTAAGATAATGATCAAGATGGACTTCCTTCGCTAGATAAATGTTGTGCATATACCTTTTCTGCGTTAGACGACCATCTTAGAAGAGGAGGCCCCATTTATAATTTTCACAATCATTGAAAACAAAGCTAAGACTTATGTTATTGACTATGCAATTGAAACAAGGATTGAAAAAAAATGAGATAATCTATTTAGTAGCTCTTAAGGAATTCATATATCATATGCTAATGTGAGTCAAAAAGGTTCTAGAAGAATTCAAAAATGCAATGCCATCATAGTACCTAAAAAGCTCCTACCTAAAAAAGAGAAAGATCACAAAATCGAATTGAAACCGAGAGAATAATTCCTACTATAGGAGCCTACAAGATGGCACCCCTAGAGTTGAAAAAATTGAGAAGATGATTGAAAGAGTTGCTAGATGCCAGATTCATCCAACCATACAAGGCTCCATATGGACCATCGGCCTTGTTCCAAAAAAGCACAATAGGTCATTATGAATGTGTATCGACTACCATGCACTCAACAATGTAACAATAAAGAACAAGTATATTATTCATCTTATTACCGACTTATTTGATTAACTTAATAGAGCATGGTACTTCACTAAATTGGACTTGCGATAAAGATACTACCAAGTAAGGATACTTGAATAAGATGAGCTGAAGGCTACTTGCATTACAAGATATGGCTTCTATGAGTTTTAGTAATGTCTTTTGGTCTTACTAATGTACTTCCTACATTATGCACTTTGATGAATAAGATATTATATCTTTTCCTAGATAAATTTATGATGATATTTATTGTTATTTATGACAATTCCTTAGAGGAACATATTGACCATCTAAAAAAAATATTTTGGCTATTAAGATAGAATGAGCTATATGTGAAAAAAGAAAATTATTCCTTTACTCTAGAAGAAATGAGTTTCTTAGAACATCAAATCAAAGATGACAAGCTCATGATGAATGAAATCAAGATCAAAGTCATTCAGGAGTGAGATCCTCATACTAAGATGCCACAACTAAGGTCAATCTTGGACCTATTTGACTACTATTGACGATTCATCAAAGGAGTACTCGGCAAGAGCAACATCATTGACAGATCTTCTGAAGAAAAGAAATTCATTCACATGGGATAAGAAATACCAGCAAACTTTTGAAGAGTTTAAAAAGTCCATGATGGAAGAGCCAGTGTTGGCGCTACCTAACCATACCAAAATATTTAAGGTACATATTGATATTTTGATTTTATTATTGGAGGGAATCTTATACAAGAGAGATATCCTATAGATTTTGAAAGCCATATGCTCAATGATACGGAGAGATAATACACAGTCCAAGAGAAAGAGATAATTGCAATCATTCATTACTTGCGAACATAAAAATAGTATACTTCATAGTGAAGACTGATAATATTGCTACTAACTACTTTCAAACCCAGAAAAAAAACTAAGCTCCAAGTAAATAAGGTGGCAAGATTTCCTGATTGAGTTTGACTACACGTTAGAATACAAGCAAGACATAACTAATCACATGGCCAATGCCTTAAGCTGTAATGTGGAGTTAGCATCCATGACTAGCTAGCCCCAATGAGAGATGATGAATCTCATAAAGGAAGGATTACAACATAATTCAGTGGCCAAGAATCTCACCATATTGGCTAATCAGGAAAAGATAATGTGGTTTTGAGTAGAAGATAATCTACTCTACACAAAGAGAAAATAACTGTGTCTAAGTGGGAAATCATCAAAAAAAATCTGATTAAAAAGTATCATTACTCCAAATGAGCTGGACATCCAAAGCAACGACACATGAAGATACTACTCGAATCTATCTATTATTGACCACGGATACGAAATGATATTGAGACTTATATGAGAACTGAACTTGTGTGCCAATAATATAAAGTAGAGCATAAACATAAGAGATTGTTGAAGCTACTACTCATAGCAGAGCAACCTTGGGAGAGTATCATTATAGATTTCATTAGTCTACCCAAGTCCGAAGGATATGAATATGTCATAGTGATAGTAGATTTGTTTTCTAAGTATGTTATTTTCAAAACAGCTCCTAATAATTGCACAACAAAGAAGATGGCTAGTTATTTTTCAAGAATGTAATAAAGTATTGGGAGCTACCAAAATTCATCATTAGTGATTAAGACTCACGATTCATTAGAATGTTTTGGACAGAACTCTTCAAGCTCATGAGCATAAAGCTTTACTTTTCTGCTAGCTTTCACTCTCAGACGAATGGGCAAACTAAATGAGTGAATGCACTATTAGAACTATATTTTAGACACTTTATGAGTGTTAATCCGACTGACTGGGCTAATTTGCTAAATATGACTCAGTTCTCCTATAATTTATAGAGAATTGAGACAACCAAGAAAAGTTCATTCAAAATAATAATGAGAGAAAACTGATGACTCCTCACATCCTAGTCAGGGGGTAGATAGGAAAGAGTCCAAAAACCTATAAATTTACTAAGAGATGATATGAGCAGACTGACATGATATGCTCATACTTTGAGAAGACTAAAAAGAAGGTAAAAAAATGGACTGACAAGAAGAGGAGACATGCAGAGTTCCAAATTAGAGATTTAGTGCTTATCAAGTTCATACCACAACAATTCAAGTCTTTTCAAAAGATACACAAATGACTTATGAGAAAATATGAAAATCTTTTTCCCATACTGGGAAGGATTGGTAAGGTGACCTACAAGGTCGAGCTACTACCAAAGCTAAAGATTCATCATATTTTTCATGTCAACAATATAAAATCCTATTATGAATATAAGAAGGATCCAAATCGATGAATTTCTACACGTGCCCCAACAGCTGTGATAATATCCTATGATAATGAGGTGGACTACATCATGGCAAACTCTTAAGGTAGAATAACTTTCAAACCTACACAGAATACTTAGTAAAGTGGAATGACCTACCAAAAAGTGAAGTCAGATGGGAGCCAGCAAATACTTTATGACAATTCCAGATTAGATTGATCAGTTTCAAGCAGGAGGATCGACAAGAACGTATGTGATTTTGGTGGGGGAGAATGGCACACTCTCACTCCTAGAAAGTCCCTCCCTTTGCTAGAAAAATACGAAAGTTTCTAAAAAAATCCCAGAGAAAGTCACACTTATTCAAAAAAAATATAGAAGTAATGAGATTATCATAAACTCTTATATAGACCTATAGTAAACATGTATACATTATAAAATATTCTAGAAATCTATAGGCTTGTTGATAACCTTCAAAGATTCAAGATGCTTCCAAATATGTATATATAAGGAGGTCACCTCATTTAGAAACTATCAAAATTTATAAACAATCTATCTTCAATCAAAAAGTTTCTTTCTTTCAAATTCTCTTTGCTTCTAAATCATAGGTAAAAGCCGAACTTAGCAAATAAGATATGTGAGAGTCTATCTTAGCAACAATTAAGGGGTGAATTATCTAAATACTGCATGTAAGCTTAGTAGAAAGCCTAAACCTGTAACAAGGAGGTGCATGTTCGAGTCAGTTATGGCCAATTAAGGCAAGACAAACTTATTTTAGCCCTAATCTTAAATCCTAAAACCTAAAAGTAACACCTAATATGATTTTTGTAAATTTAATTTTATTAAAAAGATTAACGCATAAATCAAATAATAAAATATCAAATTTTTAAATGAGAAAAACTACAAATAAAATTCAATCCAATATTTAATATAATAAATGTTACATACATCTTAAAACAATCATGAATAAAGATATCACAAGAGATAAAAATACATAAAGCAATATGGAAAATAAAATAACAAACATAATAAACAATAGCATTGTACTATAGTAGACTATAAATATGATATAAATCAAAAATAATTAATAAATAATGATCAATCAATGTCTACGGTATAACATTATGATAAAGATGTAGAATATCCTAATATAATCATGAATCCACATGAAGATATCACAAGTGCCATACAGGTGTTGAACATGTCGTGACGAGTCAACACGGCCCATTTTTTTCAAGATCATATGATTCTGCGTGTCGTACCTAGCACAATATTCTACAGTAATCATGTCGTGCCTGGCATGACATGGTTCACTGGAGGGTAGGTCCGGCACAACCTACCGCCCAAGATCAGCCCAGTTCATGACGGGATTTGGGGATACAGGTGCTCCCCAAAACTGAGCGGACACTCCTACAAACTCGCTTTGCTTGTCGCATTGCCCATTGGGTGTTGTGTCGTCACCGCATCACCCGTCAACGTGTCATGCCATCACCGCATCATTCCTAGAACATCGTCCTTCATCGTGTCGCATCGACGCCTCATGTCATGCCCACATGCGATGCACCAAGGTCGTGCCTGGCACGACACATAGGCCGATTACCCTTGACATAGCATAACACTCTTGACATAGCTAAGAGTGTGCCTAGCACAGGCCCGGCCATGGTCCTAAACTATGTCGTATCTAGCCAAGAATGGCTGAACAGGGTTGGGCCCAGGCCGTCCAGCCCAATTTATACCTATAAAGTGCCCGCTATATCCTCAATCAATATGTCTCATGAATCATATGCTATTATCTCTTATACATTATCCTAATTATCTAGCTTTGAATAACTCACAATCCTTCATGCATATATTACCTCTGTGATATATGATTATAATTTCAATATCCTATCTTAAATGATTAACTATCACTGAAAAAATAGACTCTGATATTATCTTAGATATCAAAGAGAGTCAATAAATCAAGTGTCATATTAAAAAGCATGGGATAAGTGGATTTATATAATTTCCACCATAGAAAAATATTCAAATTTTTATTATCATCCAATATGATAGAATAGTAATTAGTATCTAAATACCAAGATAGTTCGCTCATATTCGATAGATCACTCCATTGTTTGCCTCTGATTAACTGAATAGAAAAATTATTATCTTCGAATATAATATTCATGTCCATACTCAAAGCAAGACTACAACTAACATACAGAGTGTCATAATATAGAAATAAGTGCATTGCTTTTTTTTTGAATGAGCCCTTCAAGTTGATGTGCATAACTCATACATTTAGATATATATGTCAAAATATTTTCTACCCCTTCAACCTTAATCATATGATTTATACAAGCAGTCAAACAATACAATATTACAATAGAAGACCAGTGTTTTAAATATATAATCTCTATATCAATAACCATGATAGTAAATGTAATTAAACCTCTATACTTACTAAATATACTAATATTATTACATATGTATATAAGTATAATACAAAATATATGTAGACAAACACATATTTATTGTGTCATAAAAAATTTTTAAATTTTTCTAAATAAAATTCATATTTCAATCAGAATTATCAATAATAAGCTTGTCATTCTTATTATTAAAGTTATCTGATATCACATGTTGATACCCAATACATAACTCCAATATTAGGTAAGTAGAATTCAAGTAGTGTCTCACATTTGTTTTGATTTTTTTTAGTCACATAGATAAACATAAATTACTAAATTAATATCGTCTAATATGTGTCATAAGGTATTTTAGTAAATTTTTTATTTTTTTCTAGTGTTGCTAGAAATAATTGTCATTGTCACCTATACTATCAAGTTAATCACTTGGCACATATATTTAACATGAAATATCTCACATAACTAATTGTCTCTAATAGTCCTAATATACATACAAATAGCTACTCAGTAATTATAAATTTTATCTTAAATTATACTAAATATTTTATTTTAAATATCATATTCCATAAAGATTCATGTCATACACTTTTATATGACAGAACCATCATAAGGATGAAGAATCTCTAAAAATTCTAATATCTTATTATTATGTTTCAATTTAAAATTTACATAGTGGGTGGTGAATTATACAACTGATGCATCATTGTGACTGGTCCATATATTGAATCTCAAGGACATCACTCTATTAAATTTTATAATTTCATTAATTATTATTTATTTTTCTGATTTATAAAATTTTATTATATCATTCCTACATATATACCTATGAATCCTATGATATGTAGGCTGAAAGTAGATTTGTATAATACTGACTACCCTATGATCTTTCAAAAAACTAATTGAAAAACTTATGATAATAATTAATTTGATTATATTTTTCATCCTAACATTATTGTGGTATATGAAGAGAGTCAACGAAATTGAACTAGATCAATCTTGAACAAAATCACCACAATGTTAGATTTGTCTTAGATACCCCATATTTTTGGTGTATTAATGCCTCTTTTGATGTCCAATCTCACGTGCACTTACACACACACACACACACACACATATATATATATATCTCTCTCTTTTTTATATTATATACATTATGCCGAATGTTCATCGATACTCCTAAAATTTTTACTTTTTACTATTTAAAATGTGTCCATAATACTAATGTTCATCTAATTTTTTTATTTTTTATTTAACATATGAGTATGGATTGAGGTAGAGGTGTTGAACAAGACATTCCATGCCGGCATGGCACGACCATGCCAGCGTACCATTTCGGGTCAGGCATGGCGAGGTGGCACGGTCCATCGGCCCAACACGACAAGGCAGGCACAACAAAACTGCACAACCATGCACAACCATGCCAAATAATAAAGACGCACGGGTCGTGCATCTTTGCCGTTACCCAATAGTAGACTATGGCACAACAGCAAGTGCATGGCTGCAAGTACACAGCCATGACGACAATGGGTGGTCGGGGGGCACCAATTATAATCGACCACATGGCTAGTTGTTTTTTAAAAAAATGAACCGCCACATGATGGGGCAATCGAATTTAAAAAAACAAAATAAAATTGCCAGGGCGACAGCCCGATGGGGACCCCGTAGGGCCAGACACATGGGTCATGCCTAGCCCGGCACAAATTATGTCATGGGACAGCCCAGCATAGCTCGAGACACAATTCTGAATCATGTCGTACCGAGCCAGGCACTACTGAACTGGGTCGGGCCTCAGGCCATGCCCTTGCCGCTCGGCCCATTTGACACCACTAGAATGAGGCCATTAGAAAAAAAACATAATTTTTATAACAAATCTTTTGATAGTATTATCATTATTATTATATCTATGCTAATTTAATATTCATTTATATTAAATTTACAATGTAAAATTTTTTATTTATCTATTTTATTTATCTAAAATATAAAATTAAGGTTGTAAAAATAATCTAAAGTAGCATTGTAATGAAAAAATATAAAAAAACTATTATCATACCACATGTCACTTTATTGTAAATTCTAACCTCTAAAATCCAAGAAACCAATTTATAGTGATGCATAGACAAACAAGTACACCCACACCACCATCAACCATATGTGCCCAGAATTTTCAAAGGCATTTTCCAGGCGCGCCTTGAAGCGCGCCTCAGGGCGAGGCGTGAAGAAAACGCATTCAGGCGTATGAAAAAAATTGATCCTCATAAAAGACGTACGTCTTCGTCAATGAAGCATGTTTGAGGCGCGCTTTGATCGCGCCTTTCACGCCTTGAAGATGGATGCGTACGCGTTTTAGAAGCTTACGTGTCCTTTAGAAAAGGAAAAAAAAAACCTAAAACAACAACCGATTGAACTCTTTGGCAAATTAAATCGCAAGTTGTTTTGGGAGAAAAGGTCGAAGACTAAACCCGCCGGCGACCACTGCTGAATACTTCTCTAGTTGCGATCTCATCTCGGGTTCATCTCCAGGTATGTCGCGCTCTCTCCTCTTCTTCATCTCTTCATCCAATCTCTCTTCAAGCTCTCCCCCTCTTTATTTGCTTAGATGAGGAGTCAAGCAGGCAGACTTGACTCCCTCTTTAGCTGTGGCTGATGATGATCGTCTCCGCCAGCGAGAAGAGGCGGCGACGGCTGCTACTCCTTGCCTAACTAATCATACCTGCAGTGGCGTCGTGTGTTTATTTTTTATTAATTCTAATGAATTGTTTTCATGTGTTTATTTATTCTATTTTATTTTATTTTTTATATTTTAAAATATTAATTAATTATATAATGTGAGGCTCAAAAAGCTTACGCCTCAACGTCTCAAGGCTTATGCCTCACCTCACGAACACAAAAACGCCTTGCCTAACACTTTCACCTTTTAAAACTTTGTATGTTCCATTCCCATGTGAGCTAGCATTAAACATAAATTAAAAAATGTTAATAAAGTATACATACATATGATATTTATATTACAAAATAATATACTAAAATGAGACTATACTATATAAAATGTCAGAATACAAAATAAAAAAAATTATGATAGCCAGAGAGGAGAAAATCGAGAAATAATATATAAATTTATTCTTGTTTATTTATAGTAAAAAGAAAAATTCAAATTTATTAAATTATTTATTAATTTTTTATTAATTTTTTTTTATTTTTAAATATGTCAATATCATGACAGTCATCAGATTCAGACCGTGGTAGCCATTAAAATCAATATAGCAACTACTATAATCCTAAATGTTAAATTTTTTTTTTTTTGTTATAATGGACAGGATGACATGGATAGCAACATGCTCGACTTGTCCATGTCACTATCGAAATTCCATTGAACAAAAACACAATGAGTTGCTAACTTACGTGGCCGATTAATTACAATCAGTCACGCAAGCAATATCTAGCTTATGTGGCCAGATGTTTTTTAAAATAATTCTCCCCGTCGAGGCAGAGCGTGACCCATGACCAGATCATAACAGATCCCTGGTGCTCGGGTAGTGGATCATGCCACCAAACAATTCATGTTGATTATGTCTAGCCCAGCATGTGACATGACTTGCATCGTCCTAGCTTAATAGCCATAGTCCATTGTTGCTCCATTATATTAAACACCCATGTACAATGGCCATTTTGGGTTAACTCATGACATCTTAAGGTCATCAGATGTTTGATGACTTGCTTTGGGTAAAAGAATTTTTTTTGGAGAGGGTGCACTATCAATTTTTTACAGGAGAAGACGCTCTTATGTCATGTTAATGATTACCAAACCTTGGAATTTTACTTAGAGAAGAGAAGGGAGCACCGAGAAAAAAACAAAAACAAAAAAAATAATGATTTTAATAAAAATAAAAGTTATGTTTAAAACACAACATAAACTATATATTAATTTAATGCGACCAACAAATCATGTCCTTCCAAATAAGAACCAATAAAAAAATAACAAAAACTAAAAAAAAAACTCAACAATATTGATGGTATTGTTATCTTGCAAAGATTTTATCATGTATTAGAACATTTTAAATCATATAATATGGTTAGTTTAAAAATAATTGTATAATATCTTTTTGATGGAAAACACCCATATGTCATTCAAAACTTCTGTCATTTTCAATTTTTTCCACATAATTTTAATCATATAATTTATGTTTATTATAATTACACCATTTTTGATTATAAATCTAAGATATTGAAAAAACTCTCATTTTAGAACCGATACATCATTGATCTTCATTGAATTACTCATAGGGCATGATGAAGACTAAAATTGCTAACATTGGATTTTGTTTTTAAATGATTAAATTAAAAAAAAAAATTATTGATCGTTAAAATTTAATTTAATCTATCTACATTTTTGACCACACACACACACACACACACATATATATAGTATATTAATTTCATTAATTAGAAAGATAATTGATATAATCACCAAATAACATTTATTAAAACTCTACATTTTAAAATTTCTCACAAACTCATTTATAACTAAAGCCATGACCAAAGATATGAAGTAGACCACCAGGGGCCTTTGTGGCACTAGTGGTTTTATGACATTTTACCTACTCAATAAAAACTCATTTATCACTTATTGTTAATGATATCAGCTTAATATTGAAACATATCCTTTCTCTAAAACAATAAAAATCAAGCATATTTTTTTAGTTTCTCATTATATCTTTTCACAACTCATCAAGCCAAAAAGATAATTATAATAATAAATCTATCTACTATAAATTCAAATATATTTTTCCAAAATAATATTTAAAATTTGAAGTTTCTACCCTAAATTTATATCTCAAATTTTATCATGTTACTTGATAATTTTATTTTTTTATAATTTAAATAATTTTGAGCATCATATTTATTTTAAAAAATTAGTAGAGCAGTATGACCCCATGAATATAATATTTTCCTAGATTTCATAATAATATATCATAATTTAGTTAATTACTAAATAACAACTTATCATTAATATTCTCACAACTAAATAATATATCATTCAATTGAATTACTTTCATGTTTCATTATTTCAACATTCCTTTATTTGAACTAATCTAAGGAAAAACATGATATTGCATTTAAATCAATTATATAAAAATATGATTGAATTCATCTAGTTACAACTTATATCATGTACACAAAACTAGGCGTGGGTTAGGCAACATGAATATACTCCTATAGCAAGTATATATACACAAACACAAACACACATATAAATATGTATATATAAAAACCTTGACAACTCAAACACATTCATTCTCTAAGTCACTAATATTTGTTTAAAAAGTACTTCATAAATTATGTGAGTTTGATTTTTTAGTATTTTTATATTAAAAGGAAAACATCATATCCAACACACAAGGCTACCGCTTTAATATAGGATCTAAGACTAATTAATATCTTAACGATATTACCCATAAAATTTAGAAATGCTGCGTTTGATAAGTTTCAAACCTAAGACCTATCACCTTTAACTGAATGCACTTGTTATCGCATCAAAGCATAATCTCTAAAATCTTTATATTAGTTAAAACACATGAATAATTTACTAATAAAAATTGAGTGGCTTTTAAACAAGAAAAAGATTTATTTGATTTGCTTCGCAAATAAGAGTATGCTGTGGAAACTAGTTGTATCAGCAAGAAAAAAAGTTGAAACAGATTACAGAATGGGATGTATAAAATATATAAAAAACATTGAAGAGTTTAGAAGAGTTAGGTTTGCCACAATAAACATCCACCTATAAAATTGATTTGTTAACTGAAACACCCATTAACACCTGAATCAAAAAATTTTTAGGTCTGACACAGTTCTCTCTGGGTGAAAGATGGGAAAGGCAATCGTTCCAGAAGTCACTAATACCTACCTCCAAAGACCATCTAAGTAGATGTCACTATGTATTGCATCTACTTGTTAGTTCTAACAATATCCTGTAACCACGTGACTTTTCAATTGTCTCTGTAACATCTAACTTTAAATAGATATAGAGTATAGCAAGGCAGTGTTGCACAAAGCTTATCCTGTAATGCAAAAAGATTTAAACTCTGCAATAGAACATTGACAATGAAAGCAGTGAACTGCTAAAAATTTGATGCATGATGGATACAAAACATTAGCCTAAGTAATGTACACAAATATTCTCAAACAATTAACCTTATGTTGTATAGCAAATAGTCTGTTATTCTCAATAAGTATAATCTCAGAGAAATCTAAATGTCATAGTGACTAATCACTCCATGGTTAGTCAATTACGAGTTCATCAATTGTGAAATGATATTATCACCCCAATTTCTAAAATAGCAATCAATATTTGAGGTGAGATCAGGCCAGGTCACAATTTCAGGGACCAGAGCCAGGCTAGGCATTGCTAGCCAGTTATCACCCTTGTTCAACAAGCCACAGTCTTCAAAAGGTAGACCATTTTAACCGACACTTCAGGTTGAGACATTTATAAGTAACTATGCAGTTTCTTTAAACATAAATAATAATGATAACCCGCCTAAAATGTCCAAGATTGAAACTAGATTGTCTCTCATTATCTAGACTCATTTGCAAAAAAAAAAAAATAAAAAACAAAAAAATAAGTGAATTTCAGTAGTCTAAACATGCTTTAATATTATTAAAAAAATACATACTAGGATGTCAGAAAATTTGACATAATATATATATATAATAAAAAATTATATACATATAGGAGTATTAATAAAGGAGTTAAATGGGCTAGAACAGTCTAGCCCATTTTTTGGTGGCCCAGTTGGGCCGCCATGCCTACGACTTGAGAACTACCAGCCGACAAGGCCCGCTAGCCCAGCTAGTACCCGGTCTGGACCAGGTCAGGCCTGGACTTGCCGAGACAGGATGGATCATACCTGATTTTTCCAGCAAAATTAAAAAAATTCAAGTAGGTCCCAAGTCGGTTTACCATGCCGTCGGGCCAGGCACACAAGTTGTGCTTGGTCCAACGAGACCAACAGCATGGTTCCAAATCATGTCATGTTTGGCCAGGCATAACAGAACCAGGCTGGGCCTCGGACCGTGCCCGGGCCGCTCAGACCGTTTGACACCTTTGAGTATTAATGATACTAACAATTCACTTTAAAAAATATACTGATCAATACAGAAAAAAAATATGATATATTAAATCATTGTAAAACTCATCTTAGCAGCAGAGACTTTAATATTAGTTAAACTTAAAATTTATTGATTTCATTCATTTATCACAATACATTTGAGAAGAAATATATGACTAAATTGATTATAATCATTGATCTTTTAATTAAATTTTCAAAGAATACTAGAACACTTAATATAATGCATATCTATTTCTAACCTACTTATCATTGAATTAATATGTCCACAAGTCGATTATAAATAAAAATTAAAGAAAAAAAATAAGAATTTTATGAGATTCTTCTTCCTCATAATGATCGTGCCATATATGAGTGGAAATATCATCATAATGACCTTGCCATAATAATTAATTGTACAAGTAAAAACGAAAATTATTTTTCCCACATTAGAAAATATAAGAAATTCATTAAATTTTTTATAATGACTAACAAACAACAAGTTCTACATTTTATATTTATCAATAAAAATAAAAAAAAAATTTAAATGAATGTCAAACACAATTAGAATTATATATATATATGATATTAAAATTATATGTTGACTATCAATTTGTAATATTCAACTACGTCAATTATAAAAATGACGAACTTATTATTAATAATTTAAACTAAAAGACAATTTTTAAAATATGATAAACATGTATTTGTTTGTGTACACTCTCACCACTTATATTATATTTTGGTGAATATAAAATATTAATAGTGTATTTAACATGTATAGAAGGCATCCTGATAAGTGTCATAATTATTGAGATGGAGACTAAATATTTAAAATATTAATCCTTCATTTCAACTCTTTATTACTTAGCTACATGTATTAATCTAATAGTTAAAATAAAAAAGAATAAAAAATATATTAAAATACTTATCCACTTGCATAAAGCAAGCTAAGGAACCTAAAAGTTTGATTCATAAAAATTTAATTAATATATTTACATATTACGATACTAAGTATGATAGTTATAGTGAGACTCTGAGCAATGACATGAATAATATATTTAAAGACTAATTTTTCTATTCAATTAGTAAGGAACAAATTAAGGGGTAAAATATTAAATATGAGCGAGTTATTTCAATATTTAGATATCAACTACAATTATATTCTATCATATGGTAACATTAATAATCTTGATA
The DNA here is from genome assembly GCA_029783825.1 of Sapria himalayana. Classification (NCBI taxonomy): domain Eukaryota; kingdom Viridiplantae; phylum Streptophyta; class Magnoliopsida; order Malpighiales; family Rafflesiaceae; genus Sapria; species Sapria himalayana. The sequence continues at coordinate 6,596,131 of JAREIK010003431.1, forward strand.
CATTAAATTAATAAAAATTATATAAATCAACAAATCTCATACTATCTAAGATGACACGTATTCTATTGACTCTTCCAGTATCTAACATAATATTCAAGTCAACTTTTTCTATAACTATGAATATTTTAAATATAAAATTCAAATTACAACCAAATATCATAAAAATACTTTCATACTTAAAAAAGTAAATATTTAAAAGATAAATATTCAATAAAAGAACTACTGGTTGATGATGACTCATATGACGATATTGAGAACATTGAGACTAATATCAATATCATAATCAAATGTGACGAACTAAATCAAACAATAGACACATACTAAATACCCTATTTGTCATGACTCATGTGAAAAGTATATTTATTTTAAGGATTTACACTTTTTTGCTTTTAAAATTTTTTTATTTATATTTTATTGCTATTTGTCATACGATATGGATGCCACGATATTCAAAAACAAAACACATATTTTGTATTTAGTTATAATTTTAATGTATTATTAATTTTATTCATTTTAATTTATATTTGCGTTAGTGTCTAATTACGGCGAGTGTCACTCTATCACAGCCAATGATAAAAATTTCTGATATATTCACCGATATATCTCCGATATATCTATTAAAACCAATATATCTATCATTGATTAGTACTCACATACAAATATACACTGATATATCTTCGATATATCCTATATATCCGTAAAATCTAAATACCAATATATCCGTAGAAACTAATATTTTAATCATTGATCACATCAAGCCATAGCATTGCCACAGCCCATGGGATCTAGCCCACACCCCATGCCCAACAGGCTACAAGTCCACTAGCTCACTCCCAATGAGCCTTGGGCCCTTGGCCACTGCCTAGTGGCAATGGAGTTGCCCCTAGCACTGACCATGGCCCATAGTGCCATGGTCATGACTAAGCAAGTGTCATGATAGTACCATGCCACTGCCAGTCTAACCTGACACGACCTGATCTGACCCATCACAACTAATATGCCCAATTTATAAAGGCATGCCATCAAGCCATGTTGAGCAGACCTGAAACACAGTCATGTTTAGCATGACATGGCCCATTTGATAACTCTAATCGAGCACAACAGAATTACTAAATGAATGAAGCAGACCCAAAAATCTAATCATAAAAAAAAAAAGGTTTTGGAAGAGAGAATAACACCGAATCAACCACAAAAATAAGAATGATGGCCCTGGGAACTCATTCAGTATCATAGCATTATCTTAGCTTTGATAAGATAGCAATGTTATTACATTCAAACCAAAATATGTAGATTCTCAACAAATTGTAAATCGAGTCACTAGAACAACCCAACTCATTTATATTGAATATAACACAATTTAAAGACTGAGGTTTCTTAAGAGGCAACATGGTTCAGGGATTGCTTTCTAAACACCAATCCAACATGCAATGTCTAAGATAATGCAAACCTTAATCATAGACTCCGAATCCAACGAACTTCCACAAGGACAGCGAACTTTTGTATCTGAATGTATCGGATCATCCACCTCAGTTTTAATTTTTACATTACTTCCATTCAAAACATCTTGCTCCATGGATGCCAAATCTGTGGCCCCTGAAACCTGCATTTTTCTGAAAATACCAGAGATGCATATGAAAGAACAAACAAAACATAAGACAATTAAAAAAAACATTTAGATATTAGTACAGAAACCACAAAAAGTTGAAGCCGTTGCAAGCAACTATGAATAGAATTGGAAGCGAAAATAAACACGCAGGAACCTGTATGTGTCATCGACTAATTTTGCAACTTCTTCCTTTCCGACAGTGCTCCTTCTTGTGGGAAGCTTCGGAACTATAAGTAATAAAATCTTTTATAAGTATTGCATATAAATCTCTCGTAACTATTTTAACTAATCCAATTACAATGGAAACATCAGATATACAATAGAAATCAAAACACTACAATGCCACTTAAATGAATATTTGTAATCTGTCAATAAGCCTGTAAATGCCATCATCTAAAACAGAAAACCACCATTTTCAATCACAGAATACTGCCAAGACAGATAAGCTGCCCTATTGAACTAATCTGTCGATATAGGCGTATTTGTTGAACCAGATAGTATCACTAACCAATGTTTGGTAAAATGATAGAAAAAATCTAGCATCACACAATTTACATTATTTCCTTAAAACCTGCATAAATTGAGCCACAATAAATACACAAATATTAATATAACTAAATATGAATAACATACAAGAAATAACCTTATACAATAGATAAATGAACTGAGGCAGCCTACACGCTAGTACATAAAAAACTAAACTAAAAATTACAATATCTCCCCTCATGCTAGTACATAAAAATCCCGAATACCAAATTTGAATAAAAGATAGATAAACTAAGGTCCTTTCAAAAACTTGGTGAAAAAGTCTACTAATTGATCTACTGTAAAAACATATGATATGCCAATAATCTTATCTCAAAACTTCTCACTAAAAAAAAAAAATAGTTCATATTTACGTACTTGGTTTACACATTAATTATTATATTTTAGATTATCTATCTTGATATATAATTGTCATAGTAAATAGTATAAAAATAAAATGAATATCAGATCTCTTTGAATATATATATGATCAGAAGTGTCTCATAGATTACTATTATCCTTACCTTCAAATTTACATATAAACTTAATTTTGAAATAATCATGTCTTTAACTTTTTCAACAAATAAGATTATCTCCAAAAATATTATAGATTTTATATTAGTATACTGAACTCGAATTTAATGTCTATCCAATTATAAGTTTTATAATCAATGAAGAAAATCTTAAAACTTATAGAATTTTTCACATATCTCAATATATAAAAAATCATGCTTAAGTGAATCAATTAAAAAATATTTATGAAATAATTAATTATATTAACTACATAGATTATATCTAATATGATAATATTCAGATAATTAATCTTTATTTTGATTCTACTAAAAATTATTGAATTAACCAAAAATCAATATCTAAAGCAATATACATATTTCTTAGGACACAAATCAAAAGATTAACTCTTATAAAAATATCAACAACACGACTCTTCTATAATAATACAATTATGCACTTGAATGAGGTTAATTATATCTCAAGAAAATATTTAAATATCTTAAAATCTTTCATTTAGAATTGAGACAAATTATATCTTGAGTTGGATAATTCACAACAAATTATCTCCATAACAAGAATAACATATACATATATAATAAGCAAAATTAATGACATTAGAGTTCTTATAAAAAATTAAATAAAAAATTATACGTGTGTAACGAGATGACTGCGTATAAAAATTTCTTAAATCAAGCCCTCAATAATTACTTCACATCATACAATATCTTCAACAATCTACAAAACAAATATGATTGTGATGCTCTATATACATTTCTCTTCGTGATCTACATGAAGAAAATTATTATTCATATTTAGTCAATGCATCTTCTATCTATAAAAAAATAATAATGAAATAGTACTTATAAAATAAGAATTCATATGAATATAATTCTAACCACTAGGAAGAAGGTATCTTGCTAATTCATTCTAGATGACTGAGTGAAGTCACTCGTAACAGATCTCACCTTAAGGCAGTCTACTTTGTCACATGTATTAATCTTCACCACAAACACCCACAAGCAACTAATATCAAACCTTCTCAGATATTAAGATATTAGATCCTAATTTTCATTAAAATAAAATATATTTATCTCTTCTTGCATAACCTTTCACAATCATAAATAAGATAATACCTTAAAAATAAATTTTAATATCCTAATATTATCAAAAAAGTAATATAAGAAATAAAGAATACAGAATAAAAATGATTATTATAACATTTGTAAACATGATACTAAGTACAATGCATCTAATTTTTACAGAAAAATCAAAAAATCAAGATAAAAAAAATTTACTAGACATTTTCTCTCATTGGAAGACTCATCAACTCTAAACAAGAAGCATAAGTCCTCTTCTCCTAGTGTAGATTCTAAATCTTGAATGATAAAGTATCATAGTCTAACTCATAATGGATCATAACAAAGTAGATTCATAAAAAATCAAGATTTCTAAACTATAAAAAGGTTCGCTTGTGTAATAACTCACTTTCTTCAAAAATAACCTAAATAATACATGTAGGTAATATGATAACTTCACAAGAGTATCATCATAATTTGGATCATCAAGTATACCTTTAACTGAACATGTCACTCTCTCTCAACAATGAAAACACAAGTAAAACCATAAAAAAGTAAGAAAAAGTAACAAATACAAATGTGTTTACCAGACCATCACTCTTCTTAAAAATCAATTTTTAATTCATCCATGATTAACATACAAAGTTGAGTAGTGAGACAAGTTATTTTATTAATTAAAAACTTTTGTCTAGTAAGAAGAGAAATAAATTTTAAAAAGAGATATGAATACTTGATAACCTTCCAAAAAAAATAAAATTATATACAAAAATTATTATTTCAGTTACTTTTCAATTTATTAAAATTTTCTTTTTTCCCTATGTTAATGGAAGAACTCAACTTATGGGTTGCCCCAATAAAATTACACATTATATTACATCATTATCTTTTTTTTCATATAAAATGTTATTTTTTTTTATGTTTCAAAAGTTTCAAATTTCAATATAGTATCAAAACTAGACCATATGGAAAAATAAACCCTGAGATAGATGTGTCAAGAGGATCGAGCAACTCGGGCATAACATGAGTCACAACCCAATTTAATCAAATCAAGCATGACACAACACAGTCTAGAATATTACATTGACAATGAATGAACTATCATGGAGCATTGCTCATGTCATGTTGGGCCGGAACCTAATATGTCTCATGTCGTGTCAGACACAACCTACTTGTCTCGCACGTGACAAGATGATTTTTAAAAAATCAATCATTTTCAAAAAATAGCATGCTCAATCAACATGTCTTTTTTAAATTAAAGTACATATTGCAGTGATAATTTTAGTATCATAACGAGCAATGATGTCCAAGCATGAAAATAAAAGATATAACAACCACGAGTATTTATTGTGCAAAAAAAATTAAAGTATATATTGAGCTTACATTTTAATTTATTTATTTTATTTAGATTTATAAATAAATTAAAAAATTAAATAAAAATTTAAAAAATATTCCTCTCATTCTCTTACTTGCAATTAAGTATAACACATTAAAAATAATAACTTTAATAAAAATGAATTAGATATAGACTTCAACATAAATAATAATGATAACCCGACCAAAAGATAATAAACCAAAACCAAGTTCTCTCTCATTATCTTGATTTATTTGTTGATAAAACTAAAAATTTAGCAAACTTAAATAATCTAGACATACTTTAACATAATTAAAACTAAAAATATTTAAAATGTTAAAGAAAATTTAATAATGTATATACTATATATATATATATAAGAGTACGAGTGATACTGATCATCTTATAAAATATGTCGATCAATATAATAAAAAATATGATATATTAGATCCCAAATAAACTCAATTTAGCAGCAAAGCCTTTGAAATTAAATTAGCTACAGTTCTATTTATCCTCATCATTTACCGCAATGAATTTATAAGAGAACACATGGTTAAATTGATTTAAATTTTTTTTTACCTTCCTCTCAATCCCCCCTTATCAACCACAAGGTAGATACATACGATAAACTTCTATATTGGTCAATCATTTCAGTAGTGATCACGACCAAGTATCTTTAACTTTAGAATTCTTATGAGATCCAGTACATTAATAATGATTTTAATGCATCTTACATGATTAAATTGATTACTATCATTAATCTTTCGATTAAATTTTTAAAAAATCATAGAATAATTAATATTATGCAGACATATATCCAACTTATATATCATAAAATTCTTATGTCCACAAAAATTGATAACAAAATAAAAAAATTAAAATTAAAAAAAAAATAATTAATAATTAATGAACTTAGAAAATATAAAAAAAATAATATTTGTGACGTCTGACATTAGGACTGATCATGATAACACATTATTCGCATGTCTCACCACCCACAAAATCAATTCTAAATGAAAATAAAATAAAATAAAATTAGGATTTCCTGAGATACTCTTTCCTCATGATGTCCTATCATATATGAGTATTTAATGCGGATGTTTAGTGAATATGACATTTACAATAAAATTATTAGACCTAACTACCTAGTTAATAAATTCATGAATTATTTTACCCTTAATTAATATTTTTTATGTTAGGTGTATATGTCACAGAATTAACTTAATACTAAAAAAATATAAAATATAACAAATTCACTAAAATATATTTGGACAATTAACAAAAAACATAAGTTCCACCCTTTATATTTGTCGGTGAAACTTAAAAAAAATCTAAAATAATATCAAATATTATTTGATTATACTTATTTGACATTAAAGTCATGTGTTGACTATAGAAATATCAATTAGGCAGAGCAGCCCAAGCATGACGACTCTCAACACAATACAGTTCAATCATGCTTGAACATGCCTCGGCCAACCCATGACATGGCTCAGGCCATGCTAGGCCAAACTATTTGGCACAAGAGACACGGCATGGAAGGAGCCAACATAACAGCTCATGCAGACATGTTTTGTTCCAGCTGGTCAAATTGGCTAACCTAATCCTAAAGTATGCTAACTTGATTCTGACCCAAGCTAGCTTAGAATAAATTGGGATAGCTTAGTCTGGCCTTACCCAACGTTGTATGATCCAAAATGATAATGCATGACCCACCCAAAAGTTATGCCAATAAGCCATATTACCCTTTTTAAAATCATGTTAGCATGACATGACTGTGATAAATACCATGACATGCCCGATACAACAAGGTGGCTTATACTAGCCTAAAAAATAAATCTTATGGACATGACACAGGCTATTTGACATCTCTAGTAAACTATCAACACGTGATATTTGAGCACATCAATAATAAGAATTATAAACTTATTAATGATTCAAACTAAAGGCAAGAATTTCATTTTGAAATTCCTAAAAATTTTTTATGATATAACAAACATGTATTTGTCTGTATATACTCTCAACACTTACATTACACTTAGATACATATGCAACATTAATAATATATTTAATATCTATATAGGATACTATAATTTTAGTATCATAACTATTAAAATAAATAATCAAATATTTAAAATAATGATCATTCATTTTATCACTTTATTATTAACCTAACTATACCAATCATAAGATTAAGATAGAAATGATAAAAAATATATTTTACATGTATGATTCAAGCAAAAAAATATGATGGTTGGATTCACATAAAATTAATTAAGTTTATATAACATGACACTAGGTATGATAGTTATAATGAGACTCTAAGTAAAAATAAGAACACTATATTCAAAAATAATATTTTTTCTATTCACTTAACAATAAGTAAATGTTATGGTGGCCCATCGAATAGTACTCATTTGTCAATGATTCGCATTTCCAAGTATCAAAGCAAGCAATCACTCTAATATTAAATATAAAGATCCAAACCAACCTCTAATACCAAATATTAGAAATCTACTTGATATCAAATTTGCCTCAAACCAAATACAGAATTCTTCAACTTCAAGTCTCCAAGAGATGGTGATCCTGGTTCTCGGGAAGGAATAAAAAAAACTCTACAAAATAAATCACACATAAGTGAAAAAAAAAAAGAAATAACATGTAAATATAGAAGAAAAAGTTTTTACTTACTACTTTTAGATTACATTATGAGAAGAAAAAAAAACTCTCATAAATAAATCACACACATAAATCACATACTAAACACTTTTCACTAAAAACATTTATAAGTAATTTAATAAAAATATTTTTATACTTGAGACCTGAGTTGCAAGATTATGTTTTCATATCGTGACTTCATTCATGTCACGACACTAAAAACAAGATTAGAGTTTAATCAATAAATATTTCTAGACAGGTTGCAACTTCGTTCAAGACTTAATTTTGTTTTAAGCAGTACCTTCATAATTCAAGTCATGACACTAAACATATAGTTTTAACTTTGTTCAAACTACAGTTTTATTCAAGTCACATCTTCACAATTCAGATCAAAATTCTCACTACATAATATTACAATTGCAACCACATATGACAAATTGTGACTCTGTTCAGATCACGACTTCAAAAATCATTTCATGAAACTGAATAGTAATTATAGCTTCAAAAATATGAATTAATCTTAACATTTTCTAACTTGACGATTATTTCTTCTTCATCCTAGTCTCATCTCAGCACTACAAGAACTATTCTACACTCACTGAATTTGTCAAGTAATTTGCATAATTTTTCTGTGTCAATTTTTTTCAATCAAATCAACATATAATTAATTTGTTATCAAATGAAATTATACTACATATCAATATACTTTGTTTGAGCATAAAATGCCAAATTTCTTATTATAATAAATAACATTTAGACAATCATAGATGAGCCTTAGTTCCTTCTACTTGAAGCAAAACTCAGTCTACTATTTTCTTATTTAGGTAGTTTTCATTCTTGCATTAGTAAGAGCCATATTTTCTGTCTTAGTAAATGAGTGCGCAACCACAACTTGCATTTTGCTCACCCAACACACAAATCTATCATAGAGGTTAAACACATTCGTTCATTAATCTTCTGATATCCACACCTCCACCCAATCAGCATCCATAACTCTAGTGACCTCAAAGCCACCTGGTCATTGTTGTTACCACCACTCGATAACACAAAATCAAGATTTTCAAACAAAAACCTGAGAACCCTTTTGATGGCATTCTAATTCTCCATTCTTGTGTTTGATATTTACCTACTAAATACTTCTACAACATGTGAAATAGATGATTTAGTACATATCATTATCATAGTATATAATAGACTACCAACAACGCTAACATATGAAATAAAAATTATCTCCCCTTTCTCATACTGAGTGAAATGATACTTTCTTAATTGACAACTTCTTCTCAATCATCAGAAAAGCTCTCACCAGCTTGCATTCAGACATATTGAACATCCAAAGTATTCCTTCTATATATTTCTGCTGCCCAAAACATAATATCCTCATTCTCCAATTTTTTTGAATTTGCATGCACAATATCAAGTTTGCTTCCTCGAGACCCTTTCCCTACATTAATCATCTTTTTGCTATTTTATTTTATATCAATTGCATATTATCCACATACAAGATTAAGATAACATAATTTTTACCTAATATTTTTGTATACACAATGATCCATCTTGCATCTATTGAACCGCAACTGAAATACATACAAATTAAATGTTTGATATCACATCCTTTAAGACTGTTTCAGCCCATATTATGTCTTGTACAACTTGCATATCAAAATTTTCTTGCATTCCTCCTTCAAACCAATTGACTGCATCATATATATTTCTTCCTCCATGTCACCATGAAAAAAAAAACATCTACATAACCAGATACTCAACTTTTAAATTATATCTTGCTAAAGCAACTCATACCATTAAATTATCTATAAATATAATTTTTACCTAATATTTTGTTGTACAGAATTACCCGCCTTGATCTACTGAACCCTAACTACAATAAATACAAATCTAATTTTTGAAATTGCATCCTCTAAGAATGTTTCAGCCCATACAATGACGTTTCCAATTTATATATCAAGATCTTCTTGTATTCACCCTTCAAACCAATTGACTGCACCATATATTTAATTCCTCCATGTCAACATGAAAAAAAAATTATCTTCATATCCAGCTGGTCAACATCTATATCATATATTATTGCAGCAGCTAATACCATCAAATTTTTGATTACATAATTTTTACCTAATATTTTTGCGTACACAATCATCTATTGAACCCTAACTGCAATACATACAAATCAAATTTTTGATATTGCATCCACTAAGGCTGTTTCAGCCCATACGATAACTTATCCAACTTGCATATCAAGATTTCCTTGTTTTTCACCTTCAAACAATTGAATGCACCATATAAATTTCTTCCTCCATGTCACCATGAAGAAAAATCATCTTCATATCCGATTACTCAACTTCTAAATCATAACTTGCAACAGCAACTAATACCATCGAGGTATATGACATATTTGCTATTGGTGAGAAAATTTCATCGTAATCAATGCATTCAACTTGAGAGTATACTTTTGCAACAAGTCTTGCTTTGTACTTCTCAATCCTTCCATCAATATTTATCTTCCATTTGAATATCTAGTTACACCTTGTTATCTTTCAATTCAAAGGCAACTCCTCTTTCAAGGTATACTCCCACTAAATTGACTCCTTGTCCTCATAGACTCTTACCTTCTATAGAGTACTTAGCTCATCTTATGTGTCATAAAGAGTACATTATGCACTATCAACATATCTCAAAGATAGATTTCTAACATACATAAACCTCCTCAATGTAGATGTTATCTCGACAACATCATCCTCAATAGAATATTTTTCTATTTGTTGTGCCTCTTCATCAGAATAATATGTTATATATGTCACTAGTAGAATGAAGCTGTGACTCTATATTGTGAAATCACAACAAAAAATGTCGCGGCTAACTTTGTTCAATAATATCACCCACATTGTAACTTTTCAAGACTTCTCAACTCTTGCACTTCCATTTATGATGTTGCAACATAGTTTCATGTCACAACATTGTATTTCCAAGTTGCAACGTCATATTCCCAGTTGGCGATTCCATATTTCAATGTCACAACTTCAAGTTTCCATATCATGACTATTAACTCAATTACGACGTTGCAATTGTTTTTCTCCAAGGACATCTTCTGCTTCATGTCTTGCTTGTTCTCCAAGTTTTCTTTCTTCTCATAAATCAAGGACCCCCTCTTAGGAGTCATGATATTGCTAACCAAATGCCAGCTACTTGTACAAGGTCTAACACTTAGTTCATTGGGAAATTGCAATGCTCCCAAGCTTTGTTATCATAATAAAAAAAAAATAATATCATTCATCTTTATTTTTACAGAGATCAAAAATCTGCCCAAGTATGAAATGTGCATAACTTTCGAAATAAATTTGATAGATCCATCATACATCTTTATCTTCACCTTCCCAAGGCTAATGATCTACACTATTAAGTCATTTCCCATAATGATCTTGCATTCATCCTATGACTATATTGGTTGAACAAGATAAGATAAAAAATCATATGATATGAAACACATCTGTCAATGTACCAATTATTCTCATCAGCAAGAACAACACAAGCATCAACATAATATACTTCTCCCTCAGATAGTTGTGTGTTTGTCAAGCTAGCTCTCAATTGAGTTGATTTGTTTTCGCATTCCTTTTTAAATTGGTTAATTTTACCATACCTTAAGCACTTCATTTCTAGTTTATCCAAAATCTTCATTCTTCCTATCCTCTTTGAACTTTCAGACTGCTCACCTTTTTATTTAATTTTCCTTTTACATACAAAATATCATTAAAGTATTTTCTCATACTAAATCTCCTCGTATTCTCAAATAGTATAAATAAAACTACTATCTCATAAGATAATTTTATTATATCATTATCGATAACAATCAAATTATCACAAAAATTCAATAGTGAAGAGAGGAGAGCAATGTCTTTGTTTTTATCAATGATCTCATAGCAAATAGAAGAGAGTTGATTGATCAATCTATAAAATATTGAAATTTATAAGTGTGAAAAAAATGTGTTAGTTTATGTCATATGTAATACATACAACTTCTTCCTCATAAATATCTTATTAACAAATGATTTGCTTTGTTAGAACAATTCAAGTTTTTTTCACAAATCCTTCATTATTATATCCCTAGAAATATTCACTTAAATCTCATTTGTCAAATACAATCAGATCAAGTCTCGCGCTCTTTGATTCAAATTGTCCTATTTAGTAACTTTGACAGATGTCTCTAGTTTCTAATCATTTATAATCGGTTTTGGATCTTCAATGGCAGGCAAATAATATATGTCAACCAACATATCTTCTATCTTTAATTTCCAGAGTTTGATTGCCCGAAAACTTCTTAATCTCAATCTTAGACGTTACATCAACATCATTCTCAATTTCACACTCAAAATATACTCTATAACCTTGAACTCTAATACCAAATATCAAGAATTTTGAAGATAGGATTCTATATATCAAATAGAGGTGTCAAGTGGACCTGAAAGCTCAGGCCTAACTCAAGGTACGACGCAACTGAGCCTTGCCTAGGGTCATGACATGTAGGGCTAGGGGGTGCAGGACCTCGTGTCGAGCCAGGCAAGACCCAATTGCCTAACCCGAAGGCACGGTCCAGCTTCCGTGCCCCAAAACTCAAGCCAAATTTTGGGCTTTCAAGTACATATGCAATATTATTAGTATGTATATGCATATCTATATCCAAACATATACTTATACATACACATACATATATATATATGTATATTGAATTATTATAATTTTTGTTGTTTTACTTTTAAATCTTGAATATTGGTGTTGATAAAAAAAATATTAATGATATTTTTTTATGTTTCATTTACTTTATTTAATTGTATTGCATTAACATATAATAATTATAGATGATATTCCATAAAATATATAATGTTTATATTTATTAGGTAGAGTATACATCAAAAAAAAAAAAAACTTACATCTTAATTGTGTTTCACATCCCAATGATCCAAATAACTTTTATGCCTTAGTATACTTTTGCGCTTTAAATAATTACAATTAGATGTAAAAATATATATTTATTCATGATGACTTTAAAAATAAGATATATATGAAATAACTACCTAAATTTCAAACAACACAATCAGATACAATTTGAATATTGTGGAAGGTATTGTAAACCTCAAATAGTCGTTGAAAACCTAAATTTTTAAATTTTTATAAATATTAATCTCATTTATTTATATACGTGTTTATAATTTTATATTATGTTTTGAAGGAGCCTTAGCAGTAGAGTGATTTTGCTCATTGTGTAAGTTGATAAAAATCTGATTATGATAAATTATAAGTTAGAGATCATTTAATTTAATTATTTTTAATTACAATATTAGATAAAGAACCTTGATAGACTCAAATAATTTGTTAGGATAAAAATATCTTATTAAGTAAAGTTATTTTTTATCACAAAAAAAAGTATGTCTTCGATACTTTTACAATGATTGAACTCTTGGGTTGTACTTTTACAATGATTGATTTCACATCCAATACAACTCCTACCATGAACTCTACTAAAGATAATCAGTATAATTAATTATTCCTTAAATTCTCCATAACATATTAATCTAGCAATTGATGTATGTGAAAAATTCTTCAAGACCTAAGATATCTTTTAGCAATCACGAGAATATATAGTTAGCAAAATATTTAGATTCGAGTTGACTACTAACTTATAACAAAAAAAGATTTTTGTCAAAATTTTATTTTTCTTAGAGATAATATTAACATTTGAAAAATTAAGAGATCGATAAATATTTCAAGATATAATAAAAAAAAAATCAAAGATAATAGAGAGAGACAATTTTAAGATAATTTGATTCTGACACATACTAAAGGAGATCGTATATTCAATTTCTTCTCTCAAAACTCTTTACTATGATTGTTAGATTGTAAGTCACATAGCATTCAATTCAAAATTTCATCTACAAATAAGATACAAAAAAGTTAATTATTTCATACTTAGTGATAAGATTCAAGATAGAAATATTATTATATCATTTATTCAAATAATAAAGCAGCTAATGTAAAACTTAAAAGAAAGTTCAATTTATTTTTTTCTTCTCAAAGCTTGGTATTCTTGACCTTTACAAACTAGTTTAAGGTAGATATTATAATTTATAGTTTATAATTTTTTTTTGTATTATGGATATGAAAACCGAACATATAAACTGTCTCAATTTGAATGATCTAATACATAACACATTTGCTATTGAGTTTTATTAAGTTATTATTGAAGGTTGACTTAGAAGTTAACAACTCCAAAATCATTTTATCTCAATTATAAAATTATACATAAAGAGTAGACCATCATGATCAACCACCTAACACTCAAAAAACTATGCAAAACAATCATTGATATAGAATATGCTATTAATCTAGCTATAGAAACTCATATATTGCACATAGTACAAGATTCATATATCCTCAAAATAGTCGTGCACATCTACTATCATAGTTAAACAAGTAATTGTGTGTCTACTACTAACCACTCCTGAAAGTCATCATCAAATTGATCTTTCAATAAACAATCAATATACCTTATATCTATGATATATTCTATCAAATTTTATCTGTCAAATTAATCATTAAATAGTTATATAATTCACCAACAAAATACCAAATAATCACAGACACAACTTGTACTAGAGGGTGGTTATCACAATATGTACTGTCTTTAATAATCATAAATAATTATTAAAGGCATGTCTCGAGAGTACCTAAAGCCCACTAGACCCAAGCAAAAGTACGTCAAATCACCTCAGGTTTCTCATTCCCTCCCAACAAAACACATTATTCCCAAAGCCCCCCTCCTCACCATAAATCATATTACTATCAAAGATCATCTCTCCTCATTCTCAAAAATTATAAATAATATACTTAATATCTTAAAATTTTATGTGTTTCATTGTTAAAATTCAATTATTTGATATCAGAACAATAAATATTTATGATGATGAAAAATATAAAAGATAATTGATATTTATATTTGATATTATTTACTTGATTATATAACAAATATAAAGAACATTTAATAAAAATATTTTATATATATATGTGTGTGTGTGTTATTGAGCACCTCATAAAAAAACTTTGATCATAATTGCATCTCACACCTCAAGGCCCAAAGGGGACTTTTATTATTTGATGCACTTTGTGCATCAAATAACTATGGACCCAACCGACCCAAACTGATGAGGATCACAACTGTAATTGTACCAGTGAAACTCAAATGCAAAGGGTAAAACTCCAATCCAGTAAAATGAAATTTAAGTACTATTTAGAACAAAAAACAAAGCACATCTAAATTATAAAATCATAAAAACAAGGCATTTTAGTTTCATTAAATGCGACTAAAGTGCAAAAAAGAAATTATCGTTCAAAAAAATCAAAAAACCAAGTGCATTAGAACACCCACCTTCTTCATTAGACAGAATGGCCAAAATCCGAGCAACAAGATCCTGAACATTTCAAAACAAAATAAAAAATAAAACAAACTGAAGAGTATCAATTTTAACATGCCAACTAGCAAACATAAAAGTCACCCCGTGTATTTCATAAACAAAACCACTAAATAGCCCAAAAAACAGCCCCATTCTTATAAACATCAAGCATCTATTTAATGGAGTAGCAAATCAAATTAAAAGATCAGATTAAGGTTCATGAAATTGCTTTGCAAGGGAAAAAAATGGTAGACAAGCATAAATAGCTAATCTAAACATGAATAATCGTTGGCTAATAATTTTCTCACATTGAATGATATTACTCCAATAGACCAGGGGGCTGGTAACAAATCATGATGTTCGATTCCAACATGCACGGCAGCAAGCAAAAACAGTACACATGCCCAAATAGCTACAATGAACATGAACATTCAATAGCTTATAATTTTCTAGCATTGTGTTACACAGTGACAATAATCATCTGCACCGAGCAGCAAGCAATGCAACAAGATAAATCCATTCAAGCATTGTGTTACACACTCCTAGCATGCCATAAATGTAAGTTGAACCTGAAAAACAATAGAAATATGTGACATCAAACCTGTTTCTTCCCCTGTTTGGAAAGACCTATTTGAGTTAAAACATCCTTCAGCTCCTTTATTCGAAATTGTGCCACCTTTTTCTGCAGGAAGAATCCAAAAAAGAGTAGACTCAGCTCAAACAAACAAAAACAAAACTGGACATAAGACTTTATTAAAAAACAAAAAGAGTAACAGCTCATTATTGCTTCTTAATTACATCATGCTTAAAATAAATATATAAAATAAATACTCAATGATAAGAGCACACTTATATTACAAGCACTTTGCAATCCATGCGTAATGACTAAAAAAATTAAATTCATAAAAGAAAAAAATCTATCTTCTCACATGTTTATGAGCTTCTCTCAAAACTTAAGCAAAAATGATTGTTAGATGATCTAGCTAGACATACTATTGAAATCTAATTATCAAAGAACTTCTTTCTAATTGAAATAACAATCAACTTCAGCATTTTTATACGCTAGTAGAAAATTAAAATATAAATAATAAATCTCACATATTTATTGCCACTGTAAAAAAAAAAAATAAAACTACTAAAATACGGATCTCCTCTAATAAATATTTAATCCAAAAAAGAACTTACAAATAGATTTCTATTGTGCATCGACATTAGACCCAAAAAATCATTACATCTTACTTTACCAAGAGACAAGATTGACTCTTGAAAAATTACAAAATATTTTTATTGATCTTCTGACTATTATAATTATAAACTAACACCAATCATAAAAAAAAATAGTTGAGAATAATCATGGCCTCTGAAAAAAATACTAAATCATGAACAACAAAGCTTTTATCACATGTATGAGATTATGTAGAAAATTACACTGCAATGAATTTGCCAAATTTTCAATAAATGACTACCTAAGCTAACAATATTAGGTGAAATAATTATCAGTAAATTACATTTTATTATTATTCTAGCATAAAGTAGAAAAACTATGACTGAATGTTGAAAACAACTCAAGAATAAATTTTGAAAAAATATTAATTCTTATTTTCATTATAGCAAAACAATCTTTTTATTAAAATATGGCATCTCAATTCAATACATATATATATATATATATATATATATATATATATTATTCGTGTAAGATCAATTATCTAAAATGTTCACCTTTCAAAAATCTTCTTAGTACGCCTCAAACTTTTCTAATTTCAAAAATATTCAACTCATCATTTCAAGTAAATATAATATCATTTAAAAATATTTATAATAATAATATATTATCTTATAAGATTATCATATAAAATTGTAAAAAATTATGAAAAATAAACTCATATTTCTAAAAACTGATACAAAACTAATGTATTAAATACACACAAAGAACTCATATAAATATATACTGATCAAATTGAAATAATTAACATGTCAAGTACTATTTTTTACATTAAAAAAAATATCAAGCAAAAAACATAAATTGAAAAACCCCTCAAATTATTGCATAAATACTCAAAACATCTAACTTGAAAAAAATATTTGTTGAGACTATATATCTTTAAGGTCTTCATGAAAATGTCAAGAAATTAATATGCTATTAGAACATAAATTATACTAATAATCTCATTCAACATCTTCTCCCTTAGGAAAAACTATAAATCTTATTGTCTGACTATCACAAAAAAATATAATTCTCTTACTTTTCAAAATATTAACTTAAAAAATATAAAAATTTATAGTGAACCTCATAAAAATACAAACAGATGTTCAACTCAAATCTAAAAAATTATCTAACTAAAAGTATCTATGATCACGAAAAGATATACTATAATCTAGAGATTTCTTCACATAACTCAGAATGTGAAGAGTTGAGTCCAAGTAGATCTGTCGTGAAGAATTTATGAAATAATTATGTTGATTATAAAATTTATATCTAATTTGATTATATTCGATATTTAATCTAATTATTAATCAATTAGAAAACTCACATCTACTAAAAAATTAATATTGGATTCAATAGGAGAACTTATTACCGTACAATCTTAAATATTAATCTCTGCTAAAGTATCAATTACAAATTTTATCTATAACAATCAATATCTCTTTTAGAGTGGGTCACATCTAACTCAAGAAATCATCCAAGACTCCCAACAAATGATGATACTCCTTAAGTTAGATAATTTTCAACTCATTATCTCACATAATAACATAATTTCAAAATGATCAAGGCACATCAAGACACAAAATCTAAATCTAAATATAAAAATTAAATGTTATGAGTGCTATGAATATACAAATCTAAAATTTCCAAAATAAAATATAAGATTTTTAAAAATTAAATATTCAAATATAAAACATTAATAAAAAATATTTATATAATAAATTATTATAGAAAAATCTTTAATTCTTATAATAAACTAAGATAATCATATATTTAAAATTTATAAGAATTTGTAAAAGGTTAAAATAATATATGTTGATAAGAATCACATGCTTTAAATAAAAATTCACATTATTTTATGAATATTTAAGCCAATTAATTTATACTAAACAAATATACAATGTAAAAAATAGATTATTAGTAGCTTAATAAAATAAATTAAGGAAATGAAATTATACACATAAAATAGGTCCTAACTAGGCACCCTAGCTGAAACCATAACTCTTTGTGGGGCACATCTGGCCGGACCAGTTGACCACCACAAGGTTCTACTATTTATATATACAAGAAAAGAACATATTTTAGAGGCTCACAGAGGAATGTTTCCAGGCATGAACCCAATTGTGATGGCAGGGATGGAAAGTGAAACAACTTGTCAATGTTTTCTTCAGTTGTTTAAGAAGAAACTTGCTGTTCAGCAGCAAAAGCCTCCATTCAGACAAGTAGAAGATGATGCCAAGCCTCTCATTGGAGATCCAGTAACTTCTTAACCAGTTTATTTTGATTCATTAAACGTACATTGATTAAGAGAACTGGAAGGTTCTGATTAATGAAAGATGCCATGCTGCGATTTCCTCCCATAAGATTTAGTTGAAGAACATTCTCATCAGATCTTCTAATGCAAATGCAAGTTGATTTCAATTTAAGAAGCATAACATCGCTTGTGATTTGCAATGTTTACTGTATCCAAATCATTCTTGAGATAAAATAAAGTTGGAATTTGTAAGGTTGTTCTTTCCTGATGGCAATGTTGATAAGATTCAAACATTCAAATATTTTCTCGTTAAATTACTCAAATCTGACATGGGATAAACGTAAAAAGAAAAACAAAAAATCAATGCAAGAATTAGCCAAATTGATAATGCATTCTTACCTGCATCATTACCAATCTAGGATATAGAGTTGATGAGAGAAGAAAGACCACCTAAGAAGTTGATTTTTGGTCCATAGTTCACCTTATTTTTTTAAAAGAGCCAAAAACAGCCTGCACTTTGTCATGGGGCAGCACCTTCTCTCGTGAGAGGCATCGGACTTATGCGTTGCAACATCTATTACCTAGGAGCACCTTAAGCACACCTTGGAAAACTATGTGTAACAAGAATGTCATTGATGTACATAATCAATTAAATAATTTATTATTTGACCTCTCCAAAAAAAAAATAAAGTATACATTATAACATATTTGTATAAACCAGAAAAATAAGCCTAATAATAAAAAACTAACAAACCAAATCCTCAATAACTACTTCAAGTCATATACTATATTCTGAAATCTACAAAATAAGTTTGATTCTATAACTCAAATATTGGGTTGCTATTTTGTATATATGTGATAAGTCTTTCTCAAGATCACCATGAAGAATAACATTATTCATATTTAACTAGTATAGCATTCAATAACTACTTCAAGTCATATAATATATTCTGAAATCTACAAAATAAATTTGATTGTACAGCTCAAATATTAGGTTAATGTTTTGTATATATGTGATATGTCTTTCTCAAGATCACCATGAAGAATGACATTATTCATATTTAACTAGTATAGCATTTATTTGTGCGAAACTATTAGAGATATTAATATTCGAACTAAAGTCATTTTGATGAAATAAATATTAATATTTTAATAATTCATACTAAATATCCGGGTAACTTTTTTGTAATAAATCTCATCTTAAGGTAATTCACATTTCCACTAAAGCTCACAGATAACTAAAGTCATAATTTTATCTTATTCTTATATACTCAACATGAAAATAATAATTAACTATTTACTTTTTCAAGGCTACCATGAAAAACAACATTATTCATATCTAACTAGCATATCATCCATTTGTACAAGACTATCAGTGAAATATATATTTATATTTAAGTCATCTTGACTACAAGAAAAAATATATCCTAATAATTTATATCAAATATCTAAGTAAATCTTTTCACAAGAATTCTCATATTCAAGTGATTTACATTTCAATAAAAGCTCACAAGTAATTAGCATCATAACTTTATAATTTGCTTCTATACTCAATATGAAAATAATAGTTAGCCACTTATTTTTTAGGAAACAAGGTTACCACCAAAAAAGAATAAAACCCATTAACATAAAATTCTTATTTATGATCATAGGAGTTCAACTACAATCTGAGTAAACCTCTACTTGATTATTCTCAAGATCTTTTTTAAAAAAATTCATTTATTGATATTTTTTTCTCATATCTAAGAATCTGAATAATTAATCGAGTTTTCCTATGATTTCCAATATCTACAAGAATCAAATAAAATGTTAGTATCTAAGGACAAGTTTATTTTAAAATCAAGTGGCAAGTTAACTAAGCATACTGTGCATCCAACATACAAAGCTCGAACAAAACACCCCTAATTAATTGAATATATAAAGTAATTTTTGATAAAGTAATTATTCAATAATCGAGTTTTCCTATGATTTCCAATATCTACAAGAATCAAATAAAATGTTAGTATCTAAGGACAAATTTATTTTAAAATCAAGTGGCAAGTTAACTAATCATACAATACATCCAACATACAAAGCTCGAACAAAACACCCCTAATTAATTGAATATATAAGTCATCATCTCCGATTATGATTTCCAAGTTCATCCTTGGAATCATGCTATAACTATCATATGTACTATTGTAATATATAAAAATATTAGTTAATTTTTGTAAATAAAATATTTAAGTTCATCTATTTAATTCATGCATGTGAATATGTATCTTGATATATTTTTTATGTCTTCTACCTTAACTCTATGATCCATACAAATAGTTAAGCAATGCTACAAAATATAATTAAATTGGAAGATTGATATTTTAAATACTTGATTTTTATATAAATATTTATAAAACCAATGATTAAAATATCAATTTCTACGAATATATCGATATTTGAATTTTACAGATATATTGAATATATCAAAGATATATCGGTATGTATTTGTATATGAGCATCAATCAAGAATAGATATTTCGATCTTAATGAATATATCGATACTTAAAATTTATGGGTATATCAGAGATATATTGGTGAATATATCGAGAATTTTTATCATTGTATGAAATTAAATTCAGAGTATTTTTTATACTTAATAAACATAATACTAATATCACATATGCACATAAGTACAATATATAAGTGATAAAAATTTACACAAACAAATATATGTTCATCATGTCATAAAATTTTTTTAGGAATTTCATATAACAATTCTTGTATCACAGTCTAAACGATCAAGTATAAATTCATCACTATTATTATTAATATAGTGAAATATTATTTAAAACCAATACGTGACTCAAATATCATATAGATATAATTCTAATAATGTCTCATATCAATTTAAATTTTTGTAAGGCCCGCTGAAATGCATATACTGTTAAACTCTTGTTATCTGCTAGAAGTTATAATGAACGAGAAACTTTTATTCTTACTTGTACATTTATATTAATTTTGTGACACATACATCTAATATAAAAAATTTTACCTAACGACTAATCTATATAATGACAACTTCATTATTATAAGCATTATCAAATATAATATTAAAATTTTATTTTTAATATCATATTCTATTAAGATCTTCGTCATATTTATATATAACAAGCATGGTTGTGAAAGGCATGCCTAGGTTCAGGAGCATGCAAAGCTCACATATGGTGCCTCACCTTGGCAAGGCTCATTCATGCTGGTGCACGAATAGCAAAAAAGACATGCACCTTCCATGAGGTGTGAAGCTCTCCATAAGCAAGCATTTGTGTAGGTTGCCATCATCATCAAGGAAGGATGATATAGCTTCAAACTCTAGACTTATGTCTTCTCTTTCATTATAGATAAAAAATAATAATTATTAGGAAAATAAAAAGAATAAGAAAACCTATAACGATAATGATAATCGTTATGTGAATGTGAATGATGAATGAAGATCAGTTATTTACTGTTGTGGACCATTTAGTTATTTTAATATGTTTTGTTTGGATGATTTATGAATTTGGATAAAGAATATGTGTTTTCATGTTGACAAATTCTATTGATAATTTCTATGGATTTTTAAAAACTGTGGAGATGAGATTTGTTAAATTTATTGTCATATTTTATGAATTTTTATGATTTGAGATATTATTTATATTTTTTTATTGATTGAATTGATATTTTTGATAATATTTGATGATAAATAATTATTATATTTGATTATATTTTTAAAAATATATATATATAAAATAAGATGCACCTTAAGGCACCATGAAGCCATTGTGCCTAGGTGTGCATTGCACCTTTCACAACTATAATTACAGGATCATCATGAAAATAAAAGATCATAAGAAATCCTAATATTTTCATTTTGAATCTACATAGTAAGTAATGAGACATATGAATAATGAATCATCGTGATGAGCCTATATATCAGATATCACAAATATAACTTCAATATATTTTCTAAATTTATTAATTATTAATTATTTTTTTAACTTATAATATTTATTATAGCATATAAAAATTCTATGATAAACAGACTAAAAAAGTTTATATAATACTGATTATCCTGGTATTTTCCGAAAATTTAATCAAAAAACTCATGATCATAATCAATTTGATCATATATTCTCTCTTAAAATCTTTATGATAAATGAAAAGGATTAATAAAACTAAAATTAATCTAACTAGAAATGTTTCACCACTCTGTTGAGTTTGTCTATAATTTAATATATTCTATTTTTTAATGTATTGATCAACATGCCTCTTATTGTGAGAAGTGTCACATATAATCCTACATATATATTTTTTTATTATATATATTATATCAATTCTACTTCGACACTCAAATAATTTTTATTTTTTATTATATTCGCCTAAGTTTAGGTGAACATAACAAAAAACAGTGTCGTTATATTTTTTAGGCAAATGAATCAAAATTATTAGAGAAATCCAAATTTCAACTTTAGATTTTTCAATTGAATTGTCGTTATTATCTATATCAACTTCAAATTCATTATCATTAAAATCCATACTCCAATCCAGGCATGGTTCTTGATCATGTCGTGTCGAGCCAAGCATGACTAATTTGGATCATGCCTAATGTCATGCCCGAGCCCAACACCACAACCAGCTTAGGGCTAGGTGTGGTGTTGGGATTGCTGCCTACTAGCAACTAGCTAGTGTGGTCTAGTCTAGGTTAGCACTCACACACTACATATTATATATATATATATATATACATATATATATATAATATATGAAATTTAAACAAAATAACTTAAATAATATTTAGAAAATATCTATATTGAAATCTAAATTCAAAAAATACGCACAACAATGATACTCAATAATAAAAAATAAACAAATCAAATAATTATATAATAAACAAATATTATTGGGGCAATCTAGAGGTCAGGTTCTCCAATCAATATAGTACAAGGTAAAGAAATAATTAAGTTATAAAATTATAACAAACCCATCAAATTAATGTGTATAAATCTTGAATATCAAACTTAATAAAAAAAAAGTAATACATGACCTCTTCAAACCTTCGTAGAGATTCTTGTTAGTAATTTTCCTGTCTAAATGTATATTATAATAATGATATTATTCTAAAACTTCTTCCTAAAAAAATAGTTCACTTATATGAGTTTTTTCAACTCATGAAATATTTAATTTGATATTATAAGTATCAATACTTCATTGTCACAATAAAATGTGGTGACTATATTTCAAAACATTATACTGAATAATATGTCCAAGAAAATTATCTCATAAATAAGCAAGTGATCCAAAATATCTCATTAATAACTATCATTGTTATACTGAACTCTATCTATGTACTATATTTCAAGCATTATACTTTACTAACTTTTCTAGAAGATAAAATTATCTCCAAGAAAAGTATCAAATCATGTCATTAAACTTAACTTGATGCATGTTGATACTCAACTCATATTTGAATACTCATATACTACTAATGTCTGATCCTTAAAAAAGATCTCAAATTTTAAAAAACTTCTTCGCATATCTCAATATAAAGATATGTTGCATCAAGTTGAATATGTTACCGAGGAAATTCTTGAAAATTACTAATTATACTAACCGCGTATGTAATATATGATATATATATATATATATATATATAGTCAAATAGTTAATTTTTATGATATTTCAACTATAAATAATAGGGTCAAATAGATGAATCGCATTAAAAATTAATTTAGTACCTAGATCAATAGAAGTATTTATTTTATTATGATTCCCCAAATCAAAAATCATCCATCAATAAATATAAAATTAAATTATTAATGCAAAAACTCAAATAAAAAATTAAGAGTCTTGCATTTTAAGAAATTAAAAGAATTAAAGAATAGAAAAGAAAATATAATTTAATATAAAAAATATATAAATTTTATTTTTAAAATATTTATATAATTTTTAAAACTTAAAATATCATTTTTTTTTCTGGATAGAATAAGTTTGACTGTTGGATTATATCCAGTTCACTAGAAACAAAATCAAACGAGCCATGTCTATATATTTTTAAATTTTTTTAACATACGCGTTTCATGCACCTAATTAGATAGAGTTATGTGCCTTCTATTCTACCCAACCTGAAGCCACACCCGAGCAAGCAAAGTTTTTTTAATCCATACTAGTTTTGACTTACACAGGCCAACCATTCAAGTTGTTCTAAGTGAAATTTTAATTCAGTATGCAGTCCTTACCAAAGGCCAAGCATGACCCAAGTCGTGGCACCATGTTGACAAACACCTAGTCTAGGCACAAATATGATCGTGGTAGGTGGTGTTGGGCTACTTTTTGTGGGTAGAATCATAAGTTGTGCCTAAGCTGCCAAAACCATTTACAACCTCTATCTACAGGTTGTGTAACTTTGCCTAGTCTATCTTAACCTAGGAAATAGATTAGATACATGCAACCAAGAATTGAACACTAATATATAGAAGATATATCAGTACTTAGATTTTACTGATATATTAAATATATAGAAGATATATCGTGGTGTATTTTTATATGAACACTAATTAAGAATTGATATATCGGTTTTGATGAATATATCAATACTTAGAATTTAAAAATATTTCAAATATATATCAGTGTATATATCAGAAATTTTTATCAATGCATACAACAAGCTAAGCTAGAAGCTAGAGCGTGACCAATCCAACAATCCAGGCTAGCTTGGGACAGGGTGTTGTATTGGGCTTGTTGCCTACTAACAACTAGTTAAAAAAATAATTAAATAATATTTAAAAATATCTATATTGAAATATAAATTCAAAAAATACATACAACAATGATGCTCAATAATAAAAAATAAAAAAAATCAAATAGTTATAAATGAACAAATATTATTCAGACAATCTAGAGATTAGGTCCTCCAATCAATACTACAATACAAAACAAAAAAATAAAAAACAATTAAATTGTAAAATTGTGAAATTATAACATCCCCATCAAATTCATGTGTATAAGTCTAGAATATCAAATTTCATGAAACAAAATATATATGACTTTTTCATATATATTTTATTGTATTTTATTGTATTATTACTTTTAAATTTTTTAATATTTTTATTAAATTAAATTTTTTATAATTATATGTAATATTTAAAAAATAAAAAACATAAGTGATCAATCATAAAATAGATATATCATAGATGTGTCAAACGAAACATATTGTGCTAGCACGGCCTATTTTTGCTAGGCAAGGCCATGCCGAACCATGTAGGATCGTGCCTATAGAACCCATTGCATTTTCATGCAACATGTTACGTGGTCGAATTTTTTTTTAAAATAATAACTCACCTCATCGAGAGGTCACTCGACGAAACTTGATCCATGAGCCTTAACTGGTCTCAAGCCCCTAGGCTAGTGGTCCATGCCACTAAAGCAACTAGGCCAACACATGGGGTTATGCCTCACCCTACACGCGGCATGACTCGCACCAACCTAGCACGGCTCACGTCAACCCAGCACAGCAAGACTTGTGCCATGAAGCTGCAAGACTCAAGACCATGCATGATTCTAGACTATGTCGTGCTAGGACATGCATGACTAAATCAGGCTGTGCAGCATAGGCACACCTCTAATATATCTATGTATATTTAAAATAGTCATCAATAGAAATAATCAAATATTTAAAACTCCCTCTAGTTGCTCTACTAAATTTCAATATGTCTAACTATTTCAGATCCAAAAAAACATTGGTGATACATTACACAGCACTCTAAAATTTTGGTGAGTTTTAAATATTCAATCTATGTATTCAATCTATGTATACAATCTATGTATTCAATCTATGTATTCAATCTATGTATTAACTGACATGTTTTGGTGAGTTTTAAATATTCCCTCTAGTTATTTAAGTATTCAATCTATGTATATGTAAGATACTAAGTTTTGGTGAGTTTTCATAACTGACATGTTTCACACTCTAAAATTAAAATACTCTTAAGATTGAGTTAAATATTTTCAACTTGCTCAACAATAAATAACCAAGCTGAGAAAGCATAAATAAAAGATTCAATACACTAAAATATCTAGAAGTATGTCTTACCCTCAAAGAGAAAATACAATCAACTTTGCTCATTCTTAAATAAAATATTCTACTGAATCACCTAATCATACAACAAATATATAAAAAATAAAATAAAATCAAATTTTAATTACCTAACAAATAAATCATAGAGTAAATTAGCAAAACAATTAAGAATTAAACTAATATAAAAATATAACATAGTTTTAAACTAAATATTATTATTGACTACAATAATATTTTAAAAATAATAATAATAATATAGTGGGACAATTAAGAATGAACATAATACAAAAAAAATAATAAAAATCCAAAGTAAATACTACTATATCTAATAACTATCAAGTATTTTTTATTCATTATAATAATATTTTAAAAATAAAAAAAAAATAAGATAAAATTACTAATAATATAAATATTTATTCATGTCAATAATTCAAAATTTTGAAATAAGAATGCGAGTAAAATAATCAATAATATCAAAATGAGAAAAAAAAATTATTATTCTCTTAGAAATAAATTTTATATACTCATTTTTAGCAAATATAAATACCACAAGAATGACTTATGTGATGACACTTTAATAACTCTAATAGTTTGTATGTTTCACTTAATATTACAAAAAATTCTTAGCCTCTTTAAAATAAAACACAATAACTACCTTTAAAATCATATTTTCTCCTATAATAAGTACATCGAATTGAGGCTTTGCTCTTACTATCTCTCTTGCAAAAATACTTCTTTAAACTTAATACACAATCTAAAATCAAAGTACATCAAATTATAATTTCATCAAACCCTAATTTTAGTTCAAATTAACTGACCTTCAATTAAATTTTCTACCTAAATTAAGATTTTTCCAAACTCTATTTTTTGTCTGAATTAGGATTTCTATCACATTAGAATTTTAAACAAAAAATTGTCTAGCACAATCCTATCAAAAAATGCAACAGAATAATTTGATGCATGCACAAAAATGGAACAATAACTATATATAATAAAAATTCTATCCAAAATACAAAACATAGAATTTATATCCAAAAGCTCCAACAACTACTATGCAACTTTGGCACCAATATATTGCACAAAGCATAAAATTTTCAACCAAACAACTTATATAAACAATATGCAATTTCATGCAATTTCATACAATACACAATATTTTTCTAATGCAAAAATTCCTTAGGGTTCCATAGGGTTGGTTATGATATCATGTTGAAATATAAAATCAAAGAACATATATAAACTCAATGATAATAATAAAAAACAAATAAATCAAACTCTTATATAATATACATATATGATTGAGATAACTCATAAATCAAGTATTCACATCAATAATACAGAACAAAATAAAAAGAAATTAAAATAATATAGAATTACAAAACTACAAAATCCTTAATTTAAAACGACAATATAAAAAAATACAACAAATAAAAAAATATATACTCAAATATCAAACTAATATATTCTTTGAAACTTTAATAAAAAAAAATTAATGCCCATTAAGTTCATTAAACATCAGCTAATGCTCAAGGCATCGAAAAAAGATCATTGCCTCATTCTAATCTTTATAACTCTAAATTTTATTTTTATCATTAAATTCATCTTTTAGTTCTATCACTTTAAAACTTATATGTATTTCTTTTTAGTATGTCAGAATTTCTAAAATATATGATTAAATATCATCCTCCTATTGTCTGTAATATTCACTTTAAAAAAGAAAAAAGACTTTGATGTTACACTTAGCATCGATTAGAATCTTTGAGAGTATCCTTAAATAAAACTAGTAATTTATTTGTGTCACTGAATAGTCAATATAAGCCTCATAAACAAACACTAGATAGTCTAAGAAATTTTTAATTTCTCCATTATTATATGTAGCAACACAACCCTGCACACTTATTCCACTAAATAGATTTCCATTGCATATCTGCACCAAATTGCGCACACACACACACATGGTTACACTGCACAACACTACATTATCACAGCAAACAAAACCACATTTCACACATGTTGATTGCACAAAATAGCACATTGCACTACATTACACAGCACACCACACAATTGAACCCCATCATTTTACACTTCACAAGAATTGTTGATGCCAACAATGGGTTGGCATCATTGTACACACACATTGTGTCAACACAACCACCATTTAGATGCCTCACTTCTATCTATGTCCACTATTTTAGGTGTTTTCATGTCAACTCCTATATCATATAAAAATCAATAACAAAAAAACACGCTATAATAATAAGGGCGAAAAATGAAATGCACTCCATGATTATCAAATGACAAATCCTAACCAATATAAATAATAAAAACTATAAAGACAACTCTTAAGCTAAATGTTGTCGTCGAAAAGTTAAAAAAATAATCATATAAAAAATAATTATTATAAAGTTAGAGATGTTATCTTTTATACCAATAAGATCTACTATGAAAGTTATCTTTTATAGATTGAGAAAGCCTTGCCCAATATATAATGGTCATCTATTACAATATCATTTTTATATGATTAATATCACGACAATGTTATCTATGAAAATTAGAGATGTTGCATTTGATGCCTCTCAAAAATAATATTTACCAACCTTAGATGAAAACTCTTATTATTATACCAAATTATAATCTTTAATACATACATGCAACATGATGATTTCTCTAGTAATTATCTATTACAATATCATTTTTGCTCAAAGTTGTAAAAAATACATTAAAAAATTACAACATTTTAAAATGTGTGTATGTGTGTGTGTTCATATGAAGTATACTAAACTCTCATCTAACACAAAATTTGAGAGGTATATATCTGGATTAGTTTTACCTTTGATAAATCAGCATACCATATCTAACAATTATTAACCTTAAACCTACCACCTTTGAGTATAGATGATACATTTTTTATAATTTAAATAAATCATATGACATAATTTTTAAAAAACTAAATTATTAAGAACTTAAAATATAAATTCTCTCAATATTGCGAAAACCATATATAAGAAAGCATCATGGCAAACATTAGCTTTGAATAGACGTTCAAAAAATAATTATTATCAATCAAAACACATCATGAATTAACTTGGCATATGTTAATCAACATATTTTTAGAATGAGAAACAATAGTGTGTGCAAATGCTATCTACATATGAGTTGCAATTTTTTTATAAATGAAATATCTTTGTACATGTTATTTATACATAATATCCTCCTAATTAATAAAATAACAAAATTTTAGATCATGCAGTTGATGTAATGAAATGCATTAAACAAAAATTTTATAATTCATAATTCAAAAATATCATGTTCATCAAGGTATATTTTTGATATTAGCATGGTCATACATATAAATATTAATTTTTAAATAATATAACTTATAAATTCTCATACAAATCCACATATAATCAAAAAAAAAAAAAGACTTAAAAATATTCATTGAGATAATCAAATAAGATTGTTAATTCAATTAACATAATGTCCATTTAGAATACGCTTAATATAATATTTTCAGATATATTAATTATCATGAGTATTAAGTAATCAATTATAATGAAATTTTATCATATAAAGGTTATATTTAGTTCACAAAGCTCTCATTTTAGCATTAGTCTAAAAAAAATAAAATATCAATAATCTTAACCTCAAAAATTAAAGATATTACAACTGATGAGTCTCGAACCTAAAATTTATCATCTCTAAGTAATTCTTATCCAAACACATTAAAATTTTAAATTATTATAAGATTCAATATATTAATATTTATATAATCATACACAATAAAATTATATCAATAATTTTTCTAAATTAATAAATATAATAAGCAAATATTTTTTTTCTTATAACTTCACAAAACAATAAAATGATTTCCAACACAAAGTTATCTAACAAAAATTAAACTAATTATTAAATATATAATTACATTCTTTGAATTTTTTATATATTCACCACTCAATTTTGTATAATATAAACAATTAATTTATGTTTTCATTATTAAAATTAAAATACTATATTTATTTTATAAATTGGTATTATACAATTATATATGCTTGAATATTTCATTTTTTTTATTTTCATAATCTTATGCAATATCATACTTAATGATTAAATTTTGGTTTTGCCTAAATTTTTTCATGTCTACATTTTAATACCATGTACTATAACTATTTTTTCCTACTTTAAATTCATTGTTTCAAAATAAAATACATGATTTATAATTATTTTCATTCACAAGGAATGTATCATTCTTTTTAAAAAAAGATTAAAATTCATTACATCATTTTTTTAATATCTAAGATTTATAAAAACATGATGATACAAATATAGAATATAAGATTAAAACTATTAAAAAAAATAAAAAATTATATTAAAACTCTTATTTGATAAATATATATCTTTTGTGTTTAATAATATTATAAGATAATAATTTAACTTATCATATTTTATGATTCAAGATATATTGCAAATATGAAATAGGATATGTACCAAATTTTTATAATATGAATGCCTGTATTAAAATAAGTTTATAAATAAATTGATAATGATGAAATAAAAAATAAAAAAATGAAAGATATCTAAAGTCACTCAAAAAAGACAAAATCAATACATGTAGATATATAGATATATATACAAGCATGATAGCAAGTATCTTCGTCCAACTATAATTAATCTCAAATTTAAAACTTTTTAAATATAATCTATTTAATTTTCGATCGTAAAATTATCAAGATACTAACTTGTCATTAACTTTATACTAATAGGAAGCCTTATACTCTTGTTACATCCTTACATGCACACACATGTGGATATGCATTTTTCATGATTTCATATGTACATAAGAGATCAAATATGATCTATAATAAAAAAATACTTAAAATGACACATTAACAAAGGGTGTGAATGATAAATATCATATTGTGAATTAGGTTCCCAATTTCTACCATTTTAAGCATAACATAAGCTTACAGCTCATACAATTCAACAGCATACTTACGGTGCACGTTTTTTGAGATTACTGTCAGTTTTAAAAAATTGACAGAGGGTGCATTCTAAACAGAAATTATCAGAAACTAGACTCTGTTTCTATGTGGGTGGTGACTGATTGGAATATGGTTCATTGCAAATCTAATCGGCACACAGACTGCATTGTCATTCTATCAAATATAACAGTGATCAATAATTTGGCGGATGACCAAACACCTTCTTGACAAACAAATGCAATGTGTATTCTAATGCTTATTATAACACCACCACACCTCTGAACAACAGGCACAGGCATCAAGAAATCTCCTCAAATGTCAATCATTAAGATCACATTGAGGAAATGATCCAAGTTTACCAAAAGAAAATTGTTTCTGATGGTTAATATACCACCACTTATCAGTGTGATCAAGTGTACTGACAACTATCTTTAATTCTCATCCATCTAAAACTCAAATAAGCATCTCATATGTTCAGCAAACACATCACATTAAAACAGACACCACGTGTCATTGCCTAATGTTACCAAATCACCCAAATTTTAACCCATCCAAATGAAAATGGACATCCTGAAAACTACATTAAAACCAGGAATTAGAGAAATTTTGATGCGGAGGGAAACCACGAAGATAAATCAGTTAACATTTGCAATACAGCTTTGTTCCACAAAAACACCATCATCAAAAACTAGACAGCAGAAGTACCTTGCAGTCATCTATGAAATCCATCGCCCTCCAAGACGTGACAAAAAAATGCAACTAGCAGTCGCAATTTGAAGCATGCAAATTAATGAAATACTAAACCAGCTCAAACAGCGCTGGAAATGGCCGTTCTGGTATTCAACACTGAAAAATTCAAGACCTATATCTGCTCTTCTCTCGATAGAATGCCGCCAATTAGGTTTCCAGTTCAGACAAAAACCGCGTCGCAATTCTGTTGCGCATGCCGCATGTCTTTCATCGACCAGGGAAGGCATGTGGAGTTCCAGAAATACCGGATTTACTGGCGGTTTATCAATTACAGTTTTGAAACGACGATACGTCCGGTTATCGTCCATGCTTACCCTTCTCAAAATGGGCCGGGCTGGGATAGGCCGAATGGACCATGCGCGAACATTCAAACTGTAGCCCATCCTGATCCGGTCGGCAGTTTTGACTCGGCCCAATATCAAGTGCCGCCGAGCCGAGGCTGAGCCAGGCTAGCTTGGCAAGCACGCCCACAGTTCTGTGTGCCACGGCAACCTGGTAGTGGTACTGGCTGAATGAGGCGCAGGGGCCGCCGGATCAGTGGATGAGGCAGGTCTCTTCCGCATTGTTACTATCCTGCTCTGATCTTGCCACCCGAATTATAATCTTTTTCACATTTTTTTTGTGTGAATACATATTATTCTTTCTATCTCGCATAAAATAAAGTTTCAATAAAATAAAAGTTTTTCTATTAATAATAAATCATTAAAACATATATTATACAAGTCCATCAAAATGAAAACTAGTCTTCGTTATTTTTTTAAGAATTATTATGAGTATTCACAATTTTAGCAAATTAATTGTTACTTTATTTTTTTTATAATTTCTTAACTTTTTTTTTTTGTTATTATAGATTTCATCAATTTTAATTGCCCACTTCTTTTTTTATTTCGTTAAATATATTTTATAATATCATGCATAAAAATAATTGAATTAATATGTTCTTATTCTGACTAATATCTTACCTCTTTGTGTTTTTCTTTTAAGTGTCTAATATTAATTTTATGTTACCTGTATTTTGATTTATCTGATATATTAGGTTGTCTAGATTAACATATTTTCTCTTTGAATTCATATTTATCATGGAAATTTGTTTTTAACTCTTTGTGTGTGTGTGTGTGTGTGTGTGTGACTCATGGTATATTTATTATATACTCTATTCATATTATTAGCTCATATATTAATTAATGTTTTTTTAAATGTTTTTTATTTAAAAACCCAAAATTACTATCTTAATTATGAATGTTTCTTTAGTTTTTTAAATAATAACATAATAAATCATCATTTCTTA
Organism: Sapria himalayana; assembly: GCA_029783825.1. Lineage (NCBI taxonomy): Eukaryota > Viridiplantae > Streptophyta > Magnoliopsida > Malpighiales > Rafflesiaceae > Sapria > Sapria himalayana. Next base: position 6,629,884 of record JAREIK010003431.1, read on the forward strand.
ATTTTATTCTCATTTGAATAATGTTTGTTGAGTCCAAACATCATTACTACTTGATTTCATCTTTACCAAAATTATTCCTAAGGTAAACATTAAAGTATCTAATATTAGTATTCATGTGCCTATGCAAAATGTATAAAGATGTCTTTTGAACATGTTGAGGATATTAATAATCATTATGTATTATGTTGAGACAAAGTATAGTTTAGAGGCAAATGAAGAAAATATTTATTATGGGGGAAGCATATTTTAGAAATTATTGTAAGTAAGATGAATAAAATTTTGAGAAAAAGATATTCTATTCATTTTGCAAATTGATACCACACACAAAGAGAGAGTGGGGATGGGGAGGGGGGGAGAGAATGTGGGAGAGAGAGGGGAGAGAGACGAAGTGCATGAGAGAGGGAAGATGAGAAGTGTAAAGAACTTAGGAGAAACTAGAAAGAGCATAGAGAGAACCAATAATAAATAGGAGTGGGTGGTAGAGAAAACTAGATAGGGATGTCAGATCAGTCATGTCATATCATGTTGCACATCTAGAATATTGGTAAAGGGTGCCTACCAATGGCACGACACAACCACGACCACTAGCCACTAGCCATGTAACTCATGCCAATACTAATCAATCAATGGTATTGTGGCAATAGGCAAGGCATAAAGGCATCATGACATGAAAATTAAAATATTCACAAAAATTATTTTTTGAAATTATAAAATGTACTAAAATGTAAATTTAAAATGAATTAAATATATGAGATTAGTACTCAATAAATATATATATATGCATTTTATTTTTTAACACCATGGCATCATATCATATGATATATAATAAAAAATTAAAAGAATTAAAATATAAAAACGGTGTACATCTACGTCAGCAAAATAAAATTACCTAAATGCGTTGCATTTTAATCATATGGATGATTGAGTCTAATAAATGTGAATTATGATTAGTTTGTGCTAGCATTATGGATCAAATCATTATATTTAAATCTCAAATCTAGTGCCAGACTCAATATCCTCACTGTTATCACATGAGTCATCAACCACAAATAGCTCTTGCACTCTATCTTTAATAATCATCTTCAAATCTTCCAACTCCCTTGAGCATGAAAATATTTTTAAGATATTTGGTCATTGATTGAATCTTTCTTCCAAAATAATATTTACAACCATAGAAAAAATAGATTTATATGTTATGCTAGACATTGAATGGGTAGATAGATCACGTGTCATCTTATATAATATAAGATATATAGATTCATATGATTTCACCAACCTAACTCGATATATCTAAGTTCTTATTATTATCATGTCATAAAATTGAATAGTAATCAATATCTAAGTATCAAGATTACTCACTCTTATTTGATGGACTACCTCGTCATACCTTTTAATAACAAAATAGAAAATGTATCACCTCTGAATATGATATTCGTGTCTATACTCAGAGCCTCATTATAATTATCATACACAGTATCATAATATATAAACATGTTAGAATTTTATCCTAAATATTATATTTCTTAAAGATCATCTTTACAAACTTATATATCATAGGGCCATGATGAGAAGAGAAGATCTCAGGAAATCCAAATTTTTTATTTTGTTTTCACTTAGAATCCACATAATTGATGGTGAGATATATGAATGATATGTCATCACAACTAGTTTAGATGTCGGACATCGTGAATACTACTCTACTATATTTTTCATGTTTATTAATTATTAATTATTTTTTTAATTTAAAATATTTGATTGTCACTCCTACTGATAGACCTAAAATTCTAATATCAACAAGTTGAAAGTAGGTATCCATAATATTAATTGCTTTATGATACTCCAAAATTTTAATCAAAATATTCATGATAATAATTAATTTCATCATGTATTCCCTCACAAGCTCATAGTAATATAATAAAAGTAGACAATGAACCTAAAGTTGTTCAACTTCAAACACAATATCACTAAACTCATGAATGTGGGTATATATTATTATGCATGATGACTTATCTTAATATTTTGGATATTATTGGACTTGGTATATAATAAATATAGAATTATCATGGGAACACCCTAGTATCCTATTAGCACATGAAACAAACACAAGGGCTAAAAAATAAAGTTATGCAATAATCCCAAACATCACTGATATGATGCAACTAGAGGAACATGAACATATAAGTGACTTTTTGAAATGCGAGGGAGAGAGAGATAGAATGAAAGCAAAAAAAAATCATAGAGTGTGAGGAAGTAAGAGATAGAGAGGGTGGAAAAAAGAGGAAAATGTGGCAAATATAAAACTTCATGGAGATTATTCTTTTAGAAGGAAATTGTTGTTGAGGGAAAACAAAAATTATTTTTTTTTAAAATAAGTACTACATTACATAAATGAAGAATAAAGTCAATATCATTCAGAGAAATTTTACAAAATATTTTTACTCTACTTGTTAATTATATATATCTTGCTCATTGTTATGAGTTTATTACGATTTTTAATTTTTAGGATTAGGCATAGTCCTAGAATATCATTGTGCAAGGTATCTCATCCAATTGATCCCACGAGTATAAAGTCCTACAAGTAGTTAACTAGACTTTTCATCAAAATATCAATCTCACAAAAATTGAAAAGATAATTTGATTGACCAACTATCAGTCAACTAATAATGCAATTGAGAGAATAAGAATGATTTTTATTGATGACAATTCTTTATGTATGGAATAGGAGTAGAATACCATCCATAAGTGTTTTGTTGTATTATGATGTCATGTATACGTGAAATAGAAGAAATTATGAATTGATTTTATTATTTTAGAGTTTTGGTGAGTTTTGATGAATAATCATGAAATTAATGGATTTTTGATTGTTTTTAGCATAAATGGTATAATAATGAGTGATGCATAGTTTTAACATATATTCGTAGCCAAAATTATATTTAATTATTCATGACAATCCTTATATGCCAGGATCCTACTAAGACATTAGTATAATCCTTTCATTATGTGATATATTCCTAGTAGTTGTGATATTATCAAAAAGCCACAAATATTACCTAGCATCATAACTTTGAGTTATAGAAATATTATTATAGATTCTGGTATCATGACTACTTTCTAGAGTCTCAACTCCAATATCAAGAGATTAAATTTGGGTTTGTAGATTTCTTCTTAAAATCATGACTTTCTACTTTAAGAAATCTAGAAATGTTCAACTATAAAAGGGGAAAAATTGATAAAAAAATCTTTAATCTTTTTCTTCTTCTACACACCAAGCAAAAGAAAAAGCATGATAACCAAACCCTATATGTGGTTTTCATATTCTTTTGGGGCTCAAAAAGTAAGTAAGAGACATAAGACATAAGCTTGAACATAAAGTTGTGGGGGCACTCTCAAACTTTCCTCTCTAGGATAGATTTGGTAATGGATATCAAAATAATGTAGTATAGTATTTGTGTAGCTTTATTTATGTGAAGTTTAATAGGTTTTTATATTAATAACTATACTTTGATTTATGTTATATTATTAAAATTGATTGATGTGTACTTAAACAAAATTTGAATTAAGAATTTGAATATTTGAGGATTTGTGCAAGTTATCATTTTAGATGGTGATTTGTAAACCATGAGATTCAATTGCATATATGATAATAAGGAAGTGATATCTCTTTTAATTGGGATGTGCTAGATAAACCAATATGTTAAAACTCAAAATATTGATATATTAATCTTTGTGAGTATATGCTTACAAACCATTTCAATTCTTAGCTTTTATGATATCTAAGGTTGGAAAATAAGAGTGTATATATGAAACAACCATCAATGATACTCGATGAGTTAAAAGGTATGAAATTATAAATAATTCATAGGTAGACTTTATTTATTGTCTCAATGGTAACGAACCAAAGAAATATTAATGATAAGACTATTATTTGGAATGGGTTCAATGGTAATAACCATATTATATGCCATTAGGGCAAAGAGTTATATAATAATCTAACTTTATTCTTTATCCAAACTCAATATAATTCAAAATATCTAAACATATATCATATAAATTAAATGATAATAACCACATTGTATATCATTAGGGCAAAGAGTTGTTACATAATAATCCAATATTTATTCCGTATCTAAATTCAATATAATTGAAAATATCTGAACATATATCACATAAATTGAATGAACAAATCTATATATCTATGATTGATGCCATAATCCAGAATCTCTATTTTACAAGAATTGTGTTATCTAACTGTTGATTTGCTGAACTATTGATACATTCAATATAGAATTAATATCTTAATGAAAGTCCTATTTATTACTTGTACTAGCCATATACTTGAGAATCTTAGTCAATTAGATAGTCTCACTAAAGAGCATTTTAAACATTGTCTAATAAATAAAATTAGACAGTATAACAAAGTTATAATTGTTGTCATATGACAAAATGAAACTCACATGATGGTAACTACCTTACAAGTTATCTCTAATCATGTATGTCTCATATCTTAACAATCAGCATCTACCATGAAAACAAGCAATTCACATACTTAAAGCAAAAATATTAAGAAATTATTTTATAAAATTTCAATATTAATTAATTGTCAATTCTTAATAAGATATACACAATGAACTAGCTTATAAAAGTATTCATATTTTTGACTTACAAGAGAATAACATACTGGCATGATTAAAATACCTTAATTTTGAGTCTTACATATAAGTTGTCTCCAATTATAGTCATAATTGAAATCATATGACATAGAGAAACTTACAAGAGAATAACTACCTTATAAGTTATCTTTAATCATGTACTTATGTTGTCTTAGCTATTAGTACATACCATGATGCCATGTGACTCAGATATTAAAAGCAAAAACCTTAGGAAATTATTCTAAAAAACTCTAATATTAATTAATGGTCAATTCTTATAAGGTATACACAATGAATTAGCTTATAAAAGCATTCATTTTTTTGATTTCTTAAGTATCATACTAGCATGATTAATATTCTTTAATGTTGAGTTTTACCATATAGATTTATTTCATACATCATGATCAAAATGACTATTACTTTCTTTCATACTATTATACACAAGTATTCTTTGTGACTTGTCTATTATCATCCACCAATATAACACATACAAACCTATCATTAGCAAAATTATTATTTTAGTTTTATATAATTACCATATTTACAATATTCAAATCACAACAAAATCTAAATATAAAAATCATTCAAAAAGCATGAATCACACATAATACAACAATCTTATATCTTAATTTATCTTAATATTGAGGAGGAATTACCAGGAAATAAATAGATATGCATCTCATTATATTTTGGGATTTTAATGATTGCACTCAAGTATAACAAATGGTGGGCCCCACTCAATCTTAATCATTTGGCGGCCCCACCTAAGTATTAACTGGTTGCCCATCCCTTCTTCCCTATTGGGCATACTCATATTGTCTACTCTGTCTATTAAGGTGAATGGTTTTATATATGGTTCAAGACTTAATTTCTACCTCTCATATCACGTCTCTTGGGATTTAAACCTAATACCTCTAGCATATAGTTACAAATCCTAACAATAGAATATTTAGTGACCTGCTAACTCAATTGATATTTTGTTGTAAATAGTTGGAACCTCATGCTAGAGGTCTTAAGTTCAAATCCTAAGAAATGAACATGGGAGATAGAAAGTAATTCATGGCCCTTATGTAAAACAATATGTGTGTCATAATGGACAAAGTGGACAATATGAGTATGATCGGAGAGGGGTTGGGCAACTAATTAACACTTAGGTATGGATGCTCGGGGATTGAGGTTGAGTGAGGCCCATCATTTATTAGATGACGAGTGTTTATGAACCAAACCCTAAATCCATGATACTTAGTTTCTATTCCTTGGATTTGCACATAGGGAGAGTCAAACTTCACTTTAACCCCTTAGGTTTTATACTTGCACCTTGCATTTTTCCTTTGCTCTTGAATCACGCCTATGATTGGGTGAAATTTAACTCCTAGAACCTTAACATTTGCCTCTTTCTTGTGCCCTATAACTCTTTTAAGCATACTTCTCAATTATTTCTTATATACTCTTGTAGTTGAGTGTGATTGTAAATGCTGGGAATGAATCATAAATTTTGTTTCTTTCTAATTTTAGAATGTCATGATATTGAGAATAGTGGTGACTACACATTTAGTCTATAGAACACATAGTCATAATATTGTGAACGAGTCACAATTTTATCCTATCTCTTACATCAAATGCTATTGTTCAATGTTCAAACTACATAACATTCATAGGAATTTTGTTATTTTTTAATATTGTGTATGCATGAAATATGGGACAATATGGATTAATTTCAAAATTTTGGAGTTTTTGTGGGATTTGATGAATAATCATAAAATCAATAGGTGTTTGGAGGTATTTAGCACAATGGGTAGAATAATGAGTGCTACATTGTTTTAACATATATTCGTAGCCAAAATTTTATTTAATTGGTAATTACAATTCTTATATGTCATGACCCTACCAACACATTAGTATAATTCTTTTACTATATGATATATTCTTAGTAGTTGTGATATTATCATATAGTTGTACATTTTATTTAATATTATGAATTTGAGTTATAGAAAGATTATGATATATTCTAACATTATGGCCACTTTCTAGAGTCTCAATCTTGATCTGAAGAAATGAAAGCTAAATTCATAATTTTTTGAAAGTCATGACTTTCTACTTAGAGAAATACAGAAATGTTCAATTATAAAATGGGAAGAAAGAAAAATTGACAAAAAGTCTATTTTTTTTTCTTCTACACACTAAGTAAAAGAAAAAGCACAATAACCAAACCCTATGAGTGATTTTCAAACTCCATCGAGGCCAACAAGCAAGCAAGAAATGTAAAACATAGGCTAAAGTCACATCATCACATAGAAGGTTGATCATAAGTAATCTTTAGGATGTGCATGAGTTATTGGGGCTCATAAAGTAATGACTATCTTTTTAGTTACTTTCACTCATATGGTTCTCATTGGTTAAACTTGAGAGAAGTATTTGTTAATTGCATGAGTATAGTTCTTATGGAGCTAAAAGTGCATATACTCACAAACCATTTTAATTATTCACCTTTATAATATCTAATGCTGGAAAATAAAAGTATATATATGAAGTAACCATTAATGATAGTTGATAAGCTGACTAAAAGATATAGAAATATGAATGACTCTCAAGTAGAGATAATTTATTATCTTAATGGTAACATAACAAGGAGACAATTATGAGAGGACTATTATTTGGGATGAGATCAATGGTAATAACTACATTGTATGCCATTAGAGAAAAAAGTTGTTACACAATTATCCAAACTCATAATAATTCAAAATATCTAAATATATATCACATAAATTAAATGGTAAAAACTACATTAAATACCATTGGGAAAAAGAGTTACATAAAAATCCAATTTTTATTCAATATACAAACTCAATATAATTTAAAATATCTTAGCACATATCACATAAATTAAATGAACAAAGCCATGGATCTAAAATTGATATCATAATCCAAAATATCTATTTTATAATAATTGAGTTATCTAACTATTAATTTACTAGATTACTGATATAATCTATATAGGATCGATAATTTGATGAAAGTCTTTTTTACTACTTATACTAGCCATATACTTGAAAATATTTGTTAATAAGATAGTCTTGCTAACAAGGTTTTTTAGATACCACCTCTAACCAATAAATTCATGCAGCATAATAAAGTTATAATTATAATCATATAACATATAGAAACTTGCATGAAGGTAACTACCTTACAAGTTATCTCCAATCACGTATGTTTGATGGCTTAATTATCAACACCTACTAAGATAATATGTGACTCACATACTAAAAGCAAAAATAATAAGAAATTGTTCTATAAAATTCCAATATTAATTGATGATCAATTCTTCTAAGACATACATAAAATATTAGCTAATTAAATCACTTATATTTTTGGCTTTATAATGATCATATACTAGCATGATTAATATACTTTAATGTTGAATTTTAACATATAAGTTTATCTCATGCATCATGATCAAAATGATTATTACTTTTTTTTCATATTATTATACATGAATATTCTTTGTGGTTTATCTATCATTATCTATCATGATAGCACACATAAACATATAAATAGTAAAATTCTAATTTTAGTTCTATATAATTACTACATCTATCAATATCTAAACCACAATAAAATTTAAACATAAAATTCATTCAAAAAGCATCAATCACATGTAATTAAATTCAACAACCTTATATCTTAATTTAGCCTAATATTGGTAAGAAATTACTATAAAATAAATATATATGTATCTCATGAAATTTAGGATTAGTAATGATTAAACTAAAGAGTATCTATGAACTAAATCCTAAATCCACAATACTTAGTTTTCATTCCTTACTTCTGCCCTAGGGGGAGTCAAACATTACTCTCACCCCTTGAAATTTATACTTGTGCTTTGCATTTCTCCTTTTCTCTTGAATTGCATATATGATTGGGTGAAATTCACCTCATAAACTTCTAGCATTTGCCTCTTTTCTTGTGCCCTATAACACTTTTTAGCATTATTTTCAAATTTTCTTACTCATGTGGTTGAGTATGATTCTTAAGTTGAAAGTCATGGATTTTTTGGAAAAGTCACAATTTTGGGTTCTTTCTAACGTTAGAAAGCCATGGTAATAGGAATAGTGGTGACTACACATGTAGTCTATAAAACATAAAGTCATAATGTTAGGAATGGATCGTGATCTTAGTCTTTCTCTTACATTAGATGTTATTGTTCAATGTTTAAACTATATAATATTCATAAGAATTTTGTTACTTTATGATGTTGCGTATGCATGGAATAAAGGAAAGTATGTATTGATTTTATTATTTTGGAATTTTTGGTGAGTTTTGATGACTAGTCAAAAAATTAATATTTTTTTGGATTTTTTAGCATAAGGGGTAGAATCACGAGTGTTCTATCTAATTGCTCATTATTTTAACCTATATTCTTAGCCGAAATTCTATCTAATTGTCCATGACAATTTTTGTATGCCATGACTCTACCAAAATATTAGTACAATTATTTTACTATATGATATATTCTTAGTAGTTGTGATATTATTATAAAGTTGTAATCATAGTTATCTCGTGAAATTTAAATAATTATGATATTACTTCTATATCATAGCACCTATGTACCCAACTAGTGGTCATGATCATGGACAAGTCCAAGCACCATAAATTAATATTTAATATAACTCGGCAGTATTAAGATAGAGTCATGACAATTTTCAACTATTGTGCTATAAAAAGTTACAAAGCCAAAATTAGTCAATCCAAAATCATGATAATTATTGAGAGCATGACTTTTTGGATGCTAAAATTTGTAGAGAACATTATTCAAGTATAGCTATATTCCAAGGTCATGACTCTTGTCCTCAAAAAAGGTAAATCTATGACTTTATGATTAAGATAATTTCTAGTGTTGTGGCATTCTTGTAGTATTGTGTAAACGTGATATATGAGAGAAGAGAATGTTGGTATCATGACCACCCATAATACCTCAAACACTTCAACATACTTGAATGTAAAAACATGTACACTCTTGATTATTTTTTAGTGTCATAGCCACATGATACATAAGATATTCTTAATGTCACGATTATATAAAATGATACGTATAATCTAATATCCACATGATACATAATGTATTGACTATTTCTCAGTGTCATAACCACATGATACATATAGTCTAATATCATTACTTTATCATAGCATTACAACAATATATCAATATGATAAGCCAATCACCATGTCATGACTATTTCCTAGTATCATGGCCCTTTATAAAAACAAAATCAACAAACACACAAAATCATTATTACTTATTAGTGTCATGGCTTTGGGTTTCATACACATTTTCCCCAAGTAATATTCATTTCCAAAATCACAACTTTGTGTTTCATATTGATTGGACTGTAGTCTAAAGTCATGACCATTTTCTAGAGTCATGACCTCAAGATTAAGAGATGAAAGCTGAAGTTATGATTTTCTTTCAAAAGTAGGCATGTTTTTTACCAAAAATAGCAATTGCATATGTTGGGGGTTTGTCTAATTTGAATATTTGTGATGTGACATTAAGTTTTATTTTTTAATGAATATGTTTGATTTATTTTGTGTTATATTTATTGATAGATAGTAATTAAATAGAATTTAACATAGGATTATGACTCTTGGTAGGTTTGTAAAAGATTATTATGGCAAGGCTACTTAAGCCTATTTTATTCAGGCCAACAATTATAAAAACCAGTCTGGCCTTACATGAGTTGTGGGCCAAAATGGGCTAAAAGCCTAAAATAGTCGAAAATTGAATACGGCCATATTTTTACTTAAAAATTCATTATCGTCAACATGACAATGCTAAAAAAAACTAAAAAATCACATACTCTTCAATTACTCATCCTTCATATTATATATATATACATAGTACCCAAATTACATGCAATCATTTTCAATAAACTAATAAATAGTGTAACAACTAACTAGTATCTTAAAAAATACAAATTCAGATTTTCAAATAAAGTCCATATTCTCCTAATCTTCATCCTTTTCATCTCCAACAATAACATTTGACTCTACATTAAAAAGATGCACATCATCAATGCCAGTTTAATCATCATTATCATCTAAAAATAAAATAAACACAAGTTAATAAATAATAATTAATTGTATAAATGAAATAGTTATTGTGAATCCTAAGTAAAAAATTTAAACTTACCAACAAAACCAAGTAACCTATTTTGGGTGCATATAAGAGCTTGAACTGTTTAATCTAACATAGAAATCTTATACTTGTTCAAAACATAGGAGGCAATACTAAAAGTGGATTTTGATGCTATAGTAGTTATTGGAATGCTTAAAACATCATATGTCATCCTTGCAAGATCATTAAATCTATTTCTCTTGTCTTTCCATTAACAAAGCACACCAAATTTTCTAGAAAAGAAATTATTGACTCTTCTAAAAAAAGATCAAGTTGAGACTTTTCATAATTGTTACTTTATTGAAAATCAAATTCTTCAAAATCCTATAAAATTGCAAATAAAAATTTCATTTAAAAATAAAAATGGATTTTGTTAAAGAAAACTTACATCATATGTAGGTAACTTCTTCTTCACCCTTTCTCCTCTAACAACAATTGGTGGGTGTCTTATATTAGAAGATAAATGAGTCAAGATAGTTGATGTAGATTTGTTCTCTACTCCTCAAAAAGTGCATACAAAGACTTCTAAACCCTTCTAATCTTTATTCATAGTCATGTTGGTCTAGTTTTATATAAGTATACTTTAAGAAATTAAGCTTATTGGTTGGATCAAGAATAGCTTCAAATGCAAAAACCATACTATATTTCCTCCAATACTTATCAAAATTTTCTTTCATTCTATGACACATACTTTGAATCAATAATTTCTCACTTGCCAAGTTAGATGTCAATAGAAGTTCTATCCTTCAAATTTCTTCAAAATACAAATTAGAAGTAAAATAGAATGATCTTGAAATCAAGTTGGTCATTGTATAAAATGGCTTCAAATTTTCACTCACTAAAATTGAACAAAACTATTCATCATTAGATGGACACAACATATAATTTTTATCAATCAAACACAAACTCTAAAAAGCCTGACGATAATATATTTGCACTCTCAAGTTTTGGATAAGTAGAGTTCCATCTAGTAATATAATCAGATCTCAAACAAATTGATGTATCAAACCCACCAACTTGTTCAACACATAGAAAGAATTGTTTCTTTCTACTCTCTGAAACCCTTACGTAGTGCATAGTGCGCCTAAATTTAAGCAATGCAGCATTAGCAACCTTCATGCCTTCTTGAACAATAAGGTTCATGATATTTATAAAACATCTACTATGAAATAACTTTCAATTAAGTAACAAGCTATTTGACAAGCTTAGATGTTCTTTCAATATATTTTGCATGTTATCATTTGAAGATGCATTATCCAAAGTAATGAAAAATATAATTTTCTTTATTCTACAATCTTTTAAAAATTCAAGTACCTTCAATGACAAATCATGATCAGTATGTTGAGGTTGTATGTGAATAAATAATAAAATTTTACTTTTAAGTTTCCAATTTTTATCAACATAATGTGCAGTTAAAGAGATATACCCAATATTGGTGCATGTGGTCCAATAATCAGAAGACAAGCACACTCTACCTAGAATTTTTCTTTTTCAATCTTATATTTCTTCATCACATTATACTTAGCTATTATTTTAGAAATACTTTTAAAATTTTCATTAAAAAATTTTGGGTACTTTCTAAATACCCCCCCACTCAATAATACTAAATAGAAGATCATGTGCAATATTCAATTCAGACAATATCTCTCAATTTATCTTAAAGTTAAAATTTTTCTTCCTCAACTTTCCTTCATAATCAATTAGCATCCCTTCTATATCAAGAAATTTAGGTGCCATGTGATATTTAGGAATGTGATGTTTAAGGTGAGAAGTTCCTAATTTACTTGCACAAGTGTATTACTTCCCACAAGCTTTCCATTTGCATTTTTCCTCATCATCTTTACCAATACCAATTTGCACAAAATAATTCCATAGATCATAGGTCAAAGTCTTAGCTCTTTTGGCATGTGGTTCTATATTTCATGACCCTCATTAATATTGGAGTTATTTACAAAACTTGCATTTAGCAACATTTCACAATCTTCATCATCACAACAAATGCTAGTTGGTTCCTTTCTGACATTAGATGATGTCATAATATAAATCTATTATCAATTAAAAAAAAAACTATAATAACATTTTGATAAAAAAATTAATATGAGAAATTATATATATTTTAATATATGCATGCAAGTAGACCAATCAAATTACATGATAATCATGTTCTATTTATCTTGATCAACTATAGATTCTTTTCCATTTATCATTAATTTTTGAGAACCAATAGAAGAGAATGATTCTATAAAATAACTATTTGATTATTAAATAATTTTATCCCCAAACAACACCAAAAATATAATCTGATACCAGAAACAATTAAAAAAAAGATGGCATGTTGACAAAAATATGTTGTTTAAAGTAGAAAAGTCAGAGTGAATCTAGCCTTTTGTATTCACTTTCTAGAATAGGTTGCATTGATTTTTTTTAACATTCACTATTTGACTTTGGTGGTAATTAATTTAATTGGTTTGCTTGTATCCATGATATTAATATGATCATATGATTCTGACTTCTAGGTTAAAACCATGGATCCTTTATCTAGAAAACCTACCAGATGAGAAACAAGTACCATGCCTCAATGGGCTTGTTCTTGTTGGCAATGTTTCCTATTCAATTATATTAGTTGTCTTCTTTGTCTTAAGTCTTAACAAGGAACTTCTTTGCGAAACATGAAGACCCATAAAATAGGTATAAGTTCCATAACATGATTTAGATGAAGGAGAGATATATTGGATTCCAACAATCAAAATACTACAAGATGTGATGCTCATTTTAATAGGGAACTTCCTTGTGAAATAGGGAGACCTATAAAATATACACTAGTTACAGAACATGATTTAGATGAAGGGTTAACATAGGGGATCTCTACAGTCTTCAAGCCAAAAGGCATGTTGGTTGATGCTTGATAATTAGATGTCTAGACCTTCATAATTTTCTACAGTTATGGAATGTGGTTAAAGGGTTAAGAATGTTAAAGAAGAAAGGAAAATAAATGAGGCAATTAGATGTAGGAAGAAAACAATTGTAAGTCTATTAGTTGAATGAACTTATAGTTGTTTCAACAATTTATGAACTTAAATTTTTTTATTAGTATACATATCATTATTGATAAAAAAAATTATAGGTACATTAGTTGCTGAAACCTCTTAGCAAAATATTATAATTTTTAAATTTGAAGACCAAATAAGTACACTGGTTGTTGGCAGTGATAATTCTTTCTTCCTTGATGGGAATTATAAATCTAACTTTAGAACTCTAAAGAAATTTTGATAATTCTTAGCAAAATATTAGTATAACTCAGTTTATTAACCTCCATCTAAAATATGTGTACAAAAATTAAACATGACATAAATTGAATAAATCCCAATAAGAACTTAAATCCTTATATGTCTCAAGATAAGGCTGGGACCTTGGGACCTTCTTTTCTCTTCTTTTTAATTGTTCAAAAGTGAATGGTGAATGGAAATAAATAAATAACCTAATTTTTAACCAAGCTTAGAAAAAAAACATTTATTATGAATTTGATGAATGCTAAATTGAAATAAAATAGCATGCATAATACATTCCATAAATATATACTAATTATTAACTATAGTGTAAATGTGTGCATTCCACCCTTTTGTTGTTTCTAAGGTGAATATTTGATGACATTGATGTGTATGTTGATGGTGTTGAACATGTCTTCACTTGCATGTATTTCAACATGTAGAACATAAAAAAAGTGATGTCATGTTCAAGTTACCATCTTTAAAACAAAAAGTTTCAACATTTTAATATGTAGTATGACAAGAAAGTAGAGCACTACTGAGATAAAACCTTGCACCAAAAACAAATAAATCTCGAATAGAGTTTTTCTCTAAAATGTTTAAATTGAATGTTTTTATAAATTGAAATGAAATTGGTAATGAAGAAAAAGTGAAAGAATAACTAAGGTGCTGTTTGGTTTGATGTTTTTCCGTTTTTATTTTCATGTTTTCCGTGTTTTCCCAGAAAAGCCGTTTGGGTGCTTGTTTTCATTTTCTATTTTTGAGAAAACATGGGCTTGTTTTTAAGAAAATGAGAGAATGATAAAAAGTCGTTCTCTCCCTTTGCCAGAGAATGCTCTAGCCCTCATTCTCCATCTGATTTCACGTGCGATTCCTTCCTTGGGTCTGTGGCTGTGGGTCTGCTCGGCTCTCTTCTTGCTCTTGCTTGTCTCTAGTTGCTTGCGTAATGTCATTGAGCGACGTATTGGGGTACTTAAAGCAAGATTTCCAATTATGAAGCACATGCCTAGCTATCCATTGCGGAGGCAATGTCTAATTCCTACAACTTGTTGGACTTTACACAACTTTATTCGACACCATCACACATTAGATACATTATTCATGGAGTACAGCACAGAACAAATACTGATGCACATTGATGAAGTGGATGGTGCAGAGTAGGACCCAATTGCAGTAGATGCAAGCCAAACAGCATAAATGGGACAAATTCGTGATGACATAGCAGAACAAATATGAAATGATTTTCATTAGAATCATGCATGAAACTCTTTTGATTTTTATTTTGTTTAAAATTATGCATGACCTTTTTTGTCAATCATTTTGTTTAAAATCATGCATAAACTCTTTTGTCAATGATTTTGTTCAAAATCATGTTTAAACTCTTTTGTGAATGATTTTGTTTAGTTATGTATTGTTTTTTTAAGTTTAATTTAACATATAAAAAATATATTTTATATTATACATACCAAACATATTTTTCTGTTTTCATTTTCAGCAAAACATTTTCCATCATATACACCAAATACATTCTCTGTTTTTCAAAAAATAGTTTGAAAACCAGAAAATGACTTCCAGCAAATGAAAAACAGAAAATATAAAATTTTTTCCAAACCAAACGCCACCTAACTTTTCTAATTTCCCAAATAGTAAAAACAAGTTTGAAAAATCTTTCTTTAAAGTTTTCTCATGCATCGATTTGTTCATATCGGAGATTCTTAGATGATCAAAAAAAAAATTCAACCCCAGATTCTTTGACAGATAGCAAGAATTCTTTAATGATCGGTAGTTGGTGAGAGAGATTGATGAAAAAAATAGAGAGAGGTAAGAGTAGACTACATAGATTCATAGGGTTGAGGGCGTTGATGAAAGATGGAAAGGAACAAAAGATTTACTAATTTAAGGTTTGAATCCAATTATCAAAATATTTTATTTATATGGTATAAAAAATTATAATATAAAAAAATAAGCGATGTGGGCTAGCTTGGCCCAAATCCAATAGGCTCGCTGCCCTATTTGGACAAGCCACACAACCTTGATTTTTTCAAGTCTTCATTTTTTGAGCCCAACCCACCAAATTTTTTGGCCACCAACTCTAACCCATTAGGCTCGACCCATATTTCTATCTCTTATTGTATACATCCTAAAAGAACTAACTTCTCAATTATGATAGATACTACATAAATTATTTTCCTAAGGGATTCATCTTTAATATGATAGTTATATCATCACCAAGAAGGATAATGACATACAATCCTTGTAACATGTACAAATGTGTAATGACTTACTAGGTGATGATACACATTGTGAGTTGCTTTTACTCACATGCTTCATGCTATTAAAACTTGAAAGATATATTTATTGTACAAGTATGACACTTACAAAGTCAAAAGTACAAATGCTTATAAATCATGTGAATCATTAGTTTTTATGACACTTGAAGCCATAAGATAAGAGTGTCCATAAAAAAAATTGATGAAGTTACCTAAAAGATATGAGATTGTGAATGACTTTTGAGCGAATATGAATTACTATCTCAGCGGCGACACTTTGAGGTGACAACTTTGAGGAGTAACCATTGTGATGGGCACAATGGTGACAATCACCTTATATGCCATTAGGACAATGAGTGATTACATAATACCTCAACTTTTATTCTATGTTTAATACAATACGAGTCGACAACTTAAATATTATCATATATATTAAATAAATAAACCTATGGATATAAAATTATTTAATAATATGAATATCTTTTTTTATTGAAAATGAGTTGTCTAACTCTAACCATTGAATAATCAAATAGACAATACAATTCATCTATGATCAATATTTTTATGATAGTCTATTTACTATTTGTATAACTCATACACTTATTGATCTTTGTTAATAAAATATTTTTATTAATGAATTGTTGGGATATTGCCTAACCGATAAAAAATGATAATATAATAAAGTTGCAACAAGTTGTTGGCATTGTTGCATTAGATTGTTTATTTTAATTAGAAAATGAGAGTTTACGTAATTATCTTTATAAAATGATAATTTATTTTTTTTATAGTTTATATAGTATTGAGTTTGATAAATATTTTCAAATCTAATTGCTATGTATTGTTAACTTGTCTAAAAGTGGATAGTTATATTTTAGATTTTTGCAAGTTTTTCTCTTTTTTTACCCACTACTCTACAAAGTAAGAATGTTTAGCAATTCTTTTTCTAAATAACTAATGAACTACCTTAAGGAGAAATAGAAGAAGAATGAAGTAGATAATTTATTTTGGGAAACAAGAAATATAAGTGAGTGAGAATATC
Organism: Sapria himalayana; assembly: GCA_029783825.1. NCBI lineage: Eukaryota > Viridiplantae > Streptophyta > Magnoliopsida > Malpighiales > Rafflesiaceae > Sapria > Sapria himalayana. The sequence continues at coordinate 6,647,280 of JAREIK010003431.1, forward strand.
TCTAATTATCATTATAATGAACTTATTATACTCGATAAAGTTATGTTTATTATAAATCTCATGGAAACCATTACTCCTATTATCAGCTGGAAAAGAGTTATGGAAACTAGGGGTATGAAATCCATGAGGAGAGAATATTTTATGAATCTCAACCATCTTTAAAATTTCATTTTTCAACTAAACTAGAAGAAAAAGAGAATTTAGAAGTGATAACTTTGTTGAGGAAAAAACGTTTAGACAAAAGAAAGAGAAATATATATAAAGTCATGGATTAAGTTAAATATGGAGAAAATGATACATTAAAAATCCATGTGGCTAATGTGGAAAAGTTATAATTTAAAATCTAAAAGAGAAAATTGAAGTTACTACCTCAATTACTCAAGGAGAAGAGGATGAGGTGAAGGATGAAATTTTTATAGTTAATACAAAGATACTTAATTGTATAAAAGCTTGAAAAGGAGATTAAAGATATAGCTTCAATTTTTCTAGAAGAATAAGCTAAGTAAATAATGAAATTTTCATGACTAATATGTAGAGACTTGTAGTAAAAAATCTTGAATAGAAAATTAAAGATATGACCTTAATTATTCAAGGAGAAAAAGATAAAATAAATCATAAACTTTGTATGGCTGATACTAAGACTCATGGTAGAAAGTCGTGAAGAGAAAATCAAACATATGATCTCAATTGCTTAATTAGATAAAATTGAAGTGAAGTGTGAAACCTAAAGTTTTGGTGGCTAAGATCGAAAAAGTTGTGGAGTAAAGTGAGCAAGAGGTTGAAAATTCTAAGATACTTGTCTTTTTTATTTAATCTATGTAATGATGTTTAAATTTCCAACTTAATTATATTGGACATAGAATAAGGTTAGCTTATCGTGTAATGACTCTATGTCTTGATGACATACAAGGTAGTTATCATTATCAATCCCCTATCAATAATAGTTACCCCATGGTTGTCTCATTGATACATCATCGCTGATATAATAATTCATCTCTACTCAAGAATTATTTACAATCACATACATTTTAGGTAACTTTATTAACTATCTTTAACAATTATTTTGCATGGGCATTCTTATTCTTCAGCTTCAAACATCATAAAGGCCAAAGATTGATATGATTTGTAAGGATTTATATTTTTTATTTCATAAGAACCTTACTCACATAATAAATATATACTTCCATTAAGTTTCACTAGTGAGAATCACGTTAACTCATAAGGGTTGATACCACTTTGCTAGTCAAAACATACTTATGCATGTCCTAAGGATTAATTATCACCATCCTTCTTAATGATGATGTAACTCTCATAGTAAAAGTAAACCCATTTAAAGAATATTGTATATAGCATCCATCTTAATTAAGAATAAATTTTTGAAAGATTTGTATAATAGGTGGTATGTAAAAGCATCATTCCCAACGTAAATTTAAATCACGAAGTAATAGTAATATAACAACATCACAACCTCAATCTAAAGTCATATCCAAATTGCAATCCAACGGTCAAGACTCTAGAAAATGATCATGACTATGGGGTACAATCTAATCTTTCTAAAATACAAAGTCGTGAAAATGATAATGAACACGTCTTGGGCCTAATATTGTTATAACAATAAGTCATGATACTATGAAGTTGTTACAAATTCGTGCATTTTTCATATTATCTTTAAAAAAGAGTTGCAATGCTATGAAATGATTATGGCATAGTGAAGGGCTTCTCATATCAATATATGATTATGATGATATGATAAAGCCATGACATTGAAATTGATCCTTCTTAATTATTATTTAGCTGTGATATTGATAAGTGGTCATGATGAAATTTATATATCTTTAAGTGTTTGTTGTGCTATGAGTGACCATGATACTAGTCTTTTAGTCTCTCATATATCATGTCATTGTGGCAATTTTATAATGCATAGCACTAACAATTAGCTCGAGCATAAAAGTTGTGACCTTGATAGTCATGACATTGGGAAATAATAATACTTGAGTGATATACTCTATAAATTTTAGTACCCCAAAAGTCATGAATCAAAATAATTATCATTGCTTTCGCTTGAATAATTATGACTATATAACTTTTTATTTTTGACTTTTTATAAATACCATTACTCTAACTTGAGATAATCGAGATATATTAAAGATGAAGTCAAGGTACTTAGACTTATCCATGATCTTAAGCACTAATAGGATATTTGGTTGCTATAATATACACTGTAAGAAAATGTCTATTTAGCTAGGAAAAAATCCCTAGCTAATTAGTGAGGAATTAGTTAGGGAATAGCAAGAGATTTTAGATTTTATATTGAATTACAAATTTGCAATGGATTTGTGATGGATTAGTGATAGAAATTTTTGATAGAAAATTATTTCTAGCTAATATTGTCATAGATTTTCACTCAAAGAAGAGTGGCAAATTTAGCAATGGATTTAGAGATGGATTAACCTAGCTAATTAGATCAAAACAAAATCTGTCGCTAAATAATTATCTGATTTTTTATATGATTTTATATTTAATTGCAAGCGATTATTCGTTAAATATTAATTTTCACAAAATATATGCATCTAGCTAGAGATTTTTCTCTAACTATTTGGGTTGTGGATAATTTCTATCGTTAATCTTTAATGATTTTAATTTTTTTAATCTATTATTTGTTTTAATATTATATTTAATTTTGTATATTAAATGTATGGCATGGTCTATAGATGAGCGATCATTGAAAGACTATTCTTTTCGTATTATTATAAAAATAGGATATTATAAATAAATAATTTAACAATTAATATAAATACAAAAAAAAAAGTATAATAATAATGACTAAAATAACTATTTTTATGATTATAAAATTTTTAAAAAAGTATACAAAAAAAATTCTAAAATTGTTAATTAAGAAATTTAAAATTTTGTATTAAAAATAGTAAATAATTAATTCTATAATTATAATAAAATTTAAAGATATTTAAAAAAATAAATGAACATACATTAAAATTTCTACTAATAAAAATCTTTTGTATGATTAAATAGAAAATATTTATAAAAATATCTGAATTAACAAATAAACTAGTAAATAATAATATTATTTTAAGTTAAAAAAATAGTTTTATGATACTAGGAAACTTTTCAAAAAATAATTACTAAAAAATTTGAAAATTTTGAATTATAAAAAAATTTAAAATGTTTAATTAAATATAAAAGAAAAATAAATTGATATTTAAAAATGAATAAATAGATATTTGCCCCTACTAAAATTTATAAGAATTAAACAATTGAGTATGATTTTATTATTAGCTTTTAATATTCTATCTTTATTAAAATTATAAAGATAACTTTTTTTAAATAATCTTCTCACTTTAAGTAGTTTTTAGAATTTTATAAATTATAAATTATATCAAATAATATGAAATTTTATGCTTTTAAATTTATTTCATATTATCTTCATAAAAATTAATATAAATTCTTAAAAAAAATTATAACCATAAAATATATATATTTATATATTTTCTAACATAAAGAGTATTTATAATTCTTAGGAGAGTGGCTTGAAAACCAATCATCTTTTCATGTATGCTTTGCTATATCAAGTTTACAAATTTTGTAGCCATTTGATTCTTTTTTCTAGTTGGAAGGTCAAAAATCTATTTTTTTGAAATTGTTTATATATTTATTATTTAATTAATTTGATAATTAAAAATTGTAAGGTATTTGTTTTTCATGTGTGCCTTGCTACACGCACATTAGCTTGTTGAAAATAATTTATTTAGTAAAAAAAGATGAGTCTTTATGTTTTATATATATTTATTGCTTATTAAATATTTTGATAATTAAAAATTAAAATATTTACGGAATTTTTAAACTTAAAAAACCATATCTTGTTGTCTAGAGACAACTCTAAGTCTCTAACTAGCACCATCCACCTCTCTCTCTCTCTCTCTCTTGACATGGATAAATCAAAATGAAACCTAACCGTGGAGTAAGAGTAATTTTTTTCAGCCATGAGTTTCTTTTCGATTTGAGATATGCTTTCTACCCTAACTTTTAATCACTTATCTTAATGCAGGAGTGTTGGTTTTGATTCTGATATTTTTTTTTCCAATTTCATCTTTTCCCTGGCATGTTTTCCTTGGAATGATAAACACTGTATTTAAAATATTTTCAAATACATTCTTCTCGATATGCATAGCATCAAGATTGTGCCTGAGCAAGTGTTCATGCTAGTAGGGCAAATCCCAAAAAATATTTCTCTTATTCTACCTACAAGTCTTAGATATAGCTGCATTCACAACCTCAGTACCAACATCTATCATATTTCTTAACCCTCTGTTATTCAAATCCTACAGAATTTCATCCCCAAATCTAACCCTTGGGAATTGTTTAGTAAGCTTTTTATTCTTAATGAAGTCATTAGCAAAAACTTCCAATGGTTGTCAAACCATGACTGTTTCCCGCTCTTAATTAATCTAAAAGAATTAGAGTCTTCCATACAAAGCGGACATGCCAACATACTAGCAGTACTCCACCCAAATATCATTGAATACACTGGAAAGTCATTTATAGTGTACATGAGGATAGTGCGTATCTGAAAATTTTGTCGTATGAAAATATTATAAGTTTGAACTCCAACACCCCACAGACTTTTCAACTCTGTTATCAATGGTTGCAAGAAAATATCTATCTTCCCCTTTGGATTTGTAGGTCCCGACACTAAAATAGTCAAAAACATAAATTTCTTCTTCATACATAATTCTATAGGCAAGTTATATGGCATTACCACCACATGACACAAAGAATATTACCGTCTAGATTGACTAAATGGTTGAAAACCATCTGCAAATAAACACAACCTAACATTTTGAATTTCTGATGAAAAATTAGGAAAACACCAATCGAAATGTTTCCAGGTAGACGCATCAAAAGGGTGACACATTTTACCGTCCTCCATATAATGCTCTGAATGCCACCACATTTCATTAGCTATTGCGGTTGATGCATACAATCTCTACAACCTATGTGTTATAGGGAAATAATACATCTTCTTATATGCCACCTTCAACTTCCATACAAACAATCTATTTCCAAAATCACTAACCTTTTGTTTGTACCGAGCATGCCCACATTTTTTTATAACTGTTAAGGTCACTGTCATCACACGAGGCATGGCACGATTCGGGCATGCCTAGGTCGGGCCGGCACAAAATTTTTTTGTGCCCGGACTCGTGCCATGTCGTGCTGAGGGAAACCGAGCCTCGTGCCCTGCCTAGCCTGGCACGGTACCATGCCGAAATCAAATTTTTTTTAAATTAGGGTTACTGGGGTGCTGAAACCCTAATTTTTTTTTAATTAGGGTTCGGCCCGATTGAGCCGAACCCAGCTGATCGTGCCGCGGGCCCGTGCCGGGCTGAACCCCACAAAACTGTGTTGTGGCTTGCCCGGCACGAAAGCACGGTTGGGCCTGAAAAAAATGGGTCGAGCTAGCCTGGCACATCTAGTTTTACACCTCTACATTACACTAGTATATCATATAGTTGTTCACACAGTAATGAATGACCTATTCAGGTATATCATATAGTTGTCCACATATAGTTCTTCGTGCTGTAGAAATCCAATGGCATTAGATTATCTTGTGGCAATAGTTCTTGAATAAAATTAGACATATCATCAAACCATGCCTACAAATACTTGTTTCTGCACTTTATTTCTAACATCCTAACTACTATAGATAGTTGAGAATGTTTAGAATTTCCCTCATATACAGGTTTGTCTACAGCTCGAATCATGTCATAGAAATTCCTTGCCTCGGCATTGGGTTTCTCATCTGGGGTGAATTTAGGACCCGCAACATCACAAACCATTCTATGAAATGTAGTGTGATTCATTTTATCTGAAACCATCTGATCAGTTTCACTTATTAACACCCTTATTGAACTTGAACACCCCTTGTGGACTTACTTCTCATCATGGTATATCCAAACATAGTAATATGGCACAAAACTATTTCTATACAAATGCACCTTCACAGTCTCAACATTCAAAAATTTTTTATTCTGACATTTAACTAAAGAACAAGGACACCTTATAGCCGTGCCACCACTCACACACTTAGGGTGTCTCAGAGCGAACTCAACAAATTCATCAACTTTAACCCCAATTCATTAGAGAACATTTCATTCGCTATTCGACCCGCATACATTCATTCATGACCGTCTTTCATAACTAGTCAAAAATAAATAAATAAATTTAGTAAGCAAACGCGATTGTCCTCAATTATTTTTATATTTATTAACCATTTATTATGGTTCCGATAAAGTTATTTTTATGGGCATGATATGCTACCAACTACACATCCACCTCCACCTCTACCCTACCAATAGTTTTTTTCTCTTCAATAGGTTTGGTCCTAATCCATTTACAAAAATTACGTTAAAACAAATATCACGATTGCATGTTCATTATACTTGCATTTTGGTAGCCTCCCAGCATGGTTCTCCAAGTACACTAAATAAGATATATAAATAATAATGCATAATCTGCTTGATTTAGCAAATTGCATTACTATTATATATCCTAATGTGCCCCCGGAGAACAAACGAGAGTAGAGGCACCAAAATGACACGTAATATATACAATTTAAATTAAATCATGATTATTTAATTAACGTCCTTTCGTGAACTGTCTACTAGGACAATCAAGCATATTCAAAATTAGTTGTAATATACTGGACTGATGTATTCTACGATTGACTATATGAATCAAAACGACAACTTTAATCATTCACAATGATGCATTTTCAAATCATTGCTAAGAGAATGCAGCGATTTCGTCATATAATTAAAAAAAATTAGTATATATATGTTAAATGATTTCTTCAATTTAATCCTATCACATGTTCTTATATCCATATCATTCATAAATTCATACTATATAATGTAATCAACTCATATATTCCTATAAATTTCATTCAATTAATTAGCCTATATTTTGTTTCTAGTTACAACTTATCATACAAGTTAAAACTAACTTGTTCAAACCTGAAATTTTACAAGCTTATCAATATTTTATATTTTGTTTCCAGTTCAAATTACTAGTAGCCTAGATTTTGTTAAGTTGAGATGAATGTAATATGAACATAAACAAATGTGAAAATTGGCGCACAAAGATTCTTTTGAGGCAATTTTCTAGCATGCATCATAGGTAGGTCAGAAGGGTTTTAGCTTAATGATAGCTACGCCAGACCAGTTCATGCCCATTTACACAAAGACATAGATGGGATTGGGTGCTCTAAGGTCCATTATTCGTCTCCTAACTAAAACCCTAGCAAACCGTACCTCCACTTTCTATAGGACGTCGTTGGCGGCCTCTTCTTCTTCTCCTAGACATGATTTCTAATTTGTTTCTAGTTCTCTTCAGTGGCAAGTTCGATGTGTTTTGGTGCCTAATCATTTTCATAGCTTAACTGATACTCGATTTCCTAAGCAAAGACCCAACGATAAGCCTCGCAGAAAGAGGGCCAACAATAAACCTCCATGTTCCTCCTAATTCCAGTTGGAAATTAGGGTTTTTGTTTTTTTCATTTTTTCATTTTATTTTATTTATCATCATTTTAACTAGAAATTTTGAGTATTTTTCTAGTTAATTCATTTCGTTTTTTGAAATTTATTTGCTTTTAGAGAATGCATTATGATAACTGACAAACATACAATATTTGAATTGGTTATCTGGTTGAGGAATGTAGAAGAGTATGCTCGGGTTCACTATGTGCCCAATGTAGGAAGACTTCCTACCAAAACCTAATGAAGGAAGCGTCAAGGGGAGAAACATGAAGATGTGGATTAGGATGTGCCGAGCAATTATATTGGTAACTAAAAGCATAATCACATTAATACATGAAAAAAAACCCTAATTCAACCAAGCCCCTTTTCAATTAGGGTTAAAACAACATCATCAAAAAATGAGACCAACATTAAACACTTCAAAACAAAATTTAAAATCACTTGAGTATGAACTCGGAAATAAAATTTCTAGAATTCGATAAGGACGTAATTACAGATACTTTCAATCCTAAAATTAGCCAGACAAACAGAAATAGAGTATTTGAAAGATGGATCTCAAATCGAAACAATTAAAAAAAAATACAGGAAAAAAAATTTTGATAACATACCTTGAGAGGTAACAGATGAAGAACATGAACATGAAAGAAGAATTAAACCGGCTTTTGGGGAGAGGGAAGAGAATCAGAGAAAAATCGAGATGCGAATAAACTGGAAAATGAAATCTTGAATATATACAGTAGTTTTTTTAACCTGGTAATTACCGACCAAATTTTTGGTAGGTAAAAGGTCAGTAATTAATAGGTTAAAAATTTTTTGGGGCGCCTATTTACTGACCAATTTTCATTATTTTTATTTTTGGTCATAAATTGATCGGTAATATGTCGGTTATTTTTTGACACTAATTCCAACCTAATTTACAGACCAATTTTTGACCAACAAATTTGATCGGTAAATATGGTCGGCCTTTGGTCGAAAATTTAGTTGGAAATTTTTTTAAGCAAACCCCTTTTTGGTCTCTAGATGGTCGTGATTTGATTAGAAATTACTGACTAATTTTGTAGGTCAGTAATTTTGTTATTTTTAGTAGTGTAAGTTTTGTGATCAACCTTAGTTTAAGAAGGCACATTGTGTTGTAGATATATGACAAAAGATGAAAGTTATATTTAAGATGGATTACTTTTCTTTAATTCCTCGATTATAGAGACTATATGCATCAAATGCTATAGCACATGATATGAGGTAGTATATTGAGCATAAGGTTGAATAAAGGGTGATACGTCATCCATCAGATTCAGTTGCTTAGAAACATTTTAATTATATACATCAAGATTTTGCAGTTGAAAGTCGAAATGTGAGATTGACTCTCTACACTGATGGATTTCAGCCACTTGGCCAATCTAGACAATAGCAAAATGGCTAGTGATAGTGACACCTTATAATTTGTTTTCATGGTTGTGTATGAAGAAGTAATATATAATTTTGTCAATATTGGTTCCAGGGCCAAAAAATCTGAAAGTCATGCTGGTTATTTTCATACAGCCTTTTATAGCAGAGTTAAATTATTTGTGAGATATTGGCATGAATACATATGACATATCAAAGAAGCATAATTTCAGTATGTGGGTGGCCCTTATGCAGATGATAAGTGATTTTCATGCATATTCAATATTGTCTGGTTGGAGTACTACAAGATGATTAGCATGCCTGTATTGCATGGAAAAGTCTAATGCATTTACACTCAAATTTAGTGGTAAACACTCGTGGTTTAATAACCATCATAAGTTTCAACCTACGAATTATCTATTCCACAGAAATATAACTGCATTTTGAAAAAATAAAACAGTGATGATAGTTGCACCAGCTGTTTGTTAAGGATATGATATTTTGACAGAGATTCAGAGTTTGGGTCTGAAAAAGGTAATTGTAATGGACGTTACTGAAACTAATGGACCAATATGCAAAATATTTGGCTAGAGGAAACGTAATATTTTTTGGGATTTTCCCTATTGGAAGTCCAATTTAATTCATCCTGACTTGAATGTAATTCATATTGAAAAAATGTGTTTGTTAATATTTTCAACATTATCCTTAATATAGACAAAAAAATAAAGGATACTTAAAAATCAAGACAAGATTTAAATGATTACTATTAGCATCTTGAATTGAAACTAAACGAGGCAACATGGAAATTCTATAAAGCTTGTTACACACTTGATAAGAAGGCAAGACAAACATTATGTTAAAGAGTTAAAAATTTGAAATTCTATAATGGATATGTGTCAAATATGGGTAGATGTGTGGATATGAACAATCTTAAGTTATTTGGAATGAAAAGTCATGACTATAATATATTTATGCAGAGATTAATACCAATTGTATTTCATAAATTATATTTCCCAAGTATTTGGAAGGTCCTTACAGAACTTAGCTTATTCTTCAAACAACTAACTACAACCACAATCAAATTAGATGATATGGTGAGACTAGAGAATGACATACCTCTTATTATTTGTAAGCTTGAACATATATTTTCACCAAACTTTTTTGATTCAATAAAATATTTGCCAGTTCAATTGGCATATAAAACAAGGATAGCCAGACCAATGCAATACATGTGGATGTATCCTTTTGAGAGGTAAATAAATATAAATAGCTATGTTTTATTATTTCAATTTGCAATACATTATGGTTGTAGGTATCTTCGTAAGTTGAAATTGAATGTTAGAAACAAAACAAAAGTTGAAGGTTCAATTTGTAATACATATTTAGTAGAAGAAACATCATCTTTTTGTTCTTATTATTTTAAGGATCATGTCAATTCAAAGAATAGAAATGGAGATTCTAATATATTCGTTCAGAATCTAAGTAAAGGCCCGTTTAGATATGTGACAACCTATCTTGAGTATTTTGTCAATTGATATAAATTTCACACAATCGAGCACTGTTCTTCTACAACAATAATAAATAGTGATGTATGTATTAAAGGCACAACTTATAGTGTAGATGAAATTGATTATTATGACCAACTCACATAAGTTATTGAGTTGGAGTATTCTGGACTCAAAAATAATATGATTATATTATTAAAGTGCGAGTGGTTTGATTGTACATAAAATATGGGTACAAAGATTCATCCGGATTATAAGTTAGTGGATGTTAACCATAAACGCATATATAATCGATATGATCCATTTATTATGGTAATTCAAGCCATTCAAGTATATTATTGTACATATCCGAGTTTATCTCGTGATAAGAGTGACTGGTGGGCGATTTATAAAATAAAGCTCGATCAAATTTTGAAGTACCAACATCCCAACAAAAAAGTGTAAACTTAGCTTTTTCATTAGCATTTCAAGAAGATGATATAAATAATATTGAGCCTGTGCACGTAGATGAAGATCTAGAAAACTTATGTGACTCAAATGGTGGTCTAATAGAAATCGAAGATGATCATTTTCTAACTGAAGATGAGTTGGAACTTTCATTAGAATCAGATGAAATGTCAGAAAATCTAGTGGAGGATAATAGTGATACTGATAATTAAATTATTATAATTGTATTATAATATTAAAGTATCAAACACTTTTTATATTTTGTTGAAATCCTTTGGTCTGTATTATTCTAAAATGCATGGTTGTTCATCATATCTCTATTATTTATTCTATGTTTTTATTTTTTGTATAGTAGATGGTGCCTAAAGGACATGGTCGTGGTGGAGGTGGAGGTGGAAGTAGAAATGGATGAAATTCATCTAGTATTTTACATCATGTTGTAAAGTCAGTACCATCTCATACTTATCTAGACTTCAACATCACAATCATTATCTTCATATCTATCACTATCACCACATTGACACCCTTACCATCCCCTTTATCAGATATAAGCTCACCACTATGCACTGTGTCGCATGGCACATGCCACACTGCCACCTAATTTATGCAGCATAAATGTGAATAGTGGTGTTGAGCTATGTGGATGGTGGTGAACCTTTAAATGGTAATGCTGACAATAAACAATATACATTAGTATTTGATAATAACACTGATAGTTCCAACTTATTATTGATGTGGAAATTAACATTACTTTGTTGTTTCATGAAGATTTTGGGCATGGTGTGGCCATTCGATGTGCGATGATGTGATTCTTGTAATTTAGAACCAAATGGTGGTCCATGTCAGTAGTGTCCACATCAATTGGCACAATATAGTGCTGGTATTTTGGTATGATGCTAGTATTTCTTTGGTACATTTAGTCTTTGTGTGATTAAAATTTCATGAAACTTTCATTTTAAAAAGTTTGGCATAAAATTATCGTGAATTGTGTGTTTTATCTTTATATCATTGTTAGTCTTCAATTTTAGAGCAACGAATCATAATGCCATTTGGTCGGTCATCGATGCCATGGTTCAAATACAGGATTACTCCTAACGACCTAACCTGATCCAGGAGCTTATTTGCACAGGATTTCCACCTCACATTGGTCTCCATCTCCACGATGCCTTTTCCTTTCCACTCAGCATGTCTTCCACTTTCTATTGGCTTATTGTACGTGTTGTTTTGTTGCAGCTTCCTTTTGAAGCATGAAGATTGGAATAGTCATCTGCCTCGGAGGGACGGCAAATCAATCTTTTTAATCATGTTATTAATTTTATTTGATTTCAATTTAATGTTCTATTATGATGTGAATTGAAATCTTATAAACTTCTTTTATAAACGGAGTATGCAATTTGTGCAGAGCACTAGAAGTTTAGTGTATCACATGCATTGCTTTGGTGATGTTGTTGGCCACCTTCAAGATTTTGGTATTGCATGCTAGGCTTTGATTATTTGTTTTTTAAAAGATGCAAGCTGTATGCATGCATATTTTAAATTATAATGAAACTCTGATCTTTTTTTTGAAGTACTAATGGGTGGACTTGTTTTTGTTAATGATATAGTGAATATGAATTTTGAGAGATGTTTGAAATCAATCTTGAGAGCTTGAGAGATGTTGCTAATCTTCTTATTTAAAAGGAACAAATATGTAGTGTTTGAGAGAAGTTTAGCAAGGTTCTTCACTTCTAATCTTGTGATCCTTATCATATGTAGTGTTTGATGCAGCTACAAAAGGGAACAAATACATAAAATTTTGTCTCAAGTACTATTCAATCTATGTTAGTGTCATGGTAATAATAGCTTGTTTGCATGTCAAATGATAGCGGAAAATACATGTGGTTATGTCGTAGTTGCTTTGTTGGTGGAACCACAAGGTTAGATTTATTTGCTCATGAGATTAGTCGAGTTGCATGTAAGTTGGTCCAAATCCCCACGATCATTGAAAAAAATAGGCCAATATTAGCTTGAGGGTTATGTGGTATTCAAAATCATGTTGGAATATCAAAGCACTTATTTAGAAATTTTATTTCTAATGACATTAGTTAGAGATGATTTGAAATTATTTAAGTTAAAGGCATCATAATTGGCTTCATTCTTTACCCTATTTGCTTGTGCATGTAACTTTTTTTTAAAAAATTCTCAAATTTTCAGGAATTGGATTGCTTGTTGCTTGTTTTTTCATATGACTAAGTATTTTCTTGTTTTTGTTTTGCCTTGTATTAGCTTCTATATATGTATATATGTATGTATATATGTATGTATGTATGCATATAGATATCTATTATATAGATATTTGTATCGTTTATGTTTGAATTAATGTGTATGCAGGAAATAAAAGAAGTGAATGATTAGATGAAAGAAATGAAGAATGTAATGTAATAGTAGATGAACTATATGGAGTCATAGTTAGTGGTCTTGAAGAGATAGATAGCACACCAAGTTCTAGTAGAGTACCCACACAGGAGAGACATGAACAAATGCACAAGCTAGTGATGAAGATGATGATTTAGTTTTAAATGATTATATACTTATATTATGTTTTTGTTTTAATCATGTAACATTTGTATCAAAATTATTTCTGAATTATTTTTATTTTTTTTAATTATAAAAAAAGGTTTATAATGTATGTTTTTATTTAAGTTTATATATAATATTAAAAATATGTAATCAAATTTTTTATAAAAAAAAGAAAATTGTGAAAATTGATTTTGAATGAAAATAGTTAGGAATGTTTCACTCGCTAATTTAGCTAGGGATGTTTCTGTGCGTATTTAGTCGAAAATTCTTAATTATTATTCTTAATTACGATTAAATTGAGCAAGGGAAAAAATATAATTAGCTAGGGAAATTTTCGTAATTAAAAAATTTGCTAGGGAATTTTTCCCTCGTTAATTCTTTGCGACAAGCACATCAACTTGGGAAAATTTTCGTCGTTGATCTGTCGTTATTATATTTTAGCGACGGAAATATCCCATATAGATAGGGATTTTTCCCCAGCCACCTGGGTTTTTTCTTGTAGTGATAGAATTAATATCTTAATCATTTAAATTCCATAAAATAGGTATGGATGCGACTCCTTTATAATATAATAACCATTTAGGACAAGTTATATAATAAAAAGATTATGCTAATAAGTTGATAGCATCATGACATATATGTATTATCACAATAAATTAGATAGAGTTTTCGTCAAGAATAGATACCTAAGCTATGAAGAGTCATTATTCTAACTCATCCCTTCAATACCTTTAAAAACTATTGATTTCATTATATTCAATACAAGTTGTCAACAATTTTAAGTCATGAAATTAATTCATAATTATTTTCATTCCATGCCTATACAAAATCATAAAATATCAAATTAACTATGAATATTCAGTAGTTTAAACATATAATAATGCACATATAATTTTGCGAAAGAAAAAATATTTGAAATACGAAAGGAATGAATTATATTAATTAGAGTGATAGTGGTAAGAATACTTTCAATAATATGTCTTTGTTTTCTTTTAGCAACACCATTTTTCTTACGAGTATCTATGCATGATGTTTAATGAATTGTTCCATCCAAGGCATGCAACCCAAAAAAAAAATACTATAAGTATATTCTCCACCCATATCACACTTTAAACATTTGATGATAATAGACTATTAAATTTTTACATTGGCACAAAAAGCTTTGTATGTCTCAAAGAATTCAGAATAATATTTCATCAAATAAACCTGATAAAAGCAAGTATGATCATCAATAAAGGAGACATAATATTGGGGCCGTCCTTTTGTGCAGATAAGAAAAAGCCCCTAGACAACAGAGTGAATTAAAATTAAATGACGAAGAAGAAACAAGGGCACTTCTATAAAAGGATAAAACTTAAAATTTTGTCAATTTCATCTATTATAATTAAAAATATCATGAGACTTTTAAATTTCTTTAAGTTCTTGATAATGCTAAAAATTTTAAATGAGATGATGAAACATGATCAAGATGAGAATACTATAAATAAAGATTAGAAGAATGACTTAAATGAATAATGACGTATCAATACTAGTACCAGTAGTAATAGTAATAGCATATTATGTTAACTCATCTAGAAAATATAATCCCCACTTCCTATGACATATCCCAATTAACTTCCAAGACTACAGATCTTTCACATAACATGAAGAAGAATAAAATGTGACTAAATTACCATTATCACATAGCTGCCCAATTGAAGTAAGATTCAATTTAAATATTGGAATATAATAAATATTTAAAAGGGACTAATTTGGAGTAACAACACTACTAATGGTTATAGAAGACATGGGAGTTCCATCAACAGTAATAATTGGAATAAAAGATAAAGGAGATATAAAAGTAAAATAAGAAGAATCTAGAGACATATGATGAGAAACACCTGAACCTAAGATCCATGACATATCTAAAAGACTATGAGTTAACTAACCTATGAAAGGAGAGGCATACATAACTTGTGGTCCCTGAGGTGGTCTATTAGCATTAAATAATACCTAGTTGCTAGGCTTCCAAGCATGAGGTTGTTGCAACTTATTTAGGTTTCTCCACCTACGACATTTAACCTTTCCATGATCTTTCTTTTATAAAAATTATATTCATCATAGGTAATTTTTGTGTAATTCCTATTCTGAATATTGTAGGATGACTTAGAAGGCACTTCCAGCACTAAAATATTCAAAGCAGAAATAATTTCTTTTTTTAGAATATGACTTGAGATGTATTTCTTTAGCTAATAACTCACCAATAAATGAATCAATAGACAAAAGTAGAGACTAATATAAAATTGAACATCTAAGTCTTTCAAAGCAAAGTCACTTCGAATAATAATGAAGAATTGTACTAATAATTGCTCCTCTCTTTTTGTTATTTTCAATTAAGCACTACATGTCTTCAATTCATTCAATTCTACAAGGGCCAATTAATCCCAAAAATCTGTCATAGGAGAATAAAACATTTGAACACTAATATTTTGTTATTAAAGAGCACGTATATAAATTCTTAACTAATATTATTTTACAAAATTTGATTGAGTGTATAATATCGATATATGATCTCATACTTTATTTGTTCTTATATTTTCATCATTAGTGAATGTGAACCTATTGAATAATTGACATAATTATTAACCTAAGTAATATTTTTTGTATTATTTGATTTCCATTGTTCATTTAGATCGTATAATTATGATCAACATTACCGTTTCTTAATAGTGCTAGTAATATATTCTCACATTTTAATAGGAATAATTAGTTATATTTAGTCTAACGCCAATAAATTAAAGTGAATTATTTGTCTCACATGACATAACGAAAAAAAAAGATCAAATGAAATACCAAAATGTAAGAAAACCCACTAATATCATATAAAATTAAACACTCAAAAAGATAGATAAAAGAATAATGTCATCAATTAAAATTAGATTAAATTTTCTTATGCCATAAATTAAAATCAAATTTATTTTTATAGCTCACACATAATCATATCTCCAATACTTTATAACAGGAATAATTCAAATTCCAAGAAACTAAGCCTTTAAAAGACTAACTATCCTAAAGTTTAGGTCTTCAAAGACCAAGTAAATATTCAACAAATAACCCTAACAACTAGGTATTGCTAAAGTCCTTAAAGATCAAGTAAATATTCAACAAATAATACAAAAGACTAGGTATCCCTAAGGACAATGTCTTCTAGTTTTTTATTATTTAATGTTAATAATTATGATAATTTGTCAAATATTAACACTCATTGAGACTGACATGGGTGATGGATCATGCCAACTTTTTATTGGCACGGTGAATGGGTGTATGATGTGTTAAGTGGCTTCATTAATGAAAAGTTTTGATATATTCATTAATATATCTCTAAAATATTCATAAATTTTAATTATTGATATATCATTCAGATTTAGGGGGCATTTGTTTTTTCGGCTTAACGCCGAAAACAAATCAGTTTCAGCATTAAGTTGAAACGTGGTATATTTTTTTAATGCTTTTCACTTAAAAATATTTAAATAATGCTTAAATTGTTAAGCTATTTTTTTTGGCCTTTCTATTCAGAAAAAGCCAAACCAAAAAATTATGGATCAAAAAATACTCGATCCAGAATTTTTCGAGTTCCCCTTTGTAAATAAAAAATCCTTTATCTTTTAATAAAAATAAAATTTATAAAAAAATAACTTAATACTTAATGTTATAAAGAGTATCTCCAACCACACTCAACAAAATAAATAATTAAAATATATTTAAATATTCAATTCAATATTTTAACTATCAACTCTTCATAATTTACTCCAACCAAACTCAACAAAATAGATTAATATTTCAACTAACATTAACTAATTTACAAAAATATAATTAAAAAATATCATAATTTAAAACAGTAAAATTGTCTTAATGAATATGTGTTGTGCCATGTCATCAAATTTAAAACAGTGAAATAAAAAATAAATAAATTCAAACATTCATTCATAAATTTAATCTAGATTATAATACAAGTTGCAAGTCGATGAATAGAGAAAAACTACATTTTTTTGCCATGATTTCCATCTGGAGGTGCTTAAAATATTTAGATTGAATCGGAGGTAAGACACTCGTATTGATACACATTGTTTTTTGTTCCTCCTTTATTTTCTCGAGTTGTACATTCTCTTGTTCAATAGTCATATTCTCTTGTTCAATAACTAAATTCTCTTGTTCGACAATCGCCATTTTTTCCATGAAAGTTATTTTCTACTCAGTCAACTTCTTTTTCTCATCCTTCATTTCTTCAAACAATTTAATGAAATAAGATGAACTTGAATTATTATCTTCAGATAGTTTGCTCTTTGACTTTTTTACCCACCACTTCGCAGCATTCCTTCTAATTGGCCTTTCCATGCCCGCACTGTTATCTTTTATGTTTACCGATTCTGGTGTTGAAGGATTATAGCTACTAGGAGTTGCACCACTTTTTGTTTTTTTTTCTTTGACTGAGAATCCTCAATCCATTTTGGGATATACTGCAACTCATTCCAACAATGTTCAAATGAAAAAGATGATTTATAAAGTTCCCTGTACACTTTCTTTGCATCACGGACCTAAAATTTATATATTATGTTGCATATTTAAAATAAAAATTGTACAATTATATTATGTATCATAATAATATTATCACACTTGTAATTAAAATACATTCATACCTTGTCTTTCTCAGTCAGTCCATTTTGATTCAACCTTTCAATTTAGTCAAAATAACCACAAAATTTATTGGTGGCTAGTTAAATTGAAGACCAATAATTCATCAAAGAAATTTGATTTCGATTACAATCTGACTCAGGTTTGTATTTATAGAAGTACTCCCAAACCATTTGCCAATACCTTTTAGATTTTTGCTCAATCCCATACACGACACCCACACTAGTATTCAGCTAGCCCGAGATTAAAACTAAGTTCTCAATTGAAAAGTTGCCGCCTCGATACTTTTTGGTGGTTGATTCTTTTTGAGGTGATATTGGTGAAGGCTGAGTTATTTGTTTTACTGATTGAGTGTTAAACTCACCTACGTTTGTTGCCTCATTCAATAGATTGGTAAAGTAATAACCATGTTCATCCATCAAAGCACCTACATTGTTGATGAACAAAGATGAATTTGGGTTAACCACATAAAAGTAATATTTATTTACATGAATAGAAAGAATTAACATCAAATCCAACTAGGGGGCTTAAAGTAATAAACTTGAAACAAGTACCTAATGTAGGCTTAAAGGTAAACATGGAGTTTTCATAACAGCAGTATTATAAAAATGATTTAAAATACCAAAAAAATGAAGAAATACAAATTAAAATTATGCAATAACAAAAAACATTACCAAAATTACAACGAATACCAAAAAATATGCACGTTATCAATATTTTCTATATGCAATTTGTTTAACTGCAAAAGAATGGTAAATCACTTAGTTTTAATAAAATGTGAGTTATTTTTCATAAGTGATATAGGTTATATCAATAATAGTACTTAATATTAATTTTCAAATGAGTTCAGACAAAAAACAGAATTTATTAAAACATTTAAGCAATTCTGAATCGAAGAACTAATTATCCAGTATTCTAAATATCCAAGAACAAAAAAAAATGGAATTTATCATATAGAAAATATCAATAAATCATTTCTATGCATAATTCTGAATCAAAGAACTAGAAATACATTATTACCACGTAATATGTAAACAAATCACCAACTACCAAGAAGTTTATACAACTAGTTACTGAATAATTATCAACTAGTTTTTGAACTAAAAACAGAAATTATCAACCAGTTTATGTAAAAAAATTGGATGATGATCTTCTGTTTTGAAATTAACAACAAAAAACAAAATTATTGGAGCATGTCCAACCACCCCATATATAGTATCTGTTACATGATTAGGGATATGGTTGTTGAAATAGGGAAGAATGAGAGGAATGAGGTGTTAAGCATCTTTGACGAATTCAGACATACGATTCTGTAAATATTTTTACAGAATGAGGATTCTATAATGGGAAGGTTTTTGTTGCTGCCAATAAATATTTTTACGCCAATAAAATTTTAGACACAAAATTTGTCATGTTTCCAAGCATCTTTGACGAATCGGCTTTGTTCAACAATATAGGAGGTGTGAAGTAAAAGTCTTTGTTGCTGCCGGATCTGGATGGGGAAAAAGACTCTAGGGGCTTTCCTCCTTTTTCTTTTTCACTAATGACCATAGCTCTTCCAACAACGAAAGATGTCGATTGACTGGGTTAAGCCGATGAACCAGCTTCTACCACTGACGAGCTAATTCGGAGGTTGATCTTCACCAAGAGCTCACATCGATGAAAATGTTTTGCAGATCATTTTCCATATGCGGTGGCGAAGGAGTGGGCAAACGATAGCTCACGCAAACGCAATTGAAAGTCAATGTTAATGATCCTGACGAAGGGAACCAGCAGTAAGCCCTCTGAGGTGTCGCTGGAAGCAGTGGTTATCGAATGTTTATCGAACGTTCGACAAGATTTTTGTAGTTGAAAAATCATTTTGCTGAGCGATAAATGCTCGCTTTATTTGTTGAGTGAGAAGCCAAGGGGTCAAAAAAATGAGTGGGATAAAGAGCACGTTGGAGTCCTATTTTTCTAAGCACACTCAGCAAAATATCGATAATAGTATTTTTAGCGAGTCCATTAAAGATGATCTAAGTACCATTAAGTATTAAGCTCAAAAAAAATTCAAAAAAAAAAACAAAAAAAAAACTCAAAAAAATTATATTAAGCATCAAGTAAAAAAAACAAACGCCCACTTGATATTTTTATTCTTAATTGATGCTCATATTTAAAAACTATACACTGATACAAATGATATGTATTTAAAATCTAAATACATGGGAGGATCATCATGATCCTAGCTAGTGTGTGATTACAACTCAAGGCCAATTGTGGACCCGAGAGCCTACTGGTGTCTTATTCAGATCCCGTCGTGACCAAGTCATGCTAATTTCCAGGTGGAGGTCCCAAACGACCTAACATAGACATGATTTAATCTGAGCATTAACGGTTAAATGTATCGTTCATTGAGATCGCCAAGGAGGGGACAACACGATGATGCCCCACCTCGGGAGAAAAAAAAAGGATTAGAGAGGCTATGCCCAACCCGCCTGCCTGATTTGCATGGTAACGTGATTCTTGAAGTGTTAATGAGGCTCATTTTGAATCGCTGACGTGCTGCCACGGTTCGTAGCAGAACTCAAGGAGTTGCCTCGCAACGTCACATCACCACTCTGTTGTTCTGCATATTCTGTGATAACTAGGACGCTGTTCATATTCTGCCCGGCGTCAAAAGCCTGCATCTGTTGTTCTGCATAACGGTTCGATTCGAATCCACTGGTACTATGGCTGTGAGACGCGTTAGGCTTGTAACTTATTTCCCTATCGTCGTCTATCTCGATTTCTTTTCGTGTGTTAGCTGCGAATTATGAGAATCTATCTGTAGTAGTTAGTTTGATAGTTATATTTTGCTCTGTAATTGTTATATTGTATGTTGTAACTTATGTCGGTATTTTTTTGTCATGTCGTGCTCGTATTAATTTGGTGACCGATAATTTATCTTCTGGGCTTTCTGACCTAGTATTCCGGTACAATCTAACATCCTTGATATCTTGAGGCTTAATTTTGTGAAATCACGGATAAAGAAGAATAGAAAAATGAGATATTGTTTAATATCTACATCAAAATAGCTAAATTACATATAAGGCTAAATAATATGTGATTACAAAAATAATATCATATCAAATTTTATAAGAATTTATTAAATATAGTTGAAGGAGAATGATATTAAAATGATAGATTAATTGAGAAATTCTTCTATTATATATATATATATATATATAGTTGAGATCATGTCTTATTACGATGATAAATGAATTTGTTTAAAAATAGTAGACATTGTGTTTGAGACTTATTAGAAATAATTTTTCAAATTTTGGGGATAAAAGTATCAAAATATAAAATTTCCTAAATTTTATGCTAAAATGAGAGACTTATGTATTGGATATGACCTCATACAACATTTATAAAGAAGACAAAATAGAAGCTTGGCTTATATATGCTACAAGAAATACAAAAAAAAAATGAAAATATATAATAATAATAAACAACTGATCTATCCTTATTGTAAACTACAATTGAATTAATAATAATAACTCTAATTTATACTAAAAGTATTAAAAGATTGTCAATCAAAAAGCAAATTTTTTGAATTGAATATGAGTGAGCAAAAGATTCTTGAAACTTGCTAAATGGTGCAACATAACACTTTTATTGGAAGTATTCCAAATTAATTACAATTATTATTATTAATTTAGAACATCTCTTATCGAGAAGATGATATCATTAAATTCATTGGTGGCATTTTAGATGCAATAAAATGATTTGTAAATGTAAAGAGAATGAGAGAATTATAATGATTGCATACTCATATCTACTATCTCATTACAATAGAGATTCATGATGGTACAGAAAAATATGAGTTGAAAATCATATTTCCAAATATGTCATCTTTACATAGATAACTATTCTCGAGAAATTAAGAGTAAAAACTCTATTATTTATCAAGCTAAAGATGCTTGAATATTAATTACATAATGATAGTGAAACTCTGAGCATATTTTCTTTAGATTTCCTTTCTCTAATAGCATATGAAAAGATATTAAAAATTGGTGTGGATTTTATAGGAAGATGTCATCAATACCTAGTTGCATGAAACATCTTGTAACATCATGCATAGGTCACCTTCACTACTATGGTATATCATATTTTGGATTGAAAGAAATAGAAAAATATAAAATGGAAAATTGATGCTTATAGATTTTGTTATTCATAAAATTAAATTAGAAATTTATATTATATTAGCCACACATTGTGATGAACTTCGTTTATAGTAGAGTTGTATAATTTTCTTTGATTAGTAAAATTTTTCTTTTTAAAAAAAAAATCTCATATTGGAAAACATTCCTAATAATTTTTGCTAATAAATTTATTATTATATTATTATTTATAATATTATTAAATAAGATATTATATATTTTATTTGAAAATTTATATTCTTTAAAATTAATTGTCAGACACTATTTTAGTATCTAATTTGAATCAACATAGTGAATTGTGATATATGAAATATATGCTATTTTGGGTTGTCTATACATTTGATGTCATTAACACTATTTACTATATTTTGTATGATTTTTAATTAAGTTTTTTTTTTAAAATTTAAAATATTGTATTATATTATTTTGACAAGTTAACCTAAAAGCATATGATATATGAGTTGAACATATTTTTGAATGAAATATATTATTTTTGGATTTTCTAAAAATTTAAGTAGAATATTCATATTAGCAATAAATATGATAAATCATTTTCTTATAAATTTATGGTTACAAATGAATGAGTCACTGAATATGAAGTGAATCTAATTTTAGTAACAATAATATTAACGTGAATTTATATATGAACTAATATATTATGTTTTTTTAACATTGTTTGAGATATTTTTTAAATTATTTAGTTTTATTGTTATTTTTCTAAATATATAATTTTTTATTGTATTTACATTAAGCATATTTTTATAAATTAATATAATTTTTTTTATTATATTAAAGCTGGTGCATACTAATGAGTAATGAAGTTCATTTATTAAGTATATGATTTTTAATTACATGGGGAGATTTAGAATTAGAAGACAAACTAGATTTGGTTGATTTTTTAAAATATAAATTATAAAAATTATTAAATTAATTTATATTAATTTTATTAGTATTCATTTTACATTTTTAAAAATTACAAATATTATACTGAACTACTGACAACTTATTTTAATTTTTTATATTATTAATAAGATGAGTAAAAAGAAAAAAAAATATTATAGTCTAACATAAAAAATATGAAACTTGCTAAATCATGCGATACAACACTTTTATTGATGATTGAATGTCAATTAGTTGTTATAAAATTAAAAAATTTTAAACTGCAAAGTATAAGTTATTAAAAAGATTTTTAATATTACAATAGTAAGAATAAAAATTCATTAAAAGAGAGAGTTGAGAGATTTATTTTGTTTGAAAATAAACTTTAAGTTTTTTGTATCTATAAAAAATTTTTTTAGTTAATAATTTTCTTTTAAAGTTCTTTTTTAATATTTTTTTTTTGAATTTTGATTGTTGGAAAAAATACAATCATTAATAATTTCTTTAGTGAACAAATAGAGATAAATATTTGATAAGAATGAACTAAATGAATTAGAATAAAACGAATAAGCAAAATCAAGTAATTAAGTATCTTGCGTATATGAGTGAGGTAGCAAGGATGATCTGTAATTCTAGAAGGTAATTGGGTGGCTGAAGAAGGTGGAACATTTGTATTTGTACAAGAGTCAAACAAGTCGTGCTGGGCTAGCACGACTTCTTTTTTTAGGCCCAGATGGGTCACTTTTTGTACCAGACACGCTATAATTCATAGCATGGATCATACTGTGCTGCCATAAATCTAAAAAATGGTAGTTCTGCATGGCCTGTTGGCTGCTCGAGTCATGTTAGATCATGCTGGCTTGGGTTGGGTTGTGCCAAATCCACCACTACCACACATTAGGCATGATTCAAACTTAGGCTAGTTTGGGTATGATTTAGCTTGAATTTGTTCTAGATTAGCTTGAGTCACATCCAGGCAAATTGTGTTCATTCCATGCTAGCCTGGGTCAGATCAAGGCTAGTTTGGTTCATTCCCCTGGCTAGCTATGGTTGGCTAACTGAGTTGAATCCAACCTACACGGGCTGGCAAACGTTGTTGTGCTCTACTGCATTTTTTTTTGGAATATAGGCTATATGTCTTAAGCTCAATACTATTTAGGCACAATTCTAATCATGTCAGGCTGTGCCACAAGCTAATTTTTGTGGGTAGTGCTAGGCACCTGCCCTTGCTGCGCAGTGTCGCTAGCTTCCGACCAATTTGGACAACTCTACGTATTTATTAGAAAGGTTCATGACAAATATCGCATGCTGCATCATTGATGGCTTCTCTAGCGTTGTAATAAAAATATTAAGTCAAAGGCGTATATGAACATTGGAATGACTAACAAATGCTGATACATTATTTAGAAATGATGGTGCAATGAGTATTAAATTGTTACAAGCATCATCAAAATATGAATCAATGCAAGTATGATTAGTTTTAATCGCATTATTGGAATGCAAACTAAAACTAAAGTGTGTTCAAGATAAGTCCTTATATTTTAATTGCAATAAAATAAAATAAGCAAAGAATAAAAAATAAAAACTATAAACCACAATGCTATGTCATCTAAAGTAGACTCGTGGATTATTATGTCATTTGAATTGAAGTTGAAGGAAATTTTTTTTCATGAAAAATTTTCTTTTCGGAAATTTTAATTTTTTTAGAATGAATTTGATATATGTTTGTTAATACATATAATAACTTACTAAATATTATAATATGAACTAACAAGTTTAATTGTAATTGTTAGGTGAGTATTTCTCTAGCTTAAGGTCTAAGTGAGTCTTGAAATGAGTAAGTTGAAGTTTTGAGTCCAAATGTATTCTTCGTACTCTTCCTATTTTTAGGCCTGCTAAAATGAATTATGCTAAAAAGGCATGTTAACACTCAATAAAAGTTTACTAGATTTTAATGAAAAATATTTGTACCATATTTGTGTATTGGAGTATGTGGGAAAGATATATCTGAAGGTTCAATATATATTTTATCTTGTCTTGGGAAGAAATTGTGGACAAACCATACATTCTCAAAAATTCTACCAAAAAATTTTACTAAGATATATGACTATGATTTGAAAGAGCATATGTTGAAGAGGATAAATGATGACATTTGGTTGATGACATAGTTTTTAGTTAATATTGTATTTTTTCAAAAATATTTCAAAACTCATATTCAATAGAAATGATGAAATATCTCAATTAAATATTTATCTTTTTTATGTAATCTCATTTTGTGTATGTGTGTTGATTTATGAATTCTGATTTATAATTATGTGATTTATGTAATAAGATAGAATCTATTTGATATATATTATAAAACATTAATATTTCTTATTTTTTAAATAATTATATCAAATTCTTTTTTTTTAATCTATGAAATATATACAAAATATAAAAAAATTATATTCTAATAGCAAAAAAATATCAATGTAAGTTGTGAACAATCATTAATTAAAATTATTTAATATCTAATATTTTTTTGAATCATATCTTTGTTAGGTCTTAATATTTCTGAGTGTATAAGATTAAATGAGTTTTTATTTATAATAGTCTAAGTGGCTGTATAAGAAACTATAGCATATTTTTTTAGTTGACATGATTTATATTCCAAGTTAGAAAATACTTTTAAGATACAGATAAAATATTATTAAATTGATCAATAATGAGTGATCACATTGAGAATGTACAAACAAAATGTTCAATATACTTAAATACCTATTATGAAATACTATCATAAAGTTAGGTATATATAGTCCATCCTGCTTAGCCTATATATTTTTTAATGTTTTATGATCTTGCAAACAAATATTAGAAACACAGAAAATAGAATTAGAATTAAGTTATTTAAAAAATATAGCTTATAGAAAAAAAATTAATATGATAATCAAGAATAAATAAAATACACAAAAGAAATAAAGACCCAAATTGTATATTATCATATTCTATAACTTAATTTTTTTTTTCATTATTTATCATAATATTCAAATAATAGATAAGGAAATTAGTAAAAAATTTAAAGTGTAACATTTTAAATATATATTTTAATAAAAAATTAAAATATAAAATTATAATAAATTTTATTTGAATTTTTATTTTCTGCCCAAAAGAAAACTAAAACAAAAGTCCAAAATTGACATGATTCGGTTTGGTTTTGGCATGAACCTGCCCGATTAGCATGACTCAACATTGTTGTGGGTGAAACATGATGTGTTGGGCCTAATGTTTGGTAGTCATGCCGTGTCGTGCATGATGCGTTGGCATGGCTTGGCCACATATGAATGAGCTGTGTTGGCATGACATTACCCATTTGACATTTTTAGATAATTTCACTCAAAAAATTGATCGATTGGTTGGTCATATATAGCGAGAGAGAAGTTGAAATAATCTTATCATGATTCAACTTTGCATCATGAACACTAATATCAAGTTATCATTTGATTTTAAGTTTCATAATGCTATTCAGAAAGCATGCTTCCTAATAATATCCAGAATCATAAAATTCTTCCAATCTTTGAGTTTAATTGTTAGTTTTTGTTGAATGAAAGTGTTATACTTCTCTGTGTTGCTTACCATTTCATACGTCTCTAATTATCTTTTGCTCTTAATAATATGATTCATAACTTAAATGTAGTGGAGCTTTTGAGATAAGACTTTAGTGAAAGGAATGTTAACTTTCAACTTCTTGAAGATATTCAGGAATTTATCGAATTACTCTTTCAACTTTTTGGGTTAGAGAATTTATTTACCATGTGCATAGTCATTCTCTGGCATGTCATTTTTTTTCGTTGCTTTGGTTATTTTGTATTTTCTTTTTCAATTCTATTTTTTTATGTGTAATGGTTAGTGGCGTGAATTAGACAGTGAGTTCTGATAGTTTTGCAACTTTGAAAAATGTCATGGTATCAGATGTGGTAGTGCTGGGCCGCGTGACTTTGGGAAAAGTCATGACATTATTAGTCATAACTTCTTACTTTGCTTTAGTATTTTCTTTTGAGTTCTCTTTTATTTTCTGCCCTTTTAATTTTTCAATACTTTTGAGTATTATGGATACAAAGTTATTTGGATTTGTCTCAGTATTGCTTGATAAATTATTTATGTTATTCTTATTTATTTATTTATAATACTAGTTGCTCAAAATGATTCTCAATAATTTTTATCATTATCTTCATGTGTCTAAGCATTGTTTATATCATTTCTATCTGATTCTCTTGCATATCATTCATTTTTTCTTATTGAATAGTTTTCATTAGAATTTGAAACTCTTTGTATTTGATATCCCATTGATTTATTTTCAAAATTATTTTGAAATTGTATCATATTTCATTGTTCATTTTCATAACTTCTTTCCGATACATTTTCACGATTTTTCATACCCAGATGGTTGTGTGTGAAAGCATTATTGTTGGGTTGGGACTCATGCCATATGTTCTGTAGAATATTAATTTTTTCTACTTCATATATGATGTCGAAATTGGTCACTTGTTATAAAATAGTATAGGTGTCAAATGGGTCAGCCCGGCTTGGTTTTAGGTTTCCCAACCGGGATAGCATGTCGAGATAGGCCCGGCACGGAATGGTAGCCATGCCGTTCCTGGCCCGACATGATTACTGTGGAGGTCTAACCCTGCATGGGCACGTGGCCTGAAAATTGCTGGGTTCGGCCCCGGTCGGGTCATATAAAATCTTAATTTTTTATAAAAATTAGGGTTTCGGCAACTCGCCGCCGTGCTTCCGCACGTCTTGCCCCTTACGGGGCTTAGCGAGTCTCTCATGTCGGGCGTTGGCTAGTATTGGCCATGTTCGGTGCGTGGTCATGCGTGTCGTGCCCACATGCCTGGCATGGCACTACGGGCCGGCACGACACTGTAGCATGCTGTGCCGGGCCCGGGCACTGTTGAACCGTGCCGGGCCGGGACCGTTTGACACCTCTATAATATTGTAATTTTTCTCACACTAAGTTTTTTGTTATTTTGGGATTCAGATTTGTTGAAAATTATGTTGAGCTTTGCCTCCATAGTTGTTAATCAATCTAATTCCAATACTCTTGTTTGTTTTCTTTTAAATACTTTTTGTTCGGAGTTTAATAGTTATTTTTGGCTATTTCTTCAAATAGAAAATAATCTTTTCAGATGATTTATTCATGATGGAGGTTATTTATGCACCTCCATGTGTGTTTTAATATATTATAGAAGATTTGAGCTTATAATCATAATTCAAATTTATAGTGTGGGTACCTCTTCAGTCAATCTTTGAATCAGTCTAAAACATTATATAATGTTTTATGCTTGTATTGTTTGAATTGGTTATTTATTCCCTTAGTTGAGAGGTAACTTGAGATGAAAAGAACTTGATTAGGAAAGATTGCACAAGTTTATTTCAATTCTTAATCGATTCTCTGGATAAGGACTAAAACCAGCTTATAGCATTGTCTCTCCCAAAAAATGGGAAAAGTGTTAACTTTATTATGTTCAGGCATCTTCATTTATCTTTACAACGTTGTATAACTTTAAAAATATCACAACATGATTATTCATATCTACTGAAAATCATTAACTATATTAATGTTGATCTTCAATACTTTCCTAATGTAGGATGAGGAATAAATTGTTGGACAACTTATTCTGCACTCTATTTATTTATTTTATTGATATCATTATATGTTTTTTTATAGTTTTTTATTTTAAAATATATTTTTTTATTCTCTCAATTTTTGGATCTAGAGGTATTGAATTAGTCCTAGATATTTAATTCATACACGTGTGGTGGCTACACAACAAATAAAAAAATAAACAAAACAAAAGCATAAACACAAAATAAGTACTAAGCAAAAATTATCATCTAAATAATGAGAAATAGAATTATTATTTTGTAAATATTGTTATATCAAGTCAAGTTAATAAATCAAATTAAAATAATATTTGACAATGTTGCTAAGAATATGTTTTGAGTTTATTACAATACTAAAACTTATTATTTGTGACATGGTCCTAAAAACTCGTTAGATGATTGATTTTGTTCAATGTAGATATGTAAATATGCAGGTTATACAAGTAGAAAAAATGAATTTAACTCGATATTAATCACATAGGGATTGTGTGAGTATTTTGATTAACTAATAATAAATTAATTGCTATTCGAGTTGAGTAGATAGATTTGAATTTTGCAAAGATACTTAAAATCTAGGATTATTTTACTTTTTGTATATGATAAATTTTTTTTAGCATTGAGATAATGTTATGCCCGACTATCGAACGAAGAGAAGATTTGATGTGTAATTAATCTTTTATACTCTTTGCATATAAGGTGGTTATCACTCTTAAATTATCATAGCTAAGTTTGGTTCATGCGTAGTCCTACCTTTTGTATTTAACTATCAAAATCATACTTATTTTCTCAATAGGTCATGCATACGTCTATTTCTTTTAGGCAATATGTCAATTATTTTTGATGATTATTTTAAGTTTGTATTTTTAATCTTCGACCTCTAAGATAATAAAAAATAAAATATGATGTGGTAATAAATGTGTATGCTTTTTCCTTTGTAATTATCTTACTCGTGTCAATTAATATACATCTTTATCATTTATGACGATCATAGAAGAGGAAATTCATCGGTTAGATATTCTGCATAACTCATATATTATTCTAAGATTACTTCTTTTAGAATATGTATAATAAAATAGTTATAATTTTATTTATGCTTTCGATATCATAAGTATCATATTTTCAAATTATATAAATTTAAGATTTTCACGTATAGATTCATCACATGGGATAAAATATTAAAGACTATCATTTTCTTTAGATTGAATATCATGAGTATGTTATGTGACTACCTATTTTTTATGACCAACATGCATATATATTTATATATTATAGTGAAATTCTAAAATTTTCTTTTAAATAATATAAATATTTATCAACAATCAAATCATAATATTGCTGCAATTAAATGGTATACAATCATAATTACCATGTACAAATATAATAAATCATAATAGTGCATTTAATTATTATTTGTGTTCATCTTATATTTGACTATAAGTTAGGGTTGAAATTTTTATTGCCTAGAATTTTATATGCTATTGGCCTTAATCCTAATTCTCCTTTTCATTTTTGGCAAAATTCTTAAGTCCCTTTTTTATACAGTTAGGATCCCATTGATAGTTGTGCAACTTTTCAAACTAGAAATCATGATTTTAGGTTGAGACTATAATTTTTACATTATTTTGAATCTTTTTGAGAGTGCAAAAGCATAATGGCAAAGGAATGCCACATTTGAGATAATTGTTTTCTAGAACCTAGTCACAATTGTGAGAATGTCACAATTAGTGAATTTCATTGTTAGAACACAAAGTTAAGGTAACAAGAATATCACTATCAAAAATGGTTTTCTTTGGAATTAAAATCTGTGGTTAAAAAAGTGTGCTGCTACTATTAATTTTTGGATATTATATGATTTTGGCTTTGTAACAAATTAGAAAATACCATGGCTTATTGTACTTGTGTGGCACTTGGTTATAGTAGCTTGAAAATAACATTATGGTCAAAATTCATATTTTAATACTAATGCACTGTGACTACAAGATAATCTCGTGGTTACGAAGAAAAAATTACACAATAAAATGGTGATAACTAGGTAGGAGAGTTATGACATCTAAAGATTGTGACAACTAGATAGTAGAATCATAACATGCACAATAAAAAGATTGTCACAACTAGATACTAAGTTATGATATTGAAACTATCATAATTTTTATTATTTTTTTATCATTAAATTCAGTTTTTCATTAAGTTCATCAATTCTACTCAAATTATATTTGATTTCATTATTATTTATCTAATTACATAACAATCATAATAAACTAACATTTTTCTATTTTACTTCCAAATTCAATACAAACATATTATTAAAAACACTGAAATAATCCAAAGTGAGTAAATTGAGTACCAAACACATTGTTGACTTTTCACATTATGTTTTACTCATATAACTATATATATTTTAATAATATTTAATTAAATTGTTTATTTGTTCGTATATTTTACCATATAATGCTCATGGACCATGGTTAGTTAATGCATTTTGATATAAAACAACAAAAATATTTTATGCTTATTATCATAACTTTTTGATCCAATCAGATATCTAACCAAATAATTGGTGAAATGGTCGACTAGTAATTTAAATATATATTTTTATTTAAATAGATATTTTTTTAAAATATTGATATTTCATATATTATTGAAACACAAAAATACACCTAAATATAATGCAAGATTTATGATCATATACAAGTAAACACATATTTGTAGCATCATAAAATATTTTTAAGAATTTTGAAAATAATGTTTTTATTTCCTAATTATAATTAATTATTAATATTTTTTATGTTTTATTCTATTATTCTCGATCAGATTGAATATTTTGATAAAGGTGTCAAACTGGTTGTGCAGTGCCGGCACGACCCATTTTTGGGTGGCCTAGTCATGCCACCATGTCGTGCCAGGCACTGCCCAGCTGGGAAGTCGTACTGTGCCAGTCACTACTTGAATTATGCTTGGCTGGCATGGCTCGAACGACATGAGTCCGGGCAGCCTTGTGCCTTTTGTGCTGAGTTGTTATCGGGTCATGCCGTCATGTCGAATCATGACATTTTTTTGGGCACCAGTAGCCACTGCCCATAGCCAATGTTTAAAAAAACATAAACTAGGTGCGTCTCAAGATGAAGCATACACAAAATGCCTCGAGGATAATGAAAAAAGGCAACGCACTTGATAGGCATATGTCTTTTAAGTGAGGTGCATTTAAAACATGCCTTTTACACCTCGAATAAGGCATACGCCTATGGGGTGTTTTCAAAAAAATAAACAAAAGTTTCCGTAAATCCTAAAGTGCCGATCAATTTTTTGGCTTTGCTTGAAAATTTCAACGCTGAATCCGATGCTGATGCTTCTTGCTTGAACATTAAGAAATCCTACCGGTTGGTGGATGCATTTTCGGGGTTCAACACCAGAATTGCAAAAGTTCATTATTAAAGTCCTTAGTCCTACTTGTAGTACTTTGAGATGTGAAAGAAATTGAAGCACATTTGAATTGGTAATATTTTTTTTTGTAAATTTTTTTACATATATTTCTATTTCAATGTTAGAGAATTATATAATATTTTAATATGTAATTTTTTTTATTTCATTATTTGTTGATACATACAAAAAAATAGACTTGAACTTCAAAGTTTGAATGCACTAGTATATGTAAGGTACAATATTAGATTGAGAGAATGAAGTCTACAAAAGAAACTAAATGTTGATCTGATTTTGATAGAGGAGATAATTTGGATGATGAGTGGATTGCCGAGAAAGAAGATCTCCTCATCCCCCTTGATCTTTTTTGGATTTAGGATGATGAGTTATTTAATATTGATACTTTTAGAGTTGTGTCATCTAATTTTTAACAGACTCAAATATTATCGGATCAAATGATTCTTTCACATTCCTACAAAATGAAATTTAATGAAGTACTAAGTAAGTATACAAAAATTAAAATCAAAATTTGATTAAATTTAATAAAAAAACTTATTATATTTATACCTAATTAATAATTTATATTTTTTACTATATATAAGTAGAGGCAAAGGCAAAGAGAAGGAATCAATTTGACATAATTGATGAAGATGAAGATTTAGATGAAATGAGGATACATGATAATTGACATTTTTTTACTTTTGATACATTGGATGAAGATGTTGATGTCCTTGAAGAGGAATAGTTAATTGGAAGCAATTTGTTTTTGTTTTTATTTTATGATTCTGTTATTGTTCTGTATGAAAGTTATAAACTAATATGTTTTTTTTAAATAATTCTAATAAATTATTTTCTTGTTTTTATTTATGCTATTTTATTTTATATATTTTAAAATATTAATTAATTATATATTGTGATGCTCAAAAAATTATGCCTCAACGTCTCGAGGCTTATGTCTCACCTCACGAACATAAAAATGACTTACCATATGCTTTTGCCTTTTAAATTGCCCACAACTGCACCAACACCATTCCGGTCCATCTCCAAATTCCAATGTCCGTCATTCGTACATGATCATCGCCAACATAATGAATACAAAAAATTTTTATTTTACGCTTCTAAATAAAAAAAATGATAAACAAATATAACAATAAAATGAGAAAAATAATTGTTATTAAGTGTCAATTGAAAAGTGTAAAGTGTAACAAAAGTTAAAATGTCAAAAATCAAAATCAAAAAATACAAACATCAATCTCAATCCCAATGCCAATTGATACCTATATATGTATGTAAATCATTATTATTATTGTATAAGCATCTAATGGTATTGCTAGAGGTGGAGGTGGCCTTAACATCCTACAAGTCTAAATAATTATTATTTGCCTTTGCTGGTAACTCATGCGCTCCCATAGTCTTGCTCCTGGTCTTGGTGCATATTTATATTGGATTCCTAATTTTGAATCCTCCCAATCATTAATACATGTAATTGCTAATCATTGTTTTTTCTTTTAACTGCAATAGAAATAGTAATCTTAGATGATACACTCGATATCAAAGGAGTTAGTAGATTTCATGTCATTTTAGATAGTACGGGATATGTGTATTCATTTAATTTTTACTATAATAAAATATCAATGTTTTTGTTATCATTATGTAATAGGAATAAGATTGAGCAGTTATCAAAATCTAAGTATCGAGATAGCTCATTCCTATTTGATAGACTATCTCATCTTTTCTCACTCGCTAATTGAATAAAGAAGTCATCATCTCTGAATATGGTGTTCATGCCCATACTCGGAGCTTGACTATAATAATTATTTTATCTAGTATTGTAATATGTAAATAACTTGGTCAATTTTTTGTGAATTAATTATTTAGGTTGGTATTCTTGGTTCATACATGATATGTATATTAAAATATTTTCTATCCTTTCTATCTTAATTCAAGGATCCATGTAGGCAGTCAGACAATAAAAAAATAGAATGATGTACTAGTATTTTGAGTAATTGGTTTTCATTTCAATTTTCATGTCACTGGTCATTTCTAAACTTACTAAATATGCTAATAATATTTTATATGTATCTGAGTGCAATGCAAGTGATAGGTGTGTACACTGATGAATACATATTCATTATATCATAAAAAAATTTTTAAGAATTTCATAAATAAAAGTTTTATATCTCAGTTTATGTCATCAATAATAAGTTCGTTATT
Organism: Sapria himalayana; assembly: GCA_029783825.1. Classification (NCBI taxonomy): domain Eukaryota; kingdom Viridiplantae; phylum Streptophyta; class Magnoliopsida; order Malpighiales; family Rafflesiaceae; genus Sapria; species Sapria himalayana. The sequence continues at coordinate 6,681,738 of JAREIK010003431.1, forward strand.
CTTATTATTGATATAATCGGATAATATATGTTTGTATCAAATACATGACTCTAATATTAGGTAAATATAATTCCAACTATATCTCACATCTATTTGGATTTTTTTCTCTAGACCTGTAGATAAATATAGACTATTAAACTTGTGTTATTTGTTAGGCATCCGAATATATTTTATTGAGTTTTGTATTTTTTTTAATGTGGGGGAAACAATCTTTATTCTCGCTTTTATTATTAAGTTAATAATATGATACATGTATCTAACGTGAAAAATCTTTCCTAATGACTTATCCCTAAATATCTTAACAAACATATTAATTACTATTTTATTATTAGATACCTTATTAAATGTGATATTAAATATTTTATTTTGAATATCATAATCTCTAAAGATTTTTTATATGCACTCATATATGACAAGATCATTATGAGGATGGAGAATCTTAGGAAATCTAAAATTTTTTTATTAAATTTTATTGAAGAATCTACATAGTGGATGGTGAAATATGTAAAAGATCTATTATCGCAATTAGTCCAGATTTCAGATATCATTAACATATTTCTTCTATATTTCTTAAAATTATTAATTAGTTTTTTAACTTATAATATTTTTGTATGTTATTTCTACATGTGGATATATGAATTTAATGATATGTAGGTTGAAAATAGGTCTGTATGATACTGACTACCCTATGATCTTCTCAAAAATTTAATTGAAAGACCCATCATGGCTTTAAGCTTGGCCATATATTTCCTTCCTAACTCGTTATAGTATATGAAAGGGGTCAACAAAGAAGTTAAACTAGATTCAGCCTCAAAAGCTTCATAGCTCAGTTGAGTTTGCTTAGGATATAATACATACCTATTTATATAGATTTTTTTAATTAAAAAAATATATTTTTTTTTAAATTTGTCACACACACACACACACATTAGTTTATGTTCTAAGTTAAATAAATTATATTAAAAAAATAAATAAAAAACAATACTCAATTTATGGAGAGGAGATAGAAAAAAATCACCGTCTGCACCTGGTAGGATAGGTAAAGGTGATGAAATTGAAGCAATAATACTAAATATGTACTCAATGTTCTTTAAGCTTTATTAAAAAAACTTATAAATTTAAAAGCTTTAGCTTTATGGAGCGAAAGAGCTAAGAAAATAGAGAGAGAGAGAAGAGAGAGTTGAGCTTGAGAATTGAGAATGAAAAACTCAACTCTCTAAACCCATTTATATAGATTTTTTTTAATTAAAAAAATATATTTTAAAATTCTTAATTTCTTTAATGTTAAAAATGGCAAAAAGCCGACATTTGTCGGATTTCTGCCCTAGTCATTTGATAAAAAATTTTCAACTGCCAGGATTATCTCTATCATTCATTTCGAATATTTTTTTGTCAAGCACGTGGTAGGGTCATTAAAAAACTCATCACGTGTACCAGGCGGGGCAAGTTTTTTAGAAAAAAAATCTATTTAAAAAATATTGATTGGGCAGGGTGACATGAGCTAAGTGGATCACGTCTGTTTCCAGGTCCATGGTCTCGGTTCATGGTAACCATGCCTGTGGATCGTGCCATTGGGCCAGACACTTAAGTCGTGTCGGGCCCATCATCATGAGCCGTGCCTTGGGCCGGCACGGCTCAGGTCCAAGCACGGTTCTTGACCGTGCCATGTTGGGCAAGGCATGGCTCAGTCGAGCCTTGACTCGTGCCTTGCCTGGGCTGCCTAACCTATTTGCCACCTCTGTATTTTGGTGGTCAACATAATAAATCTGATAAAAGTTTAATTTTTTAATAAATTTGATAAAAGTTTAAATTTTAATAATGTTGAACTAAAAGTTGAATATTTTAGGCCTACTAATTGATATAAATTATGAAAATTTTTATAATTTGTTATACATTAATAAATTTGATAAAAGTCTGAATAGCATTTATTAAGGGTGAAATTGACTTTACACTAGTTTATACTATTAAATTAATAATTGACACATATTTAATATGAAAATTTTAGTTAGGGAATATTTATTAATAATTTTTGTGAATAAATATATTAGCCTATAATTATTTGAAGTATTATTAAATATGTTACTAAATGTTTTATTTTAAATTTCATATTTATTACAAATTATTATTAGATACTCATGATAGTAATTATGGATGAAATAATTGATGAAACACTAAATATCTGATGAAATTTTTTTTTTAGTGTCAAATTTGAATTAGGATAGTAGATTATGACATATATAAATAACAAATTATTTTGAATAATCCATATCTTTGACATCGTCAATGCTACACAAATATGATTTCTAAGATATTTAATTATTAATATTTATCAAATTTAAAATATTATATAATATTGTTTTGATTAGTTTACTTATGAATCTTATAATATACAAGTTGAACATATCTTTGTTTAAAATCTATTAATATAGGTTTTTTCACAAATTTAAGCAAAAGACTCACACAATCTCTCTGAGTGGTAGGCGTAGGTCTCGGGTTTGAGATTCATTAGATACAGTCTCTCTGAATTTTAGTGATAAGACTATTAAGATAATAATATATCATAAATTTCATGCTAAAGTTGAAGCTTTCTACATTGATATAATTTCCATGATCTTTATTCTCTTACAATTTAATGGTTATACATGAAATGAATGATTAAAGTTGAAGTATATTCAATTTTAGTTATAATAACTTATTTTGTATTAGGATTAACTCATACTTTTGAAATTATTATGTGTTTGGTGTGACGACATAAATTATGAAATTGTACTATGACCGAAATTGTAACATATGCTTTGGAGTTGTGACATAAATTATAAAAATGCTACTCAACTGAAATAGTAACATGTGCATTGGAGTTGTGACTTGAAGTATAAAGTTGCGACTCAATTTAAAGCTGTAATATGTGTTTTGGTGTTGTGACTCTATCCTTGTTCTCTCTACTTGAATGAAATTGCAACCCTATTCTATGTTGTTGCGACATGGATGGAGTTGTGACCGTATTATGTGATGTTGTAACATGAGTGAAAGTGTGATCCTATTTGTGGTGTCATGATATTTTTGAAGTTGCAATCTATTTTATGTTGTTGTGATTGATTAATATAAGGATTCAAGTTATGACCTTATTCTATGGTTTCGCGATATAAATGAAATCATGACATGAAAATATGTTGTCATGATTTAGGGCTAAATATCATATAAATATATAGCTTTTCGAGTCATATATTATTATGAACTAGAAATTTAATTACTAAAAGATTTTTTTTTTATTTTTTGGCATGACAAGATTAATCATTTTGTGTCCTCAATGATACATAAAATCATAGAACACTTACATAGGCATCCACAAATGAATTAAAAAATTCATTTGCCTAATGAATTCTCATGTGCTAGTTGCTCACAAGGTAAATTGATATTTAGACCATCAATTAAGAAAGTCATGTTTGAGTTATCAATTTTTTCAGAGAGAATGCCTAAGGATATATTATTATGCATACTACAAGTTTGATTCCTATTCGACCAATAACTCGGCGTGAATATTTTATTTTACAACTTGTACAAGATAAACAATCAAATATTTCTTATTTACAAATTTTGATTAACAAGAGGCTTTTATAAAGGCATATATTGAACAAAAGATTTTTGAAGAGATTCAAAATTAAGAAATAACTTTTGAAGAAGCACTTATATATAAAATTATGAGATATCAATATATTATATGTACAATTGAAAAAGATATAATTGAAATAAAGTTATTATCAATAATATTTTTGATTCCAAAATGTCATTAGACATAATAAGAAATAATAAAGATCTCAAACTATAAAATGTAAAAGGTTGTCTAAATAGAAATGATTGGCAAAAATGCAAAAATGCAAAAATGCCATGCATGTATAATTAAAATTGTTAATGAAACAATATGTTTTTGGACCTATAGTTCAAACACCTAGAGGTGTAAAGCTTGTTGGGTACAATAAGTATTTTTATTATGAAATCAATAAGGATTTTTTATATATCTTATGGATGTAATCACAACTTATCTATATCGATTCATAGATAATGATATATAAATATATCTAAAATTTTCAAAGGATTTAAATTACATAAAGCAAATAATATAAAGATGTATAATATGTGCTCAATTAAATTATAACAATTTTTATATGAATTGAAGTAATCTGAGAACATATTGTACAATTGCCTCATTGAGTATTTATTGAAAGAAGACATTATGAACCACTTTTTATGCCACTTTATTTTTATTAAGAAAACAAAAATCAAATTTGTATTTATTGTCATGTGTGTTGATGATCTAAATTTTATTGATATTCATGAAAAGCTCACAAAAAAAAAATATTTGAAAAATAGAATTTTTATTATTATTTTGTTTTTATTTTTTTTATTTTATAAAAAATAAAATTTGAAATTAAAGATTTTGGGAAAATAAATGTCTTGCTCAACAGATCAAATATTTTTCTGCTAGTGTTTTAGTTCGTCAATCGATATATATTAAGAAAATTAAATTTTTTTTATATGGATAAAACATATCCTTTAAGTTTGTTAATGATAAAAAAATATTGACATGAAGAAGGATTCATTTTGTCCTTGTGAAAAGGGTGATTGGTGAAGAATTGTTTGGCCTTGATGCATCATATCCTAGTGTGTTACATCTCCAAGTGATAGTGACTCCCCTAGGATCTTTTGTTGTCCTTGTGTGTTCCCAAACTAGGAGGCGCATGAATTAACCACAACTTATCTATATAGATTCATAGATAATTATATATAAATATATATAAAATTTTCAAAGGATTTAAATTGCATAAAGCAAATAATATAAAGTTGTATAATATGTGCTCAATTAAATTATAATGATCTTTATATGAATTTAAGTAATCTGAGCATATATTGTACAATCGCCTCAGTGAGTATTTATTGAAAGAAGACTATACAAACAACTTTTTATGCCCATGTATTTTTATTAAGAAAACAAAAATCAGATTTGTATTTATTGTCATGTGTGTTGATGATCTAAATTTTATTGATATTCATGAAAAGCTCACAAAAAAATATTTGAAAAATATAATTTTTATTATTTTTTATTATTATTTTGTTTTTATTTTTTTTATTTTATAAAAAATAGAATTTGAAATTAAAGATTTTGGGAAAATAAATGTCTTGCTCAACAGATCAAATATTTTTCTGCTAGTGTTTTAGTTTGTCAATCGACATATATTAAGAAAATATTAAATTTTTTTTTATATCGATAAAACATATCCTTTAAGTTTGTTAATGATAAAAAAATCTTGACATAAAAAAGGATTCATTTTGTCCTTGTGAAAAGGGTGATTGGTGAAGAATTATTTGGCCTTGATGCATCATATCTTAGTGTGTTACATCTCCAAGTGATAGGGATCCCCCTAGGATCTTTTGTTGTCCTTGTGTGTTCCCAAACTTGGAGGCGCATGAATTAACCATAAATTTGAGAATTCTCATAGAAGAAGCATATTATGCACAAGTGAAATAGAAAATACATTACCACAAGCATAATAGAAAATAAGAGAACTTTTCATTTATTTCTAATTTTTTTTGTTGATCGATTCTATTCATTTATATTTATTTATAATGCTTAAAAAGTAAATGGAAAAACCTCGTAAACTAAGTCCTTATATTATGTTTTATGTTGCAACTTCATTTATGTCGTGACATCACATAACATGAGCACGACTTGAATCCTTAAGTTGATTAGTCATTTTATCATAGAATATATTGTCACTGCAATGATATCATAATATCATATAGTATTGCACCAACATCATAACACATTATATCTTAAGTTGAGTCGTGATTTCAAAATTAAGATTGTGACTCCAAAATATGTTTTATAGTTTAAGTTGAGTCATAACTTCATAATTTAAGTCATGACTCTAAAGCACATGTCTTCCTGTTACAATCACATAAAATTGGTTGTTATTTCATTTAGGTCGTGACTCCACAATCTATGCCATGATATTGAATATTAGTTATACTTATAGCTATAAAAGTATGAGTTTGACTTATCATAATGTCATTAGTGCATTTATGTTTTTTGCTAATTATACTTGTTCAGATATTATTTTTTTTGTCAATATATTAGGTAGGTATAATTTTGCTCCAACTCAAAGACATTATAATAGTATCAAGCACATATTATATTATTGTTATGGAACAACTGATATAAGTCTATTTTACTCAAAGGAATCAAAATAGTAATTGTTTGATATGCTGTTACATGATATCTTTTAAGCTCATAAAGCTATATCACTAATAAAGTATGAGTTTAATTATAATAGAATTATTATTTCATGAAGATCTTTCAAGTAGAAAATGATGACTATATCATCGAATCATTTAAAGATCATAACAATTTATGAAATAAGTCATGAATAGGTATGGTAAAGATTAATAATTCAAAATATTCAAGAATCACGTAGTCTCTTTTCTATCAAAGTAAGTTTGACAATATTATTTGAAAATAATATTGAATGCATTGCACATATCAAATGAGATTATATAAAGAAAGATGAAATTAAACACAATTCTCTAAAGTTATTATGTACACACGAATCTAAAAAATTAGTGAAATTGATATTCAATAAATACTCTCGAGTAATAATCTAGTAGACTTATTCATGAAGTTTTCATCAACCTTAACATTCATTAAGTTAATACATAAGATTAGAATGTATCAATTTAAAGATGTAATATGTGGGGAAGCGTGCTTATGAGAAGATATTAGTTTGTTGTATTTTTTCATCCAGTTTTTATTCAGCCCGGTTTTATTGCTATTATTTTTAATGAGGTAGTCATAACATATAAAGAATAATTAACAATATAATATGAATAGTACTTTTTGTTGTTAGGTTTTATCTCATTAGATTTTACTGGCAGACAAACATAGTTTTAATGATATATATTCTTGTTGAGAGAGAGAGGAAGATAACCTTATTCTCATTTCCTTTGTGATCCAATCCTTACAAGAAGAGGTATTTATAGCAAGAAGAATAATACAATATATTTAACACTCTCCCTCAAGCTGGAGCATATACTTCATATGCATATAGCTTGTTACAAATATATTTAATCATAAGACCTCTGAGAGATTTAGTGAAGATGTCTGCTAGTTGATCATTTGAATTAACAAAACTTGTAGCAACACATCCTGATGCAATCATCTCTCTAATGAAGTGATAGTCAACTTTAGTATGCTTGATCTTTTCATGAAAGATTGGATTGGATGCAATATGTAATGCGGTCTGGTTATCACTAATGAGTTTTATTTGTTTTATCATTTCCAAATCTCAACCGCGAAGATGTCTCAACCATATAAGTTCACATGTTGTGAGAGCCATAGCTCGATACATAGCTTTAATGCTAGATCTGGCCACAACATCTTGTTTCCTACTCTTCTAAGATATTAGATTAACTCCAATAAAAACATAGTATCCTGAAGTGGAATGTCTATTCATGGGTGAGCCAGCCCATTCTGCATCTGTGCAACCAACTAACTTGAGTATGATCTTTGTTCTCGTACAACACACCTTAGCTTGATGTGCTTTTGATATATTGAAGAATGCGGATTACTACATCCTAATAGCTATAACATGGTGAATTTAGGAATGAACTCACTGGAAAGAAATGTCTGAATGAGTAATGGTGAGGTAGTTCAATTTACATACGAGTTGTCGATATCTCCCAAGGTCTCATAAAGGCTCACACTGTCCTGGTACAAGTTTGACATTCTGATTCATAGATGTGTCTACCAGTTTACAGTCTAACATATCGGTTTCTTTCAGGATTTCTAAAGCATACTTCTTTTGGGAAAGAACCATACCAGAATTTGATTGAGCTATCTCAATTCCTAAGAGATACTTGAGTTTCTCCAAGTCTTTAGTCTGAAAGTGGGTAAAAAGATGTTTTAGTTTCTAAATATCATCTTGATCATTGCTGGTAATGACAATGTCGTCCACATAAATAATTAAATAAATATACTACACTAAGGAGTTATGATGATAGAAAATTGAATAGTATGTTGTACTGCGAAGCATGCCAAACTCTTGAACAACATAACTAAAATGGCCAAACAATTCTTGAGGAGATTGTTTCAAGCTATATAAAGAATGAAGTAGCCTGCACATAAAACTAGACTTCTCTTGAGCAACAAAATCAAGAGCTTGCTCCATATAAACTTCCTCGGCATGATCACCATGAAGGAAGACATTTTTAATATTCAACTGATAAAGAAACCAAGAACACATAGCAGCCATAGAGAGAAACAAATAGACTGAAGCAATCTTGGCAACATGAGAGAATGTGTTATCATAATCAGAACCATAAACCTGAGTATAGCATTTAGCAATTAAGTGAGCTTTAAGGCAATCAACCTGTTCATTAGGACCAACCTAAATGGTGTAGACCCAATGATAGCCAACTGTAGATTTACCATGAGGTAAATCAGCAAGATCCCAAGTGCTATTAGTGTATAGAGCAGTCATTTCATTCATCATTGTCTGTTGCCAGCTTGGATGGGAAAGAGCCTCATGGGTGCTATTTGGAACAAAAATAGATGATATAGTAGAAACAAAAACAGAATAGGGTGAAGATAATTGATGGTAACTTAAAAAATTGTAGATAGGATGATGATTATGAGTAGAGCGAGTACCTTTCTGAAAAGTAATGGGTAATTCATCAGGAGAAGGTAGAGCCGGGGTAGGAGAAGCCGAAGGAACAGGAAGTGAGCCAGTAGGTGCCTTAGCAATCAAGAGAGGAGCAGTGACATGAGGACGATGATGATAAACCTGAAGCGATTGAGGAGGCACAACATCAGGTAGGGAGACAATGAGAAGGGACAAGACTTCAGAAATATGAAGAGACTTAGAAGTGGTGGATAAGAAAGGTGAGTACTTAAAGGATGTGACATCAGCAGAGAGAAAGTATTGGTGAGTCTCAAGGGAATAATAACAATAACCCTTTTGAAGTCTGGAATATCCTAAGAAGAGGCACTTCATGGATTTGGCAGAAAGTTTGTTCTGTCTAGGAGTGAGAATATGAACAAAGCAAGTACAACCAAAGACACGAGGAGGAAGAAAATAGAGGGGGTGGTCAGGGAAGAGAAGGGAATGAGAAATCTGATCGTGTAAGACTGAAGAAGGTATGCGATTAATCAAATAACAAGCGGTAAGAATAATGCCCCCCCAAGAACAAAAAAGGAATATTATTTATTCATATTTTATATTTTTATTTTACTTTTTTTTAGTTTATTTTTTTTATTCATATTTTCTATTATTTATAGCTACTTATCTATTCACAGCAACTTATGTTATCATTAGCTTAGAGATTTTTTATCAAATATTTTCTAAGCTTTCTTTTTTTTTATAAAATTTAGTCAATTAAGTCACTCATACACCTGAGTTATCTCCTATTCAGCAATAAGAATTCCATCGCCAAGAATTGCACAATTGCTAAGGCAGGCTCCAAGGTATGCCTGATGTCCTGCCCATTGCACAACATATTGATGTGTGGAAGGGAATACTAGCCAAGAAAAGTTTTATCAAAGGGGTTGTCCAACTTGATTATGTTACTCATATCCAAGAAGAGTAACATAAATTGATAGTAACTTATGTTATCATTAACTTAGAGGTTTTTCATTAAATATTCTCTATGTTTTTTTTTTCCTATAAAATTTAATCAATAAAATTACACATGCTCTTCTTAACAAAGGGCACCTCAACGGTTGTCAAAACCAATAAGGAAGAAAATGCCTCATGTGGAAGCAATGAGTTATTGTTCAGTTGCAGCATTAAGATTGAAAGAATAACAACCCATGTTGCCTTTCAGCCTTGGGTACAGACATTGCCTAGTTGTGGATTGGACGAAGAAGCCTTTGACCGATATAATAACCAATGGTTATTAAAATAAGCCAAAAATTATAAATATTTATAGAAAAAATAGGAGGAAATAATATACAAGTGGTGTATTTATATAATGGGTCAATTAGATTGGAGTTGCTCACTTGTTGGATATTCTTATCCATATTGAAATAAAAAAAATAGAAACTTCAAAATATAAGTTATAATCTAATACCTACCCTGAAGTTAGTGTATTAAAATTCAAAACATTAAGTTTGAAGAAAAAAAATAGTTAATTGTAACTTCTTCAAATTCTTCATCAAAAAGTCTGCTAGCTAATATGTTGTATGAATATAAACTATAACAATAGTTTTATTATAAATAATTTTTTTTAAAAAATAATTCAATTATGTTTGTTTTGTTTGCTCGTGAAACATATGATTGAAGATTATATCTCTTGTTGCCTAACTATTATAATAAAAAATAATGAGAAAAAAAGTAGATACATGATCTCCTCAAGTAGGTGTCAAATCTAAAATATCTCATAGGTGACTATCATTGTCATCGTAAACTTTGCCTTTATATTAGATCTGGAATTAATTATCTCTTATTTTTAAATGAGACAAGATTATTTTAAAGAAAAATATAAAAATCTATAATTGACTTCATATTTATACAAATTAATGTCTAACTCTAATTTGAATACATGATAAAATATTAGTATTTGTGATTGCTGAAAGAAATCTTAAGTCATAGAGACTTTTTCATATGCATCAATTTGTGAAGAGTTTCAAATATGTGAATATGTTAAGGATAATTTAGGAAATCATAATTTATATTGATAACATAAGTTATATCTATTTTAATATTAGTTACATAGTTAATTTTTTTATTTTTTTTTTAATAAGTAGTGAAGTCAATTGGATGAGTTGTAGGATAAAAAATTAATATATGGGTCAATCAAAATATTTGTTGGAGCACAACCTAAAAGACAAGTTTATGAAAAAGTATCAACTATATATGTCTTTTATGACAAAGTAATATCTCTCATGGTGTGCCTCTTCGGAGATATCCGATAAAATTGGAACGACATAGAGAATATCCCTCAAGGTGTATATCATCTTTATCCTAAAAAAGTATATGACCTTTTTAAAGTTTTTTGTTTATAATTATGATTGAAGATTCTTTTTGAGTTAGTTGATTCTCAACTTATCGTATCTTATAATGAGAATATCGAACACACATATAATAAGTAAGATTAAGCTTCTATCAAAATTTTTTCAGAAGAATAAAATTTTTTTGTAACACTCATGCAAGACAACATAAGTGGTTGTATAGGAAAATTCCTCAAATCATGCTTTTTATGACTATTTTAGGTCATGCAATGCATTATGTAATTTACCAACTGAATTTTATTGTGATATTTCAAAATCCAATGATTATTTCATATATATCTTCTTAAGGTTACCATTAAAAAATATTTATTATTGTTAGCATATGAAAAATATTTTTCATATGTTAGATGTCATCATTAAAACAATCATTCATATGAATGTTATCTTGATCATTAAAGAAAAAATATATTAATAATTCAAACTAAATATCTAAGTTATTCCATTCATAATAAGTTTTTTTTAAAGGCAAATTATCTTTTTTATATCTTCATGGTGAACATTCGCTTGCAACAAACAAATTAAATTTTTGAATCTTGTAGTACTAGTTCCTAAGACTTGTTAGAGCGATCATCTATTTTCTCCAACATGATATGATATCATCCTTAGTGAGTTAATATCTCAGAAAAAAATTTGAGTATTTCAATACCATCAAATGAAATAATCAAAAAAGAAAATAAGAGAAGAAAATATAAATATGATAATACAAGTGAAATATTTTGTTGAGTATAATTTTTTTATTTTTTTGGCGAACTATTAATAGATAAAGATCAGATGAGCTGATTATTAAATCATCTGGCTATTCAAGAGACTCTCGTTTCCTTTGAATTAGATGCATGACTATTTGGCTGCCCAGGAGATTTTGTATGTTCTAGATGTATGACTCATTCTTATTATATATGTTAGTCATGTCTCTCAGTATATGACTAATTATAGATTATAACTTGAATAAACTTGTTGACTATTAGGTTGTTTAGACTCGAAGGAAATTTTCTTTCTTAGAAAAATTATTCATATGAGGAGTTAATTAGATATGCATTTTTTGGTATATATGATAGCTCTATGAGAGTGTCATTATAATGTAAAGCAACAAGTTCAGATGTAGTCAATAAGTGACTTAATATTTATCTCCTAATTGGAGGCTCAAGTAGCAATGTAAAAGAGTGAAAAAAAGTAATAGGTTTAGATATATCTTTTGGACTCTTACTTTTATTTAATCCTCTAAAAAATAAATATTGCTTAAAAAAGATAACATTAGTATGCAATAATATTTTGTTAGACTATGGTGAACAATATTAGTATTTTTTTTTGAGTATTAAATTAATAAAGAAAAATATATCATAAAGTCCTAGTTGTCATTTTATCCCACTCTAGTAATAATAAACAAAATAAGTAGTCTCAAATAATTTGGGAGATAGTTTAATAATATTTATCCAAAATACAAGATATAAAATATACACAATAAAAAACAGAAAAGAATGCGTCTAGTTAATAAGATAATTTGTGATTGATATATCATCTTCTCAAAATTACTTTGGAACATTTTTATCAAAGTTGAGTTTTTAAATTATTTCAATTAAATGTTTATTATTTTTTTTATAATTTTTTTTGTGGGTTGTGCTTGCACATGATGTCTATTATATAATTTTTTGATCAATACAATAATTGATGAAGTCATATAATATATATAATAATATACTATTATTTCTTATTTTTTATGTTTTTATTAAATTACTTTTTTATTTTTTTATGTAATAATTGAAAAACTATGATCTATCATAAAAAAAATAATCATATAAATTACATATAATAATCAATAAAAATAAAAAAAATATCTAAATTTTTCTCAGCCTTCATTTCTGATATGTTCTCATATAATTGTGTGTATGAAATTGAATGAGTCATTACTCACAATAGTTTAGTGATCATGTTAGAAAACTCTGATCTATTTTAACTAATATTTTTTACATCTTAGTATATAGATTTTTTAAACACTGGGTTATAATATTTTTAGTTTGGTTAGTAATTGATTACCAACTCAAGAATTTACAAGTAATGTGTCAATCATATGCAATCATTTTGTGGGATGTGCTACCATAGAAGAAAAAATATATAGTATATCATGCTTTATTATAAAGTAAATATTTCTCAAAATTCTTTGATGCTGTAAATAAAAATTATAAAAATATAAAATAATATCAAAATTGAGTTGCTTTAAAAGGTAACTTGTTAAAAGGAGACTAATAAGACAATCAGAAATATATATATAATTTGTGAAACAAATAAAAGATCAAACTAAATACTATCATATTTTGTTGTTTTTAAAAATATATCATTGATTATTATAATACTTAATGAACATGAGAAAAATACAGTGAAAATAAATTACTTATAATGTGACTATTAGCCTCTTAGTCGATAATCAATGAGTTTAAAGTGGAAGGATAAGCCAGATTGAATGTTGTCTAACTACCATGAAAAATTTATTGTTATCCTACTAGCAAGGAATTATGAATATTTCTTTTTGGTAGGAGTCATGGAGGGAGAAATTTATGAGGATTATTATATTGATTCGGTATTTAGTTTGTCTCACTCAATAGTTTATAGTGCTTTGTAATGTGTTCACTAAATTGTGACTTCCACCTTGACTAGTATTATTTCTACTATTAGTATATTTAGAATGAGATATTTTTTTTATTTTTCTTACATTGTCTTGTACAAATTAAATTTCTCATTGATGTAACTCTTGTCTAGTGAGAATTTCATATCATCTAAGATCTAGTTATGAAATATTGATAAATCATATGACAACGAGTTTAGGAATGTCATGTTAAGAGGTTATTTCATATATTTTACTTTATTCGACACATCAACTTCTAGTAAAAAAAATCTCCAAGCATTGTGTTGCTAGCTTAGGGAAATGAGTAAGATGAGTAGTGAACTACTCAAGCTTTTTGATCTTTTTTAGTCTCGGTCTAATTAGATGTCATATTACATCATATATTTATGTCATTTGAGTTAAGTAAAGTGATGCTCCTAACTACATGATTTTGTATGTAGTTCAAGATAAGAAAACTAAGTGCTACTCCAACTCGATGGATTGCCACATGGTCATAAATATGTGATAATTAATTTGTACTCATTTCTTCGTTGTTTCATTGTTGATAACTCATTTATCAGGTGGTCTATCATTTTCTTACTAAAAAATCACATAAGAAATCTCCTTGCTCATCATTAGTAATCATGATCTTCAGGCTTTCATTAAGTTTTGTGTGGAATGTTTGCTTCTTCCATATTTTCTGAAAATGTGGAATGCATCAAATAGCCATAGATATCATATTCACAGTGCTACACATTGCATTCAATGTGCACAACACTCTAGTTGCTTCTCCTTTGTCTCGTTGCTAAATCACTCATTTATCAAATAATTCATCATCTTCTGACTACATATGAATGCTAAATCACTCATTAATCAGTCATAACCTCCATAAGGTTATGACTGAAACTTATACTTCTATCATATGTGACTAAAAATGTGGAATGCATCAATTAGCCACATATACTGTATCCACAGTGTTCCTTACTGCATCCACTCTGCATAATGCTACACACTATACACTAACCACCTCACCCAATTAAGGTTGTGCACACTGCACACTACACACAAGACCCACACATTACACACCCCACTGCATTAGCTGTGGTTACGTACGCACTCACTTACATGGTGCACTCTCACTGCACACACTGTGCACCATGAAGTCAACGCAGTGGGAGACGACATGTGTCGCACATAGTGTACTTGTGATAGACAGGATGCATTTCTTTGCCCCTTCTTGGTACACATGTGCTTTGTGTTATTATAGTGAATGTCATTTTTTTTCTTTAGAAATCTTATGATTTATACTTCATAAAATTTTAGATTTGATACCATAATAAAATTAAGTACCTAATTTGTGAGTTTTCTCAAATCATTGCCCCATTATCTAATGTAATTGTTTATTATTCTTTTCATTGAGATGTTGAAGTTTATGTTTATGTGGTTTAAAGTTTAACATAATATCATAGTTAGAATTCTAGATTAAACAAACACTAGGATGTTGAAGTTATTGCAATATTATTGAGAAAAGGAAATGTGGTGTTAGGCATAGTAGCAGGCACATCAAATGAGTGATTTGGGCAGAAACTAAGGTTCGGGTAAAAACCATAGCTTGGTGCAGTTTGTCCTTGGATATAATTTATGGTTTGAGCAATAACAATAATTTGATGTATTTTTTTTTCTTGAATTATGTATTGAGCAAAGGAGGATTGTCATAACTGAGACTGCAGATTATCAATTTGGTGTACATGCTACATGAGAATGGCCATGCTAGAAATAATTGTTCGTAATTATTTTTAGAAAGGATACCGAGAGTAGTACATAGTATTGATAGAGACAAGCTGACCACTGAAGCTATCCAATGATTTTCACAGATTTTATCTACTGACACTTCTTAAATAGGAGTATACAAAATTATTCTCTAAGTTAACAACATATTTTTATTTTTTTAGGTATTATAAGTTATTACACATACTCATTATTTAATCTCCTAGATTATCGACCTAGCAGTCAATTCTCATTTAATTGATAATTAATTTTTACTCATTATTATTTTTTGTTCTGATAATATTGTGGTCACCAATAATAAATTATTTGGAAGTTATTGAATGTGGTAATATTTAATTTAATTCTTTATTTTTTCATCATATTATGTTTATTTTTAATTGTCCTATTAATTTATTTTTTCATAACAAATCAATTTAAATTTTATTTGTTTGTATGATTGGAATATTCTAAGGAGGACTCCATTTAGGTTTTAGTATGATGAAGTATATGTCTTTTCTTCTACGATATGATTTTCTTCTCGATATTTAATTATGTTGATTATTTTTTTGTACATTCTTAACTTGATTATTTATTATTGGCTAAATTGAGAATATTTTATACTAGTCTTAAGACTATTTATATCTTTCTATTATGTCTATTAGTATGTGGTGAGTAAGAACTCATTTGATATGATATATTCATACATATGAGAATAATAAAAATATGACTAGAAAATATTTTAGGTATTTAATTAATTTTATTAATGATTTTTATGATATACATGAATATTTTTATTTTATGTTAGATTATATGTATTATTGATTTTTTAGATATTTAATAAAATGAGAAAAAATTAATTTGATTAAATTATCAAAAAAATAAAAATATATGTTACAGTCAAACTGATTTAGTACATGATATATAGATTTCATGATTATACATAAGATCATGACTTGATACACACTCACAGAATATAATGACTAAAAGATAGAATAGACTTCTAATTGAGTTGGTTCAATTTTTTTTATTTGAGAATGGTTCAAAGTATTTTTACGAAGATATGATTTTAATTATGACTTATTTCATTAATTAAATGTTTTTTTAGTTTTTTTAGTACATATTCTTTCAGATCATGCATATTGAAGTGATTATTTAGTATGCCTCCTAGATATTTTAAGGGCATTTGTTTTATTTATGATCTCTCATAATGGTGACATAAGTTAATATTTAAAGATTTGAGATATCTCTTCTTTTGATACTTTATTATTTAAAGATGGTATAAATATTTTTTCTTTTGAGATTAGTGAGATTTTAGTGAGTACTGATATTTTTGTTGAGTATAAATCAATTTTTAATGAGTCTATGAAGAATAAGAATCAATAAGATACATTTGGACTACTTACTTTCTTCATTCCTTAGTGGTTTAACATCTACTTTTAGCTAGGAGAGAGTCACATTTCTATTTTATTTGAACTTATTAGTTTATATTATGATAATATTTCTATGAAGTTATTATTCATTATATATACATACAAATCATATTAGGTTGATTATAGAGAGAGTGGGATTTCTTAGAAGAGAAAATCTCATACAAGTGTGGATGATACACCAACCCATGAGTTTATTTTAGTTCATGTTCATGATGAATTAGAGGCTGAGAGACTGGACCACCCATCCCTCAGTCTGTTAGTAGTAGGGGATATACATAATTTGCTCAAATTAGAGATGAGTCTACCAAATAGTCAAATAATCTTATAGTTGATTCTTATGGCCTTGACATTTTGATTGTCTTCTACTCTAATGTGACTTAGCAGCTAGTATAATGATCTATAGGATAATATTTTGTTGGTTGTGTCTAGGTGTTCATTATCAAGAAATGGTTAGAAGAGAAAGTAGATCACACTTCGCCATGACTTGTAGTTAGAAAAATTACTCAAATATTAAATCTAGATTATTGGGATATTTTTTTTCCTAGTCATTAAGATGATATTTGTACATATTTTTATTTTACCGATAATATCTTTCATATAGAGGATATCAACTAGACATGAAAAATATTTGTCTTTATAGTGACCTTGAGGAGGAAGAACATCTCAGGTGACTAATTGAATTTTAAGCAATCACAATTTAATTCAATTTCCAAATTGTGGAAGATATTCTATAGTTCAAATTTTTATTTTTATAGATAGTTATCTCGTTTAATTTATGTATTTGTACTTGTTTATTTTTTTTTCATAGGAGTCTTGATAATAAAGTGATTTTGCTCATTGTGTACGTGAATGATTCTTTGGTAATGAGGGATGATGAATTGTGGATCACTCAAATCGAGTATTTTTAGATTTTAGTGGCAGTTTCAAATGAAAAAACTTAGAAGACTCAAATGTTTTATTGATATATAAGTAAATTACTTTAAGAGATATTATTTTATTATAAAGGAAATATATGATTGATATTCTTATATGAGTTATACTTTTGAGTTGTGCCCAAGAAGTTATTTTTTGATTGAAGTACTAATTTTATTTTTAATATGATATATCTAGTTGATAAATTACTTATATGAGAATTATAGTAAAAATTAATTATCTGTAGACTAATGTACTTTTTTTTTCTTTTCAACAAGTGCGATTATTACCCATATATATAAGACATGTTGTTCCTATAATTATTTATTTTTTAAATTCTTTTTGATTAGTTTACTTAGATATAACTCTTTCCATATTGAAACATGTGAACAAGTCTTCAGAACTAAAGGTAGCAAACATGTTGGGCAACCAAGGACCAACCTGCATCAAAACTCTCAAAAATTGGCCTAGACTCGACATGTTTGCTTGCATGGTCTAAAGAAAATTGGGCCATTTTGGCCACACATAGTCTATTTTTTATCTCTATCTAGGATTTAAGATATCTTTTAATAATTATGAATATTTGTAATTAGTCATATTTATATTTGAGTTAGATATCAGCTTGCATTAAGACAATGTGGTCTACCACAAGATTCTCTATTTTTTTTTTTTTGGAAATAATTTTGTTTCTTGGAAATATAAAAGGCAAACGGTTATTTTTAGATTCATTCTCAAGTATCTAATTCATGATGATGATAATTATCTGCTAGATATATTAGACTCGATACTTATTCAGGGGGATCTGAAAGAAAAAGAAAAAAAAAAGAAAAAATAGAAAAAATAGAAAAAAATGATATGAGATATATAATCTCAAATTCAATATTTAATGAGCATATGAAAAATAAAGGTAGATTATTTCTTACTTCGAGAGGATAAAAAATGAGACTATTGCTAAAATATATATTCAAATATAGTAATTACCAATCATTTTAATGTAGGTATTGAAGAGGCAACATATATTTATAGGTGTGCACCAACTTGAAGGTGTGTGTTATAGTTTATGATCATAGCTTTTGTATTTTTATTTTTTTATTGTAATATTTTTATTGATCCAAACATATAATATGTGAGTTATCCAAATTTATTGGTCCATTTTATAAGGATATTACTTGTTATTCATTTCATTGAGAATATTAGAGTTTATGCTTATGTGGCTTAAAGTTAGTCAAATGTTTTAAACGAATGAACGGGTAGTATTCACTTTTCTTACCTTCTGTCAATCATAACCCTTGATTAGTAAATGACACTTATATTGAATATTGGCATGGCCATGAGAGAAGCATAACTTGAAATTAACCCTCTGAACTGAGTTGACTGCAATAAGTCAAACTACAATTTAGCAACATATAAAACATCGAACCAAATGCAACATTGTAATACAAGGAAATCACTTCTAGGTCAGGTTTTAGAATGCTCAGCGGAGGAGAGTAAGAGAAGTAGGCATCCATTTCATCAGTTGTTAGAAAAACTCTAGTTTTTACTGCTTAAGTCATGTCCGTTGTCAGCAATGGATCAGGTAGAATCGGGTTTCAGTTGAAGCTCCTGTTCAACCACTGTGAAAGAAGTATAGCCTTTGTTTTTTCTAGATTGAATGTGATCTAGAAAGATTCAACTTCTCTTTAAAGGAAATCAAGCCTTATTAGTTCTGCTAGCTCATTAATTTGTGTGCTGTATCTATAATAAGGAAATGCCTAGCTTGAGGTAGTGAAAGGGAGTCACAAATGGAAAATTTATTAGGAGGGAATGCTAGATACGGCCTGTTTTTGGGTGGCCCAGTCAGGCCATCATGCCGTACCTGGCATGCCCTACATGAGAGTCATGCTATGCTCAGCAAGGCACGACTGCCGGCCTGCCCGGCCCGGAGTGACACAATCAGCATGATTTTGGGCAGACTCGTGCCTACCATGTCGGGTCGTCTTGGATCATGCCTGATCGTGCTGGTTTTGTGGGCAGTGCCATCACATGCATCGTCCACTGACCACCACCACCGCACACCGCTAGCACAGAAAACTATTTGGTTTTTTGTGACTTGTGACTTGTTCTCAGTTCTGGGTCACAGTCACTGTGCCGGTGGACTGTACTAATGGGTCAGACACATGGGTCATGCTCGGCTCAGCACAAAGCACTGCAGTCTCTAGCCTAGCATGGTAAGAGTCGTGCCTCTGGCTGGCACAACCCAGATCCAGAGAAGGTTCTAGACTGTTTCATGCTTGGCCGGGCATGACTCGGTCGGCTTGTGCCTCGTTCCGTGTCCAGGCCACCTGCCCAACTTGACACTTCTATGCTAATGTGTGCACTATGTACGTGTGGTAATTTATAGCAAAATCCTAGGCATGATCCTGGGTGCATTGTGTGTGTGTTGTGACCTAGTGGCGGTGCACATAGCATATTGTGTGAATGCACACTCTATGTTACACAACAAAACCCTAGGTGCGCGACAGTATCTAGTGTGTGCTTGGGGATTCAGTGGAGGCGTGCACTTTGCAGTGTGGGTGGAGGCATGCACTGTGATGTGTGAAGTGTGTATTTGTAGTGGAGTTTGTGCAAAGAGTGCTGTGTAGTGGCAGGCATGGCCATGTGTGAATGTTGGTGTTCAGTGATAGTGTTTGTAGTGTGTACTGTGTAGTGGTGGTGTCAGTGTGTGTGTTAGCAGTTGTGGAAATATGAGTAGTGACTCATGCACGGTGAAGGGTACAATGCATTTGCTGCATGGTACATTGTGGTATGAAAAAAATGAAAAAAAATAGTTTGACTTTAACAATTTCTTATTTGTTTGGTGTTATTGAGACAACTAGGTAGGTAGTCTGCTTCTAGAGAGAAGAAGCATTTTTATTTTGGGCTATCATTTCTAGAGGAGATGCTTATATTATTTTTTTTCTTCGAAATATTCTGGATTATTGAACCAAAGACTCATGTGCTAACATTCATTCTATTGGTGATCAAACTTTTTTTTTCTCATTTTTCAAATTTTGAGACTTTGATGTTGTTGCTAATGATATCTTTGTATGGGACATGATGTATGATAGTTTCAATGTCAATTTTTTTTTTTGCACGAGTTCTTTTAGTATTTGAGTTTTTATAATTTAATTTATTAAATAACAAAATTTTAATTTTATTTGTTCTTTTTTTATGTTTATCTATATTTTTAGTTAGGACATTTATCTTTATACAAGTTAAATAATTTGCAATCAAATATGAACATAGTGACTTTTATTGACTATGAGAGTTATATGTTAATAAAAATATATTAAAATTTCTTATTTGATGTGTCAGGAGGGAGTTATCAAAAATATATTATATCTAATTAAATCAGATATTTGAAGATTTTGTATGATTAATACACATAATAAATTAAGATATTTTTTAATATTTGTTGATATTTTTATTTGGCAAACATAATTATTTAATTTTAAATAAATATCTTAGATGTTAGTCATTTTTATAAAATTTTATTAAATACCGAATATTTTAGAATGCTCTTTGCATCAGTATATATCTTTTTTTTTTTGAGGAGCATTAAATGATTGATCAAATATTATGTGATTTTACTCATGCATAGAATATGAAATTGAAAGGAAGAATAAATATTTGATTAAAATGGTTAGCACTCTTATTATATATAAAGTTGTTCATAGATATTTTTCAATCAAAATAATATTAACTATTATTTTGTAGTCAATCATATGTATCTTTCTTTTTTTTTTTGGTTGTATCACGTATCAATTTATGTATTTAAGAGAGATATTATTTTATCATCCATCTAAGATATTTGAGTGTATTTTTTTAAGGATAATTCACCTCATAGAACAATGATGGTCGAATGTGTTATGAAATGCATATTTTTTAGGTATTCTAGTAGTTAGATGAGGTATAAATATTACTAATTAAAGATCGGGAGAATTATTATGAGTATTAATTTAATGTTCGTTAATAGTTTCAGGATGTTAGATGCTTCATCCTAGACACTTTGTCATGTGGGGTAACAACCATTTATGTAGGGTAATTAATCTAAATCACCTCTTACTATTATATGGTATCTTGTTTCAAAAATTTCAGGTAAATCTATAATGAGATGCAAGTGGTGTATACAGTGAAAACTAAATTTGAAGAGAATGTCAATCAGCTTAAAGGCATATTTGTAGATAATGGATTTATACATACTTATGGTATGAATTATTAAAATATCTTTTTACTTGTTGTCAAGATAATTACTATTAAATTATTATTTTTTATTTTTGTTTCTGATAGTGATAGGTAAATTATTTATTAATTAGACGTGTAAAATATATTTTTTCATTTGTTATGTTAATGCAACAATTGTTAGATTTTACTATTAGGGAGTGTATATACTTTTTATAGGTCCTGGTAGGTTCTTTATAACCTTAAGCAATCTTTTAAAGTATGAATTTATTGATTGTCTTACGTAGTTAATATATTTGGATTTAAGAGATATGTATCAGATCATTCTTAATTCTCATTGATATGGGCTAGGGGATAGTAAGTGATATTGCTGGTATATGATTAATTTGGTATATCTAGAGGTGTCAAATGGGTTGGGCCAGGCAGACTCGGGCTGGGTTTTGGCTTCCCAAATGTGCTTCCGTGCTGGGTCAGGCACAACATGTTATAATAACCGTGTTGTGCCTGGCTCGGCAAGGTTTCTTCAGGCCATGCCTGACATGGCCCATAGGCCCGGCCGATTGAAAAATCTTGTCGGGTCAGGCCAGTATGGGCTGGTTTGTAAATTTTAATAATTTTTTTAAGATAATATTATTTTAATATAATTATTTATGTATTCATTATTTAGAAAATTATAATTAGTCATTATACTTTAGTTAATCACTTTATGTTTACAAATTTTTTAATTTTTAATTTTAATACTTTATACTTTAAAAGTTTTTTTTTAATGTTAATTGTATTTAGTTTTTAGTATTTATTATTTAGTTAATGTTAATTATTTTTAATACTTTATAATTTATAAATATGTGTATCAGTGACTTAGTGTATGTGTATCAAATTATCCGACAATAGTGCAGGTGTATTAAAAATTTAAAATATGAATTTAAAAACATTATAACTTACATATGAAAAAAAATTTAAAACCAATGCAAAATTAAAAAAAAATTAAATATTAAAGTTTAAACTTTCAAACATTATAACCAAAAATTAAATGAACACATAAAAAAGATAATAACAATGTAAATATACATGAGTAAATCAAAATCAAAAATTAAAATCACACATAACATAACTCATAAGCATAAAGTATAATACATAAGTGTCGTAATCTGGTAATTATCAATCATTAAGCGTCAATGTCATCAATCGTCAATCGTTATATTATTATCATCCTCAATATTAATATTATTATTATTATTATTATTATTATTATTATATGGATCATCATCAGCAATCAATTTCTCTGCTTTTGTAGTAGTCCCAGATTGATCGTGAATGCTAAAGTTTGAATCCTTTCAATCCTTCCTGCATGCTAAAGATTCAATAATATCTGTTGTAATCTTGATCTTCGAACTGAAATCACATTTACTACAATAACAAAAACAGGCTCCAATGCTATGCTCGACACCGAAGGAGTCAGTAGATTCTGTGTCATTTTAGATAGCACGGGAAAAGTGAGCTCGTTTGATTTTCACCAATATAATATATCAAGATTTTTAGTATCAGAATATGATAGGATTGAGCAGTAATCGATATCTAAGTATCGAGACAGCTCGCTCCTAATCGACGGTCCACTCCATTATTTTTTCCTTGCTAACTGAATGTAAAAATCGTCATCTTCGAATATGATATCCATGTCTATATTCGGAACCTTACTACTACTACTACCACCATACCTAGTATCGTAGTATGTAAAAAATTTAGTCAACTTCTCATGAATAAATTATTTAGGTGGGTCTTCTAGGTTCATGCATGAGAAAATATAAGTCAACATTAATTACTTAACTACCTTAATCCTAGGGTCAATACAGGTAGCCATACAATAAAGAGATAGAATGATGAACTAATATTTTTAGTACTTAGGTTTCATCTCTACAACTATATCACTAAGTGTCGGGTCATCTTGATACTTCCTAAATAGGTTACTAATGTTACATATGCACTTTAGTGTAATGTAAGTCGTGAGAGTATAAACTAACAAACACATATTCATCGTATCATAAAAAATCTTCAGTATTTTCATAAATGAAATTTTTGTAGTCCAGTCAGTATCGTCAATAAAAAGTTGTCACTCTTATTATTGACGTAGTTAGATATCACGTGTTCGTATCTAACACATGACTTTAATATCAGGTAAGTATAATTATAACGATGTCTCACATCTAATTAAAATTTTTTCTTAAGATTTGTAGACAAATAGAGAATACCAAATTTCTGTTGTCTGCGAGATGTGAGAATATATTTTAGTGAGTTACATATATTTTTTAAAGCATGGGTACACCCCTTTATCCTCACGTATACAATCAAGTTAATCACGTGATACATGCATCTAACATAGAAAATCTCTCATAATGGTCTATCTTTAATTTTGCTAACAAACTTGTTAATTACTATTTCATTATTAGATGTGTTATCGAATGTGATACTAAAAATTTTATTTTGAATTTTATATTCTCTAAAGATTTTCATTATGCTCTTAAAAATGATCGGGATATTATGAGGATGAAGAATCTCAGAGAATCCTAATTTTTTTTTATTTAGAGTTCATTTTGAAACTATATAGTGGGTGATGAGGCATACATAAGATACATCAACGTGACTAGTTCAGATATTAGACGTCATTGATACTACTCCACAATAATCCTTAAATTTATTAATTATTATTTATTTTTTTAACTTATAATATTTTAGTATGTCATTCATAGATGTGGATCTAGGAATCTTATTATATCAGTATGATACTGACTATCATTAGATTCTCTAAAAATCTAATTGGAAGATCCATTGTGGTGATCAATTTGGCCATGCCCTTCCTTCTCAATTCGCTGTGGTATATAAAGGAGATAAACTTTGAGACTGAACTGAATTCAGCCTCAAAATTTACTATTTAATATGATTTGCCTAGGATCTAATGCACTATGTTTT
The DNA here is from genome assembly GCA_029783825.1 of Sapria himalayana. Classification (NCBI taxonomy): domain Eukaryota; kingdom Viridiplantae; phylum Streptophyta; class Magnoliopsida; order Malpighiales; family Rafflesiaceae; genus Sapria; species Sapria himalayana. Next base: position 6,706,666 of record JAREIK010003431.1, read on the forward strand.
TGATGCATATTTCTGCATGCTTCTTGAGTTGCCCAGTCCCACATAAATTCTTACAACTTAAATTTTCTTATAATATTTGTATTGTGTCGAATCTTCATCGACACTCCTAATTTTTTTTTATTATATTAAAGTGAGTCCAAACACATAAAATCTTTTTAATATGTTGTTTTTTATGTGTTTGAGTCAAGGTGACTAGAGAAACCATAATTTCGGCATCCTCAGACATTTGTCTAGAATTTTTATTTTCTAAATTAAAATTAATTTATTTTCATTATTTAAATTATTATTTATCATTTTTTAATTTTTTTAGACTAGAGAGTAGAGTAGAGAGAGAGAAAGACTAGTTAAGAAGTTAACAGTTAACTAATAAACAAAAATGTGAAATACTCGTAAAGCATAAACCAAAACGCGTATAACCATATATTTTAACTTTTAAAGATTCTCACAGGCCATAACATGCATACCACAAATCCAAACACCAAAGCTGAGTTGCGAATCCTAAAAAGCCGAGCTGAAATTTCTATAGAAAGAAAATTATGAGAGAGAAATAGAAAAGAGCAAGCTTTAAAAGCAAGAGAATGAGAATGAGTTGATTTATGTTTTTTAAAAATATAAATCTTAGAGAGGAGGGGGATGTTTTTATAGATTTATAATTTTTTTAAAAAAGTTTTTTTATGATTTTTTTAAATATTTAATAAATAATAAAGGGGTAGAATTCCTAATGCCATTGGATTCTGCCCCATGGCCGTTTGGGCAGGTTCGATAGTTGAACCGACCCAAACGGTCCATTCCAGAAGCTTTGGCTTCTGGAATAGTCATTGGGGTGGAATTGGACTCAGGTCGAAAAAGATCGCGGATCTGGTTTCATGCCCGATGAAAAAATCGGATATGTCGGGCCTCAATATTTTGGTTTGGGTCGGGGCGTTGTGCTAGCTGGGTCATGGTGATTCTCAGCTCGTGCCGAGAAACTGTTCCCACGGGCCTTAGTACCGGGCCGTGCTTGGCCCGGCACGAGGCCCGGTTGGCCTCGGCACGACACGACATGAGGCGTGCTGTGAATAGGCTTGGCACCACATGAGTTATTCTTATGTCCGCCGAGCTAGTCCAGCCTTTTTGACACCTTTAGGTATATCTCAAATGAGTTATTCTTGTACATTGAGGTTTAGATGGAGTTGGGACATCTTGGATACTTTTTATGTATTTTGATTGTTTATTCATGAGATATAATTTTTTTATATATATATTATATGTTTTAGATATCTTATCTGAGCTTGATATGTTGGAATTAGATAATGAACAATTAATCCTGTGTAATCATCAAATAAGAAAATTTTCTTTTTTTTTGATCTAACTCTTGAAATGAGATTTGTGTGGGTGATGGCGAAACCACTCGATTAGTTATTTCTACAATTTATGTAAGTGCCTTTTTTATTTAAAACAAAAAATATCTTACTATAAAGTATCATAAGAGATGTAAAACATTTATACTCTTCACTATCTTTTTGATTGAGGAACCTCTATCCAAAGATGCTCAAAGGGCCAATTTCTTATAGGCTAGGATTATATCTGTCCTATGAAGAAAGTTGGATATTTGTTATGTAAGTGTGATATTGGCTTCTTGAAACAAAGTAAAATTCCTCATTAAGATAAGAGTCATTCCATCCTGGTGGGGGTAGGGACTGATGTCAGATGAGCAATTGATATTTCTTGGATGAGGGTGACCTCCAATTATTCGTCAATGGGGAAAGAGTGATCTATCATTTAAATAGCCACTTTTGGAAAGACATTATCTGGGAGCTCAAATAATTACAAAAAATGAAATGCTATCTCGGATGACTTTGATGTGGATGATTGTTCTTTCCTCTTTTCTTTCTCTATATTTCTTTCTCTCAAGCTATCTATTGGTCAACAAATAATCATCCACTTTGCCATTTTATTAAAGCATTATGTGTTCCATGTTTGGTATTTTTAAATCATTTTGTTTTCTAGTTAATCATTTCTACCCATTGGAGGAAGTGGAATTAGCTACTAACTCTTCTAAGCGACTACATTTTGATCTGCAATGCCTCTAGTGGATGAGCTAGATTTGGAGTTGGAGCTTGAACCTATCTCTGCCTCTCAGAAAGGAGTAGAGGCTCAACCTATACCTCTCTCCATAGTGGAGAAAGGGATTGTTGCTCACTTAGGGGAATATGCTTCTGAAACTAAGCTTTTTGACAGAGTGAAAGTAATCATTCAACTCAAGGGTGAAATTATTGAACATGTGTGTGAATCATGCCAAGATTGCTTTGACTTTTGGTTAGAGCATGAGGACTTTTTTATTCATGAGTATATTTGTACTTTCCATGGTGGGAGGTACCTTGTACATGTGGTTGCGAAACATCATTAATATTAACAGTGCCCAATTATCGATAATATTATAACTTATAAAATTCTTCCTAAAATAGGGATGATATTTTTGGAGTTGGGACATTTACATGTTAAGCAAGTATCCTTTCACTTGTATTTTGATTTGACTTCAAGTGCTGATTTTCATACAATGAACTCTCTTTGGTCTTTGCGCATTCATAGTTCTCATTCTATTTATACTACCAACCAAACTTTTATTTTTAGTTTCTTTTTTTCATTATTAATGTCTCTCATTATAGGTGTCAAATGGGTTGTGCCATGACGACATGACTCATTTCTTTGTGGCCCAGTTGGGCCATTGTGTAGTGGTTGGCACGACACAAGATGGATCTTGTGTCTTGTCAAGCATGACATGACTGCCAATCCATTAAGCTTGGCATTATTTGTTTGGCTCATAGCTTGGGCACATTATTTTCGGGTGGTGCTGGACCATGTCATGGCTATTAAAATTAAAATTAAGTAATTAAATATAGTCTTCTATTTTAACTTTGTATTATTTGACTATTTGTATGGATCTAGAGTTAAGGTGGAAGTTATAGAAAATATTTTGACATACATGTCAATATGCATAAACCAAATTCATGCAAAATTAACTAACTTTTCTATATATTATGATATTAATTATGATAGTTTTAGCAAGACTCTAAGTATGAACATGAATACTTTATTCAGAGATGATTTCTCCATTCAGTTAGGTATGACAAATAACAAAGGTCCGTTAAATATGAGTAAATTATCTCGGTACTTAGATATCGACTACTACTCTAAAATATCACATGATGATAATGAAAATTTAATATTTTATTATTGTAAAAATCATATGAATTCACATATCCCGTGCTATCTAAGATGATATATGATTTATTGATCATCTAGTATTTAGCATAGCATAGAAATCTATTTTTTATGTGGTAACCAATATTATTTCAAATAAAAAATTGAGATTATAATGAGATATCGTATATATACTTGCATGTATGAAAGATAGAGAAGATTTGGGGTTGTACATTTAGGATAAGGCGTAAAAGATGATGGATGACGATTCATAGGATATTAAAATTGAGTATATTTAGGGCACTAGTAACATCTTCAGATGTATTCATGATGATGATAATCTGTATCTGTATCTGCCCAATCATACCACATACACTGATTGATAATTTATGATTTATGTGATAGTAATGTTGTGCTAGTATTTATTTATTTTTGTTATTATATATTTTAGTATAATTTATGCACTATTAATGTATTAGATTTTTGGATTGTACTTATTATCATTTTTATTTTTGATATATTTTATTTCAATATGATTAATGTATTACTTATATTATGTTTTTGATTTATTATTGAAATTTATTGAAATTTTAAATTTTGTATTCTAGCCGAACTAAATCGTTTAATCACGATTTAGTTTTAAAATTATATTCAAATTTAAAAATAAAGCTCAAACAGCCAAAAAATAGCAAAAAATAAAAAGATGATTCAGTTCATGCTGGTATGAACTAGTCTGAATTGCCATGGCCAAGTACTTTCGGGCCAGCCATGCCATGCCAGGCAGCCATTTAGGTTTTTGTAATGTGCTTGATATGGCTCGATGGCATGATATTTTTGACACCTCTAAGCCTAGCAAGACATTGGCCATGCCTCATGCAGCATGATCCAGGTCCATGCATAGTTTTGGACTGTGCCTTGAACGTCTTGGCACGACTAATTCGAGGTGTGTCCGGGTTTCCCTGTCCACTTGACACATATATCTCTCATTTTAGAATATGTTGCTCAAATTGAATCATTTCAATGTTTTGGAAGTTTTTGGATTGTGTGAAGCAAGAGTAATACCAAAGTCACTTTGTGAGTTCTTAATAAAAATTAGGAAAATTAGCTATTGAAATCTTCTGTGGTCAAAAATTCATGCACTCACAAAGGCGACATTGCTTTGATCCAATTTATTCTTTGAGTTAAATAAAGACAAAAAAAGTTGAGATAAGTTACATAGCACAACAAAGTAGTACTCTTCGTGTGCATGGAATGTCGAATTCTTTATTTAGAATCTCAATAATAATGTATCTCTTAGATTCTCCGATAGAAACAAGGGAAAACTATATTCAGTTATCGATGCTAATGGACTCATGTGAACTATTCTTCGAATTAGATTATCAGTTTGAGATCCGCAAACATATTCGATGGTTCAATGTGACTATTATCACTTCTTCCAACACACAAGATGAGGCTTTATTACCATGAGTTTGCAAAAATTAGAGGCAAAACTAAGTAAGATGTTGGAGAATCAAGCTCGTTGATTGCTCCTTCAAGAACAAAACTTTTTTGAAGCTTGATCTTTTGTTTTGTAAAGATTCTACTAGCAACAAATAGCATGATAAAATGTTTCCAAGGGGCATCAATGATTCATCTTGTTAGCTCCTTCTCAAAAGCTTGGCCTATATAGCTTTTCCACTAGCCAGGTGAGTATGTAAATTACTAGTCAGAGAGTGTTCTTGTCACTATCATTAGCTCGTATAGTTTCCTTTCAATGACTCACTTAATTATGTGCTCAGAAGTTCTATCTTGAGTAATGAGAACCAGGCTAATCTAGAGGTGTCAAACGGGCCGGCCCGGCACGGCCCAAATTTTTTGAGCACGAGCGTGCCGCCGTGCCGTGCCTTGCCTGGCCCGCTCGGGCTTGCATGTCTGTATGGGTCGGGATTCGGGGGGACCGCGGGTCGGGTCGAATCAGACCCGACCCGCGGTCTTTTTTGCTGGAGGGGCCATCGTGGGGTCGGGCTCACGGGACACCCGGCACGGGACGGTTGACACCTCTAGGCTAATCCTCAAGGATGATCTCGTCAAGAAAAATAATTTTTGATGTAGCCTAAAACAGTGACACTCCAAGTGATGTGGAGTAGGGAGAGAGTGCATTTGGACTCCTTTCACATTTTTTATGTTTGCGTATAGTGAAGCATAAGATTTCTTTCTTATTTAATATTTCCTATATTTCTAGTCTAAACATTCATCCATGATATTGCGTATATAGTAAACAAGATGAAGATAGAACAACAATGCATGCTTAATTCATGATTGAGAAAGATAGTGTAGCATGAATAGATATGACAAACAAAAGTGTCCTTTCGTGTTAATCCATCTGGAAAGAAGGGTAGCATGAGCTTCCAAAATATCTTGGTTTCGACTCTCACCTCTGGATTGAAGAGATTTTTCTCCATGGGAGTTGGCATGGTTCGTGCAAGTTGGATCGGATGCCAATTGTTATAAAAAAATTATTAATTAGTAGAAATGATGTAGGTTTAGGTAGTGATGTCAAACGGGCTGTGTTGGCACTGCACCACTGATAGTCTGCCTGGCTCGGTACGGCTCAATCAGCATGATTTCAAGCAGACTCAAGCCTAACGTGTCAGGTCATCTTGGGTCGTGCTAGTTTTGTCGGCACTATCTACCGGCCATTGACACCGCAACTTCACCACAGTAAATCAGTTACCCAGTTTTCTGTGACTCATGACTTGTTTTGATTTTGTGTCACTGTCACCACGTTGGTGGACCGTGCCAATGAGCCAGGCATGAGGCACGGAGGCCTTTGGTCCAGCACGGCATGAGCCGTGCCCTGGGCCGGCATGTCTCAGGCTCAGGCATATTTCTGAACTGTGCCGTGCCAGGCTAGGCATGACTCAGTCGGGTCGTGCCCGGGCTACCCGGCCCACTTGACACATCTAAGAGTAGGTATTTTCCTATTGTTCATTCATCAATCACATTCAGACGGTGACCAAAATGCTTTTTTTTTTTTTGTAAATTTAAATAAAATAGATGAAATATTTCCACTAGGAGTTGGAGTAGCTTAGTCGATAATCTCTTAGCGTAAAAACCAAGAGATCATGAGTTTGAGTTCTCGGTCATACCCGAGGCGATTCTTGTAGGTGGGATGTTACTTCTACATGATTAGTCATGATGTGCATAAGTTAATATGAACTCTCATAATCATAAAAAAAAAAAATTAAGTGTATAAAATCAAATGCTAATACTTTTTTTTTAGAAGTAAGACATATACCGGTCCGGTCCAAATATTTGGGAATGAATATTTTGCATAGACACTTTTTTCCAGCCCGAGTATGCAGCTTAGTTCTCCAATGGCCCAGTGTGAACGGGCTGAATTTTTGGCTGGTTTGGTTGAACCCCTGGCTGGGATGGGCTCGGGCTGGATACTCTTGATGTGTTTTCAACCAATCCAAATGGCCTAGCCCAATTTGGGGTTATTTTTATGTTTTTATTTTTTTATTTTTTTTAGTTTTAATTTTGAATTCTCTAATGAAAAAGTCATATTGGTATGATTAATTTCAGGGGAGGGGCTGCCATGCTTTAGATGGATTCCCAAGTGCAAAACACGTCATTGCAGAGGTTGCAGAATGTGGAAAAGGTAATTTATTTTAATTTTTACTTGTAAATTGTAAAAATGAGGTCCTACCATAAGGCTTCTATCTTACATGGGGCATGGAAAAAGTTAACCGATAATCTTATCCCCAAGAATCATATGTGTCACAAACTCAAGACCCATCGTTCCTGAATGAAGATATTTATTATCGTACCAAGTTATGTTCTTAAATTTGTAAATCATATAAAGGAGATTCTTTTATTCCAATGGGGCACAAATTATGTTATTTTTTTTTTTTTTTTGTGAAGAGGTGATAAAGTAGGTCTTCTTCAATGATTTTTTGCAGACAATTGTTAGGGTCTTGGAGCTTGCAGGAGGAGTAATGGATGAATTTGCAAACCCAACTGGCCCTGGAAAGGAATTTATCAACAACAATTGTCGCGAGTTCATGCAAATGATTAAGGTCTCTTTGTTCTTATATCCTAGTTGAATACTACTACTTTTTTAAGTTATACATTATAGAGGTGTCAACCGGGCTGGGCCAGCATGGCACGGGAATTTCCCGTGACCTTGCTCGTGTCATGCCTGACCACGACACCAATCATGCCATGTCGTACCGAGGCCAACCAGGCCTCGTGCCGTGCTTGCCCCGGCACGGTACCGTGGCCCGTTGGCACGGTATCTTGGCACTAGCCGACAAATCGATTTTTTTTTTAAATTAGGGTTTCTGCATACGTCGGCACGATGGCCCGCAGTCGAACCTCTAATTTTTTTATATTAGGGGTTTGTCTTGACCGGGCTGAACCAAGCAGATTCGTGCCGCGGGCGAGTGCCGGGTTGACCTTCACAGAATCGTGCCGGGCCAGGCACCGCACGGTACAGTAACCGTGTCGTGCCTGGCCCTGCACGAAAGCAATGTTGGGCCTGCTAAAAATGGGCCGGGCCAACTCGACATGTCCTGTTTGACACCTCTAATACATTATCGCTTAAAAAAATTGGTGTTGGTAATAAGATATGCTATTAGAATTCACAATAATGGTAAAAATGTCATATTTAGTGTACAGATTTTTTTCTTACCGTGAGATCTATGAGAGATTAATATCATGACACTCTTATACCTGAAAATCAGAGAGATGATGTATGATGAGTCTAGAACTTGATATTTGTTGGCCTTAAATAAAGTCATTTCATATATGTTATCGTACTAAGATATGATCTCATTTATGATAATGTCATAATGATAGATGATAATTCTATATTTTTTTAATGAGCTAGGTGTTGGATTTTTGCCCAACTAAATACTATCTTGTGTAAGTCTTTTATTTAATTTTATTTTCAATTAAGGCCAGATAAGCAACATTCTCAATTTGGAGATATGGATCGAACTCAGATTCTCATTGTATAAATGATAAATTTGAGTTTGTTCTTGCCGACTGAATCAACCTGGAAGGGTAATTTTGTGGATGGCCAACTTAATGATAATATAAGACATCAAATGTGCTTTGTGGGTTGGAATTAAAAGCTAGATATTTGGGGGTTTTCTAACAATTCTCTCAATTTAAAGGTAGGAATCAAACTCATTCTCATTGGGTTAATGATAGCTCTGAATTTTGTTCTTGTTAATGTAATAAACCATTATATGGCTATTATAATGATTGTGTACCTGGTGCCCAATGCTCCTATTTAGTATGAAATTATCTAGGGGTGGGCAAAAAAACCGATCAAACCGATACCCGAACCGAAACCGATCAGTCCGAACCGAAAAATTAGGTTAACCAAACCGATGGTTTAGGTTTAGGTTTTTTTTTTTTAATTTTTTTCGGTTTAGGGTTCGGATTCGGGTTTTATCCAAAAAAAACCGTGGACACCGGTTAACCGAACCGAACCTTAGACATATACTTATTTTAATATTTTACATTCAGTCATAAGTTATAACCCAAACCCAAACCCAAACAAACCCATTGGTAGCCCTAATACTCTCTCATTTTCTATCATCTCTATCTCCTCTCTCGTGCAAAGAACGACTCCTCTTCTCAGCCTCCTGCATGCCCTCCTCTAACTAATTATCTAAGAGAGACTAATATATTGACAATCTTATTTTTAAAAATCTGAGAAATTATGTCTATTGAATTTCGAATTTAAGACCTAGCGTGCTTGGATGAATGTACTTGTCAATATCATCGTACCAATCCATGACTTATGATTATAGATGACTATATTGATGATAATATGAGATGCTGAATGTGTATCTTCTTGGAGGTTATAAGTTTGATCCCCATGGGTTACCATCAAACCATGCCTCCTTTTGTACAAGTGGTTTGCCTCTGGCCTACGGGATAATATTGATGGTGAACATTTTGTCTTGATTTCATCTGAAGGCAAGCTTTGTCAATTGAATCAACCTCTAGTTTTTTTATTTTATTTTTTATTTTTTTTTATTTTTTTTATTTTTTTTATTTTTTTTATTTTTTTTATTTTTTTTATTTTTTTTATTTTTTTTATTTTTTTTATTTTTTTATTTTTTTATTTTTTTTATTTTTTTATTTTTTTATTTTTTTATTTTTTATTTTTTATTTTTTATTTTTTATTTTTATTTTTTATTTTTTATTTTTTATTTTTATTTTATTTATTTTATTTATTTTATTTATTTTATTTATTTTATTTATTTTTTTATTTTATTTATTTTTTATTTTATTTATTTTTTTATTTTTTTATTTTATTATTTTTTTATTTTTTATTTTATTATTTTTTTTTATTTTTTTTTATTTTTTTATTTTTTTATTTTTTTATTTTTTTGTTTTTTGTTTTTTGTTTTTATTATTTCATTATTTTATTATTTTATTTATTTTTATTTTTTTTAATGTAGGACATCCAATTTACTCTGAGGAATGAAATTAAAAGTGCATGTGAGTACCGCCCATATGAAAAATGCGACTATGATTCAAGAACAACAAATGAATTATGTGGTGGGAAATTGGAATACGTTCTCTCTCAACTGAATGGGATAGAAGAAGTGATCGAGGAATACCACCATGTTGTTTGAAGGTATGATGCATCTTTTGTTTTTTTTCTTCTTTTATGGCGCACACATAGGGTGTAAGCACTATGCTATCACTACTCATGCATGGATTTGGATCCTCTCTAGGTGCAAGCTCATGGTGTGGTATCGGACATTCGAGTTGCATTTAGAGTGTTAGAAAGCAATCTTGGCTGTTGGATCATGTTTCAATGGCTCGGATGCACCCAATCTCACCTATCCGTTTGAAGAAAGATGAAGGCAAAAAGATTGTGTCCCTGCCTTCTCCTTTTGTACATGGCCTCCAAGTTGTACTTGCTACATTTGTTGTTATTATTGTTGTTATGTACCCACACCATAGAATTTCTCGTGGTTGTGGCTTTGTGATTATTGATTTGTTTTTCTTGGGACATCCTCAAACTACTAATTAATTATGAACAAGTCTCAATTCAACACGCACACACACACTCACGCACACACACACACACACACACACACACACACAGACACTCACTCACTCACTCACTCACACTCACACATGTACATACATATATGTACACAAATTTGATATTTATCAATTTTTTTTCAACTGGGTGAGACCCTTGGACCTAATTGAGCCGTGAAGCCAATCGCAAGTATCCTAGGAGTCATGTTTGTATGTCTCATCAGATTGTTGGTAGTTTGGGAGGATATATTACCAAACTGACTAGTGAACTATTGGTGTGAATCAAATAAATGTATGATAAAGTATGTGAAAATTTTTCAAGTATTTTTTAATTTATCTTTGAAATTCATTAAATATTCTTTAATTATTAAGGGCAAAATTGTCATATGGACTAAATTTTTTGAAAAATTTAAAGAAAGCAATTTTTTTTTCTTTTTTCTTTTTGAATAATGATCTACTTTTGCTAAACATGTATTTCACTTTTTAATAATTTAAATGTGTATTTTTGAAAGATATATTATTTTATGATGAAAATGTAAGTATAGTTTGATTGTCTAAATTAATAATTTTTTAGGATGAAGGGGAGTAGGGGGTCAACTTCATAATCCTGAGATATTTGTTCCTTTTAAATGGTTCTCACTTAATAATAGTCAATTCACAAGCATATATATATATTAATAATTGTGAGGTTCCTTGTTAGTTTGGGCTAGTAATTGGCATGCACATATACTGATTCTATGAGGAGACGAATATGCCCTATTTGCAATTGATGTGATTAAAAATGGCCTACAAATAGTGAACTTAGCCCATGGAGATGTTGAGTTGTGTAGAGCCCAATTTTCAAAGGTATCCTAACTCACATATCTGTCATCCCTAAGGATTGAACTCGTATTCTCATGGTGGGCAATCTTGTCATTTTGCTAATTGGGCTACCATATTGTTGGTTACAGATATAATATAATATAATATAATATAGCCAACAATTGAGTGATAATTATTAACAAACATATTGAACAAATTGAAACATAATTGTGATTAACTTCTTTCTAAAAAATTCCAATCAAAAAACATAGAAATCATGGTTGATCTCATATGAAGAAATTATTTTTAGTAATATTAGTGAATTTGATATGACTAATATCTAAGTTTTCAATTTTTATTTCCACAAAAAATTTGAATAGATGAATATGTAGTTTATTAAAATATGCCTCATATGAGGAATATTTTGCATAAATTTTGTTATTTGATTTTACTAAAAAAAAATACAAAAAAAAAAAGAAGAAAAATCCTAGACTAGATTCTACTATTCTTGCATTTGAATGGATATAAGATCTTTTCTTCACAAGCAAAGATAAAAACTATTTTTAAAAAATGTGGTTTATGGTTTATAATTACTATGCACGAGCTCAGAAAATATTTTTAATTTAAAATTCGCAATGTCTTCTCATTAAAAATATGAATTTTTATGAAATTCAAGGACAAATTATCTTCTAGAATAATAAATATAAAATATTTAAAAAGTGGCAAAATTTAATGATTAAAAAAATCAATAAAACTTATAATATTTAAGTTTTGGTATACTCAAAACTTAAAAATTAAAAAAAACCCTTCGTTATTTTTTTTAAAAAAAGAATGAACAAGCTTGTGCTAGCTTGTTAATAAAATGAGGTCGAACTCGTTCATTGATCAAATTGCATGAGCTCATTGACAGAAGGAGCTCAATGAGCTCGTTCAAGGACTGAGTTGCCTAAGCTCATTCACTAAGCTCATTCTAAAAACGAGTAGGGACAAATCATTCCACAAACATGCTCAAGCAGCTCATTTGGTGAACAAGCTATTGTTCTAGCTTGTTCAAGCTTGCAGAGAGCTACACAAAACTTATTAATTCAACTCTGCACAAGCTTGTTAATTCAACTCTGCACAAGCTTGTTAATTCAACTCTGCACAAGCTTGTTAATTCGACCCTACACAAGCTTGTTAATTTAACTCTGCACAAGCTTGTTAATTCGACTCTACACAAGCTTGTTAATTTAACTCTGCACAAGCTTGTTAATTCGACTCTACACAAGCTTGTTAATTTAACTCTACACAAGCTTGTTCACTTTCTATGTAATGTTATGATTTCTTCGTAATTATCTCCTAAGTACTTTATCATCAATACAACAAATCATATATGTTTAAGAATTATTTACAAGCTCATACCTTGTAGGCTCGTCAATTACTCTTGATAGATATTTTGTATGTGCATTCTTATTATCCGACCTTATGTATCATAAAGACTAAGAACTCATATAGTTTATAAGTATTTATAATTTTGAATTTATAAGCATCATACTCATAATTAACATACACTTCTCTCAAGTTTCACCAATTAAATCATATGAGTGGAATCAACTCAAAGGGCTATCACTACCTTATGAGTGACAAAACACTCATGCACACCTTTTGAATTACTTGTTACCAATCTTGTTATCGATCGAGAACCAATTCTACTAAGATATTTTACTAGATTGATATGTAAAATCCTTTGTACTTTCGACTTTGTGAGTCTCATAGTCTACCACGACAACTTGTACAACCTCACTAATACTTAAATCTCTACATCAAATTATATTTAATTATCATATTCATTAATTTATATCTTGCATCTTTTTCTTGTGAATCTCCTAGGGAGTGTGAAAAACTCACCTAGGGTTGATTAGTGTGCTTTGACTCTACTTGGTGAATAGAAAGAAGAAATTTTTAGATCTTTCATGAATTCTTTTTTTTTTCTTTTATACTCTGATATTTTTGTATTTGTTTCAGTAGGAAGTTGTGGCTTTTGGATGATATCAAGGCTTTGACCTTCATCTCTTGAGCTTGAGGTCATTAATCTAGAAAGTGGAAGTGGCTCTAGAATGTGTCCTAATCTCTTTTATAACACAAAGTCATGACTCTAGAAAATATTTATGACTTAGGCCTATTTTCTCTATAATACAAAGTTATGATATTGGGAATAGTTGTAACTTTGATGTTAGTCTCTCTCATTAATCATATGGTCGTGACGATAGGAATGACTATGACATTGGGAATGATCTCTCATGTGTATCATATGACTATAATACTAAGAATGACCATAATACAAAAAATAGTTTCTCATGTATATCATATCATATGGTCAATGTACTGAGAATGGTGTGATGCAAAGAATAGTCTCTCTTATGAATCAAATTGCTACTCCACTGGGATTAGCCATGATGCTAGCCTTGAGCTTTCTCATATATCACATAGTCATAAAAATGTAAAAAAGCTACAACACTAATAATTAGCTAGAACATAAATGTTGTGATTTTGTCTTCTTTTGAGGACAATAGTCATGACCTTTGGGAATGGGCATACTCGAATAAATGACCTCTATGATATTTTTTTGATAAGTAATAAATTTCATTATCAAAAATTTCTATATAACCTAAAGGAGATTCAAACTATTATATTTTTTATTGAAAATAATATAAATTTTAATTTTAATTTTCCTAACTAAAATTTCTGCATCTTGGGGTTTTCATTTAAAAGTAGTATATTCCTATCTCTCTAAATGTGGTATATAGCTACTATAAACGATGCCGTTCAGATGTTGTTCTTGGGTGTATTCGCAACATACAGCTTCATCATGTCTTTGAACCTTGTTGAAAGAGAGTTCATATCCTTGTTAATTCCTATCTAGCTTTTCAATTCATTCTAAATGATCCTTTAATAACAACACTAAAAAACATGTGATTTATGAATTCTCTTAGAGTATATAATTTTCGATTAGTATTTTTAGGTGTTGAGAATGTATGGTCTTTGGTTTTGATCCTTCCATATTTAGTAATCAATAAATTTATAGCATGTTTGGGCACATGATTCTTTATCCAGATTATTTTGGTCTAAGCTTTTTTTTTTGTGCTAATTCCAATTAAGTAGTCGTAAGCATATGATATAATCATGCCGTTATCCCCCCCATTTATTCAACATTGCTCTTGCTTGTTCCTTTGAGCATATTTTAGTAATCAATATATCCCTAATAGAGATTTGGGATTTCCAAAATGAGGGATCTTCCTTAGATATCTGATAGTCCCAAATGATTTGGGAATTATGATAAACATGATAAACCCACTTGATCCATATTGAGTCCTTTCTATTTATCTGCAGAGAGTTTTAATTAAAAAAGCTTTATTCCATTTGAATATATTGAGGATACCGAGATTTCCAATAGGCATAGGCATGCAAACTTTTTCCCAAGAGACTTTAGGTCTGTATCTACCAATTTTTAGCCTATCCCATAAAAATCTTCTACATGCCTATTCAATCATATTTATGATATAATTTGAAAGAAGAAATACTGAAAACCAATATTTCTCAATACCTTGTATCACTGTGAGTAAGAGCTCCAATCTTCTGGCTATTGAGAGAATTTTACCTACCCATAATTGAATGACTAAGGTAACTTTAGCCAATAGAATAGTGAATTTTACCCGGCCATTAGGTGAATGACTAAGAGAGGAACCTTAAGAAAGACGAATGGTAGTAATGTCTTTTTTATATCCAGAATTTTGAGTATTTCCTCTTTTGGTTCTTTGCTTACTCCTCCAAATAAGATGTTCGATTTGGAGAGGAGTTAATGTTTAGACCAGAGGTTGCCATAAAGTCTCTTAATATGTTTAGAATTATACTAATAGAAGATGATCAAATCATCCGCATATATTAAGTGGGATATTTTTAGATGTGCACATCATGGATGGAATGAGAATTGGTCTGAAGATGTTGCAACTATCAGCTGTCTCAAGAGATACTCCATGCACAACACAAAAAGGTAAGGAGATATGAGATTCCCTTGCCTATGACTCCTACTACCTTTAAAAAAAACATAGAGTTATCCATTTATAGCCACCGAGAAAAAGGTTGTGCTAACGCATTCATAAATTATTTTTATGAAGTACTTAGGAAAATTCAAACCGGATAGGCTTCCTTTAGGAATACCCATTCAACACTATCAAATGCCTTTTGAATATTTATTTTAAGGTAGCATCTTGGAGAAATTTATCTTCTTGCATACCTTCTAATAAAACTGTGTAAGAAGGAAGTCTGAATTTAATCTTTCTTTTGCATATGCCCCTTGTGCTAGATTTATTATGCCACCCAACACTATTTTCAGTCGCGAAGCTATAAGTTTGGCTATTATCTTGTAGATCACATTGCAGTAAGATATTGGCATATATTTTTTTAATCATAGATATATGTGAGGATTTAGGAATTAATACTATATAGGCATGATTTATTTGTCTCGACATTCTTCCAGAATGGAAGAAGCTGTTTACAGCTTTCACGACATCACAACCAATATGGTTCTAATAGGATTTGTAAAACTCAGCCGTGTACCAATCTAATCCGAGTGATTTTGCATCCCCCATGGTAAAGACAATATTCTTTATTTTCTTTGAAAAGAAAGATAGAGAAAGCATTTCCTGGTCTTTCTCTTAGAGTTTTTTGTTATTTGCTATGATTTGTTCATCAATTCCTTTCCTAGCACTAGATGAGCCCAATAATTTTTTTATAATATGAGACA
The DNA here is from genome assembly GCA_029783825.1 of Sapria himalayana. NCBI lineage: Eukaryota > Viridiplantae > Streptophyta > Magnoliopsida > Malpighiales > Rafflesiaceae > Sapria > Sapria himalayana. The sequence goes on from JAREIK010003431.1 coordinate 6,722,492, forward strand.
AAAATCTCTACAATATCTTCTCTAGATGTAGTATAACCCTCATCCTCATTAATAAACAGCAACTACTTTTTTATAGTTTGGACTATCATCAAATTTGGTACATCATCTAAATTTTCTCCGGTGCCAATTTTGAGCAATAGAATATATGTTATACTGTGATTAGACAAACTAGTGGCAATAGGGCTAGAATAGGTATTTGATCATGAACATGATCATCATTTATTAGATGTGTGGATAGTGAAGAAGCAACCTTGTGAGGAACTGATATTATAATTCTGCCTTCACCTTCTCACGAGTGTAATCTTGGTTACCTGAAGTATAAGAAGAAGCAATAACAAAATCTTTTTTAGAAGAAAGAAATATATTTTCATTGAATGTAACATCTCTACTAATAATAACTTTTCGAGACTTAGGGTTATACTATCATAAACCATGCCCCTTTGCATCTAAAACATAACCAAGAAAGACACATTTAATAGCTCTATGCATAAACTTGTCATCATTAACATGAGCATAAACAAGACAACCAAACCCATGAATTTGACAATCTATTCACCAAATAACTAGCAATAGAAATTGCTTTAGCCCAAAACTCACGATGATGCCACAAACCAACATTTGAGATCATACACCTGACTATCTCAATAAGAGTTCTGTTCAAATGCTTAGCAACCCCATTCTGTTGATGCTTTCCAACAAGCATCTCGTGTATTGCAATACCATTAACATCATAGAACTCATTACATTCCGACTCACATAATTCTAAACCATTGTTAATTCTATGATTCTTTGCTTGCTTTTTAATCTGATTCTTGATAAGGGCTCTCCACTTTTTAAAAGTGAGAAAGACTTTATTATGTCATCAATCATGGTCATCATATAATGTTTACCTCCAATAGATGCAACCCTTGAAGGTCCCTAGAGATCCAAATGGATATAATCAAGGATTCCTTAAGTGTATGTAATGGTGGAGATGCCAACTCTCTTTTACTTTCCAAACACACAATGATAATAGAAATCCAATTTTCCCATACCATTACCAAGAAGGCCTCTCTCTCTAAGCAAATTCATACATTTTTTACTCATAATGCCAATACACACATGCCACAAATGAATGAGATCATCATCTAACAATGTGGACGAGAAAATATCAGCTAAACCTATCATAGTTGAACCTTGCAAGACATATAGGCCATTAAGCCTTTTTTCCTTTCAACAAAATAAGAGTAACTTTGGCACTTTCAAAACTCTACATTTAGCATAATTCTTGCACCCAAGAGGCTTAAAAGTATTAAGAGAAATAAGATTGCATCTCAAATCATGAATATGATATATATTTGTCAATATTCTAATCCATCCATCATGAGTCTTGATATATACACTACCAACACCATCAACTTTTCATTCATTATTATTTCCTATCAAAATAATATAGTGTTTCACTAGCTGATATGTGGCAAGCTTGTTCCTATGAGGACACTTGTTATAGGTATAAGTAGAATCTAAAATCTACCCAGTCTTGCTCATATTTTTAGAAGTAGAACCCATCAAAACATTAGCTTATGATTTATATTAGAGATGTCAACTAGGCCGAGGAACTTGGGCATGACCTACAAGCTGCAGCATGACATAGTTCAGTCATGCCTGGCATGGCATGACACCATTTAGAATCATGCCTGGAAGTGTCTTGGGTCGGCACATGGTATGGCTCGAGCCTTGCCGAGCCAAATCTTTTTAGCATGAGAAGAGCAACACAACATGGTGCCCTATGCTGGCCAGTTTTGGCATGGCTGGCTAAATTAGCTACCCTAGCATGACTCAAGTTAGTCTGACCAAGTATGATCCAGCATGACCTACCCAAGAATTATGCCAACAAGCCATGCCTGACCAAAAAAAAAATGGGTCGTGCCATTATTGCATGACTTCTTTGACACATCTAACTTAGATTTATATCATTGACTTTATTGGTAGTTTTCTGAGGCTATTGTTCTTTCTCTTCCATTTCTTTCTTATTCTTCAACTTATAAAAATCAAAAATTTCATGTTCAGGTCCCTTGCAATAATGACATGTCGCATTGGAATTATATCTCTTAGATTTTGATCTAGAATTATTTTTGTTGGTCTTTCCCTTTTCTAATGATCTACCTCTAACTGACAAGCTCTCAGCTTTATCTTCATAATTAACTTTTTGGTCTAATTTTTCTTTAGATAACAAGTTAGACTTGACATCCTTAAACGATAATATATTATTATTCTCATATAACCTAAATTTCTTGAAGTGTTTATAGGTAGAAGGTAAAGAGAACCAATTACATAGATTTATCATCAATATTAATTTTAACTTCAAGATTTTATAGATCAATTATAATAGAATTAAATTTATCAAGATAAGATTGAATAGTACCTTTTGTCATAAGAAGCATGTACAAATGCTCTTTTAACAGGAGCTTGTTTGCTAGACTTTTGGTCGTTAAAGAGACTTTAGCTCGAGCCAAAGTCCTATGGTAGTACTCTCATCAACTACCTCACAAAGAACCTCCTCTAATAAATAAAGTCGTATTACTGATAATGACTTTTTATCCAACTCATCCCACTAATCAATTGTCATCGTAGTGGGTCTATTGGATTTTCCATTCAATCTTTTAAAGTTCATTTTACATGAGGGAGGTTCTCATCTAAACTCTCTAGATACTAAAACTAATCTCGCCATCAAATTTCTCATGAATATCAAAATTGGTGATCATAGACATAATGAACCAAACCCTATGATATAACTTGTTAGAAGCACAATCATGATATTAGTGTGGAAGCATGAATGAGAAATATAAATAGATTAAATAATACAAGCAAGAAAAAAAAATAAATAAAATATATACAAGAGGTTAACATGATATACCCAAATGAGTTATGCCATTGAATGACAATGATTCGAAAAATCACTATAATGTGAAAAATACAAAGACATCCTATAGGGGCACAAAAGTACAATAAGGAATTCGTCCGTGGATATAAAAATAGGGATATCATTCAACTTATTACTACATAAACTATTTTATATTTCTCCAAATACAATTAAGGCTCATTTATGTAGGTATAACATAATTGGTGCCCAAATTAGAATGGAGTGAAAATAAAAAGTAAGCTTGAAATATGTATAAATCTAAGAAAAACTTTGCCATAAATCTAAAGTAATTAATTATGGGTGAACATTAATTGAGTCAAATCCAACAATATAAAAAGATATATTATATTATATATAACATCATATAATATTATATTATATATATACATACACTATTTCCACATTATGTATATATTTTCACATTATATGTCCTCAAGTTGGGCATCCTTATTGATATATTTTAGTAAAAATTATGAAATTTTTTAAATTTTGGAGATACAATCAGAACCCTACCCTCACATAAAATTACAAAAAAATTACAAACAATATAGAATTTTGAATGATCAAGAGACAAGCTACCTAGAGATACAAGTTTTACTCTCATGAATGTAAAATACTGTTATAAAAATAGAACCCGCAATAATAATTTGAAAATAGAAAATTAGACTCTTAAAATAATACAATAAATAATATAATTAAAAAAATACAAGCTAAAAAGAAATTAGGATTAGGATGTATTTCAAATGAGGGGAACCCTCTTGTTATAGAAGATAAATTAGAAATCCCAATGGGATTTCCAATGTGGGCTATGTGATATTTCACCTAACCCTACCATTATATTTTCCCACTTGAAAATTACTTTTCTCACTTTTCTATGCTTCCTTGTGTTTTGCTAAGCCACATGAAGTTCTATACCATTCAAACCTATCAATGTTAATCAGTTTAGTCAAAACATTTGCTATGTTCCATCTGTATTAATATTTTGCATATTATACTTCTTTTTTCAATTTTCTCTCATACAAAATGATATTATACTCTAATGTGTTCATGTCCAACTTTCTCACATAAAATATTAGATTTTTTGCTAAGTGTATAGCACTCTAACTATCACAAAATAAATTAACTTTATTTTGTTCATGTTCAAGTTCTTCCAATAGTATCTACAACTAGATTGCCTCTTTACTAACTTGTGTAGCTACAACATACTCTACTTCTATCATAGAAGTAAATACAAAAGACTATAACTTTGAAACCTAACTTATAACTCCTTATGCAAGAGTAAAAACATAGCTCATAGTAGGCTTGCTATTATTAATATCTCCATCAATGTTTGTATCAATATAGTTCTGAAAATAAGGTCTGAACATCTATAACATAATACAACATTTGAGGTTCCTCTAATGTATACAAGAATTTTTTTCACAGTACTCCAATGTTCTATGCCAAGATTTGCCATAAATTGATTAACCACCCCAACTACTTGTGCAATGTCTGGCCTTGTACAAATTATTGCAAATATTAAATTTTCCACTACTGATGCATATATTATTCCAGATATTTTTCTTCTCTCTTATTCTGAGCTAGGACACATACTTTATGTTAATTTGATTAATAGGAAGAGGGGTAAAAATTGGCTTACTACATTGCATGTTGAAATATCGCAAAATCTTATTAAAGTATTTTTCTTGAGAAAGCCAAATCTTCTTGTTATTTCTGTCTCGGTAAATCTACATCCTTAGATTATTATTTTTGAATCCCAAGTCCTTTATATCAAACTTCCTAGCCAATTGTGTTTTCAATTATGTCTTCAATTGTTTTCAATATTTGTTGGGGCTTGCTACCAATAGTCATCCACATACAATAATAAAATAATAAAATAATTTTCATCCTCAAACATTTTGTAATATATACAATGGTTCAGACTAAGTCTATTATACCTAAGGCTAATGATAAAAGAATCAAATCTCTTATACCAATACCTTGGTGCCTATTTTTAGACCATATAAAGATTTGTTCAACTTATAAATCAAATTCTCCTTACCAGTTTTAGCAAATCTTTTTAGTTGAAACATATAAATTTCTTTAATTTTTCTATGAAGAAATGCAATTATAACATTCAACTACTTCAAATATAAATCAAATGTAGCACACAAAGTCATTATTACTCCGATCATTGTAAGATGAACTACTAGGAAAAAAATCTCATTGAAGTTAATGTATTCTTTCTCAGCATATTACTTTACCGCCGATCTTGCATAATGCACTTCTACTTGATCATTGCTATCCTGCTTGATCTTGTAAACTCATTTGTTAATATTAGTTTTTTTTCTATTGGTAATGGTAGTGACTTCCAGGTCTTATTCTTGTGTAAAGCTCAATTTCTTCCTCCATTACTGTCATTCAAAGATATGCATCTAAACTATTTGAAGCTTCATGAAAAGTTGAATGTTCTCTATCACCTATTAGAAGATAATATGCAATATTGCTCTCCATAACATGCTCTGAGTCCAAAGTTGGCAGCTTTTTATCATGTATTAGCCGACTAACTTCTTGGGCCTTAAACTCAACTTGATCTTGTATTTTGTGCTCTAGTTCTTCCTCCATAGATATTGAAACATCTTATCTCTGGTTATTTTTTACTTGCATAGTTGTAGTTTCTATAATTTTATTTAATGTACTATCATTATCATCAATTCTTTATAGTTAATTTTCTACAAGGATTACATCTCTACTCATAATTAACTTGTTGGTAGTGGGCTCCCATAGGTGATACCATTTCACTTCTTCAGCATACACTAAGAATATACACTTTCTAGATTTTGGATCTAACTTTGTTCTTTCTTGAGTGTTATGCATTACATATGTAGGACTTCCAAAAAAATATAAAGTAGAGTAATCTACTAGTCTACCAGTCTACATCTCCATTAGTGTCTTCAAATCAATTATAATTGATGGTGACTGATTTATCACATAATATGCAGTGCTAGTTGCTTCTGTCCAAAAAAAGTTTGGTAGACTTGCTTTCCTCAATATTACTCTCAACTATTTTGTAAGAGTTTTGTTCAACCATTCTATTACTCTATTTTGTTGTGACATGTATGTGACTGTGAATTATCGTTTGATATATTCTTTCTTACAAAGAGTAAGAAAGTTACCATCTATATACTCTTTTCCATTATCTGATTGTAAACATTTAATTATTTTCTTAGATTTCAGTTCCACCCACGCTTTGAAGTCTTTAGAAATTGAAAACACATCTAACTTCTCTTTGATTAGATATGCCTAACATCTCCTTGAGTAAATATCAATAAAAGATACAAAATATTTTGCTCCTCTTTGTGACATTTCTGGTGATTATCATACATAAGAATGCATAAAGTCTGGAATATATTTACTTCTTAAATTGATCTACTAAATGACAATCTATTCTACTTACTTGTAATACAATAATCACAAAAAGATAAATTTATAAATCTGAGCCCTGCAAGTAGCTTTTTGTTAGAGAGAATCCTAAAGCCTTGTTCTGACACGTGACATAGTTTGAGATATCATATCATTGTTGATTCTTCTCATTTGCCAATCGATGCAACACATACATCATCTTCCTATACTACTTCTCCTTTAAACATTAATAAATATTCCATAATATTTTCTCTCTTCATGACTACAAGTGGGCCTCTTAAATTTTTTATCATCCTATTCTCAATATGAGTTTTATACCAAAGACTATCTATTTGTCCGATAGACAATAGATTTTTCTTCAAGTCAATCACATATTGTACCTCTTAAATGGTACAAACCATACTATCAATCATTTTTATTTTGATAGTACTAATACCAATAATCTTCAAAGCATGATCATCACTCATGTGCACAAAGCCTAATGAGATTGCTTCATATTTGTGAAACTAATCTCTTTGAGATGTCATATGTCATAAAGCTCCTGAGTTTAGCAACCACATATCACCGAACTACTTTCTGCTTTCAACTATTGTTGTCACCTTATTATATAAGATATTACCATTATCTTTGATACTTATAACATTCATTTGAGTATTTGATAACTCATCTTTCCAACTCTATTTCTTAAACCAATAATCTGTTTTAAGTGTCATTTCTAATCACAGTTGTAGTACTTAATATTTTTCTTACTACTTGATTTTGATCTACCATAATTCCGACTCACATAGGGGCCATGCTCTATTGATCTTCCTCATATCATCATCAAGGCTTCTGTTTGGTGTGCATGTGCATATCTATCCTCCTTGTTTTTATGTCTGCTTTCTTTTTCTAAGATGGTAGAGACAATATCATTGAAGATTAGACTATCTATTAGAATACTGTTCATCAGATTGATGACAAGTTGATCATACGAATCAGATAAACTTTGAAAAAAAATTTAAGTACTTTTAAAATCTATTTTATGACCTAACATAGTAAGTTGAGAAAATAAAGTATTCAATGTGTTGATATGATTAGTTACCATAATAGATTCCATCATTCGAAGAGGGTAAAGTCTTCTCTTTAAGATCTTGTTGTGATTTGACTTCGCCTTGTATAATCTTTTGTGAGTATACCAAATTTCTTCTGCTATATTCTTTTCTGTTACACTCGATAATACTCCATTAGCTAGTATCAAATACAGATCGGCAATCATGTTACCAACCTTCTCATTCCACTTATCTTCAGAAATTTCAGTGAGCTTTTTTTCAATTTCATCTAATCAATTATTCTTTCTCAAAATTGTATTAATATTCATTTTTCAAAATGAAAAATTACTCCCATTGAATCTTTCTATTTCAAATTTTATTGTCATTTATTTTACAATCAATAATAATTATTTGTGTTAATACACAAAAAAAAAATCCCAAATAAGTGGGTGGAGAGGGGGATACGTTATTACACTCTTAAAAACCACAAACCTTGAGACTCTTATCATCATTTTGAGAAAACTTTCTTAGACATGCATTAACTATAAAAGTTACTATCTAAACTTAACATATGATATCATTGCAATAAAAATATAGCAGAACCCATAATAATAATTTAAAAATAAAAAATTCAACCCTTAAAACAATACAATAAACAATATAATTAAATAAATACAAGCTAAAATAAAATTGAGATTGGGATTTATTTAAAATGAGAGTAAAACTAATTTTATAGAATAAAACTTAGAAATACTAAAGGGATTTTCGATATAGGCTAGGTGATATTATATCTAATCCTAGTTTTAAATACACATATAATATATCTCTGTTAATCGTGTCATTCATATTATTAGGATGAAACTTTATATGCATTAATTTGGGGTCCCAAGACCTAGGTCTAAAGATATTATTAATTAGAACTTAATTGAAAATTATAATGCAAAATATGAATGTGGCTTGGGAGAGACGCTAGATATATCCATTTTATCTAGTCATCTATCACAGGGCAGGCTGCTTCTGCTGATCTGCTCGCTGGTTAGTTTACCGAGATGATAGAGTTCATAGAAACTTCACCAAACCTCTTGATCTCAAAACAGGCGACGGAAAGAACACTGTACGCTGCCTCATCACTATTCCGATTTCCGAATTCCGAAACACATTTTTACATCCAAGTGTTACTGTCTCAAAATATGCTTAGTAATTAGATTTTTAATTTAGGTGATTTTAAGAGGCATAATTGGAATCCCGTTGATGCATACTTTTTGTTTTTCTGATTGAGTAGCCATATAACAGTGCTGGCACTATTCAATTGTTAGTTCAGGTGATTTCATCGTAATGGTTTTCAGATGGGTAGCCCCATTCTATTTTTCACTATATGCGAATATGTAAATGCATCGTGATTAACTCTTAAATCATATATAGATATAGAATCATAAGAATTATAATGTTTAATTCCGCCTTATTGGCTCTAAATTTTCATTTTTGTTTTCATGCGAGACTGCATTTAGTGTTGCAAGAAGTCCACATGGGTTGCTTGAAAGTATGGAGAACAAAATTTTAGTTAAATTCATTAAACGTATATCCAATACAAACGCATATATAGGAGGCCAACAGCACAGCAGTCCAACTTCACTAAAATATTAGATATAGCTTGTCATAAATACAACAAAAGCACAGCAGTCCAACTCTTCTGTTGCACATCCATCATTCCTGTGCTTTTATCAACAGGATACACCATAATGGTGGTGAAGGAAATGACCACCAACTAGTTTTCAGCTGTGCAGCCAATTTGACAGATTTCAATTCCTTTCCATTTATACAGCTACAACTTGATTATTAGTTTTACCCACATTGTTGTCAGCATTACCTTTATTCAGCAGCAAATTTGACTGTTGTCTTTTGTTGCTTAACATTATCTTAAAATTACCTTGATCTTCGTTCTTGATCTTTTATGATGACAATGGAGTATAAGCCAATTGACTTACTCTCCAAGTCATCTTTTATTAGAATTGTTGTATTTTTTGATATTTATTTTTATTATGGATAAAAATACCTAACATGTGAGTTGTTCTAATCTATTAACCTATTATATAAAACAATCACGTGTGTGTTATTGTTATATAGGATTATTTATTGAAGTTTTTTATGGTTTAATGGTTTGATTTTGTTCTTTTTATTAGAATGAAAGTGTTCACATGACGTGCTAGGAAGTTATTGTTAAATAAATATTAAATGTCTGTTTTTAATGTGGAAGGTGAAATGTCAAGAGTCAGCAGTTACTCTTATAGGTAATAATAATTTTTAATTTTCAGTTTTATGAGGGTAAATTATAGCTTATAAATAAATTATTATATTACTAGTAAAAAATAGAATCAGAATAAAAAGCCTCTTTTTAGAAATAATTTTCCTCAGTTATAGTTTGCAACAAATAATTTTTTTTTACAACTTGGTATCAGAGGGATGTGAAGTATAATCAATACTGTCCCACTGTCCTGTTTAACGAAGGTGAACTAAGAGAATTGGAGTATCCAAATGAAAATTTTTCTCGGTTTTGTGGATTGTTGGGAGGTGGGTCAAGAAGATTTCGAAGAATTAGAATTTACCAAAGGATATATGGTAGCTCAAAATAAGATGTTAAAAGAAACGCGATCAAAAGATAAGACATTATTGTACATGCTGTTTTGAGTTGTTGATGAGTCGGGCTTTGAGAAGATTGTGAATACAAAAATTTCAAAAGAAGCGTGAGACATCCTAGAGACTGCGTACAAAGGAGCTGACCGAGTTAAACAAGTTCATCTTTAAACTCTTCGCAATGAGTTGGAAGGCATAAAGATGAAGGAGTTAGAAGGTGTATCTGATTACATCATGCGTGTTCAAATCGTGATGAATCAATTCAACCGAGACGAAGAAAAGTTGTCCGATGTGTGTGTCGTGGAAAAGATTTTGAGGTTGTTAATCGACAGTTTCAAAAATATGGTATGTGCCATAGAAGAGTCAAAGGATCTAGCAACGTTTACGGTCGATGAGCTTGCAGGTTCCCTAATGACACATTAGTATCGTAAAAAGGAGGAGACACTTGAGCAGACACTTCAAACCATAGCATCGATCAATGATGAAAAGATAATCTATTCTCAAAATTTTCGAAGTAAATGGTGTGGCTGTGGTGGTCGAGGAAATAGTCACGGTGGAAAAAGTCGTGGTTAAGAAGTGTATCATGAGGAGAAGGGGCAATCAAACTAGCAAAATTGATGTGAAAGAGGACGTGGTCGTGGAAGAGATGGTCGGTTAAATTATTCCAACTTTGAGTGCTACAAGTATGACAAATATGGTTACTATGTGAAGGATTGCAATTTTGATAAATGTTATAATTGTGAAAAGGTGGGGTATTTTGCAAAAGAATGTCAAGTCGAAAAAAAGATGAAAGAGAATCAATATAGTCATGGAAGATGAGGTGAAAGAATGCTTTCTCTTAATAGCATATAATAAAGTCAACACCAACAATGACACGGTGTGGTACCTCGACACGGTTATAAGTAATCACATGTGTGGGTACGATTATTGTTTCAAAGAGATGTGAACGGTTGAAACTGTATCTGTATCATTTTGGAGATGGTTCGAAGGTTGAGGTTAAAGACTAATGTATGATTTATTATGTACAAAAGGGTGGTTTCATTGGGTCAATCCAAGATGTGTATTACGTACCAGATCTCAAAAGTAATATTTTAAGTATGGGACAACTCATTAAGAAAGGTTATTTGATTTTTATGAAAGATCGGATGTTACTATTAAAAGATAAGTAATGGCGTTCAGTCGCACCAGTTGAAATGGGAAAAAATCAAAAGTACATATGAATTTGAGAAGTATATGAGAAAAATTTTTGCAAGTCAACGTAGAAGACAATGCGTCACCGTGACATCTCTGTTTTGATCACTTATATCATGAATGTCTAAACAAGTTGACAAAGAAGAACATGATGCACGGACTACCGGACATGGAATACGAAAGAAAATTTTGTGAAGAATGTGTGCTTGGAAAGCATGTAAGAATGTCATTTCAAAAAAAGGCAAAATATCGGGCTAAGCAACCTCTCGAGTTGATTTATTTTGACATATGTGGACCAATCACCTCTGAATCTTTCAGCGGAAAAATGTATTTTATTTTTTTTATTGATGATTTCTCACGAAAAATTTGGGTATATTTTCTAAGAGAAAAATTTGAGGCGTTCAAGGTGTTCAAAAAATTCTAAGTGCTGGTGAAATAGTCAACGGGTTGATACATCAAATCTGTACAATCCTGATAGAGGTGGTGAATATACTTTGAAGGTTTTTATGGAGTATTGCGAGGAGCAAGGCATATGGCAATTTCCAATTGCACCGTACTCTCCACAGCAAAACGGTGTGACTGAGAGGAAGAACCGGACCATTCTCAATATGGTTTGGTCAATGCTCAAAAGCAAAAAAATATCGAAGGAATTTTGGGCGGAAGCCGTGCAATGCACTGTTTATGTTTAAAATTGGTGCCCACATGCGAAGTTATATGATCAAACACCACAAGAGACATGGACCGGACAAAAACTAAGTCTCTTATCTCAAAGTATTTGACAGTTTGGCATATACACACGTATCGAATCAGCAAAGAACAAAACTCGAAGATAAAAGCAAAAAATATATTTTTATTAGGTATGATGAGAAAATGAAAGGATACAAGCTATTTGATTCGATAAGCAAGAAGATTTTAGTGAGCCGTGATGTATGAGTTCATGAAATAAATAAATAAGATTGGAATAAAGCAACATAAGATATCATCGAAGTTGGAGAATCACCAACTGCTATGCCAATAACAATATCAGAAAATTTTGAAATCATTAATGATGAAGATGAATCGCGACAACCCAAGGTGTGAAGTTTATAAGATTTGTATGATTCGACAAATGAGGTATACCTTGTATGTCTTTTGGTGGATTCCAAGAATATAAGTTTTGAACAGGCGGTGCAAGACAAGAAGTGGCAAACTGTCATAGACGAGGAGATTAAATTAATAGATCGCAACAACACATGCGAGTTAGCAGAATTGTCGAAAGGAACTTAGTCCATTGATGTCAAGTGGGTATTTAAGAGAAAGATAAATGCTCAAAGGGAGATAGAATGGTATAAGGCGAGACTTATAGCAAAGGGGTATAAGCAAAAGGTGAGAATCAACTATGAAGAGGTATTTTCTCCAGTTGCAAGAATGGAGACAATCAGATTGCTTATTTCACAAGCAGCTCAATTCAAATGACAGATATTACAAATAAATGTCAAGTCGGCATTATTGAATACTGTGCTTGAAGAAGAAATTTATATTAAACAATCACTCGGGTACATGAAAATCAGAGAAGAAAAACAGATGTTGAAATTGAAGAAGATACTTTATGGGTTGAAGTAAGCATCGTGAGCGTGAGATACTCGTATCGATACATGCTTCAAAGAGAATGGGTTCGAGCAATTTCCCTACGAACATGCCCTTTATATGAAGAAGAGTGGAGGTGGTATGTTATTTATTGCTCTTTATGTTGATCTATTTTTATGAGAATAAGAATGAAATAATACAAAAGTTCAAGAACACAATGACACGTGAATTCGAGATGACAGATTTGGGCTTGATGAAATTTTTTCTTGGTCTGGAGGTAAGACAAGGAAAGATGAGTATCTTTGTATCCTAGGAAGCATATATAAAGGAGATTTTGAAGAAGTACAGGATGAAGTATTGCAATCCAGTTTCAATACTAATGGAATCAGGTGCAAAACTATCTAAGTTTGATGGAGGAGAATGAGTCGACACAAGCAAATACTAGAGTTTAGTGGGAAGCCTTCGCTATCTCGCATGCACAAGGATGGACCTTGCATTAAGTGTCGGCATTGTAAGTCGGTTCATGGGGGAGCAAGTCTAATCACATTGGAAGGTGTTAAAACGAATTCTATGGTACATCAAAGGAACAATATCACTCGGGTTATTCTATAAAAATGCGGCAGATTACAAGTTGGTCGGATACTCTGACAGCGATTGGTGCAGATTCTTGGACGATCGGAAAAACACATCGGGTTATATATTTTTTATGGGTGACATGGCATTTACATGACTTTCAAAGAAGCAATCAATTGTGATACTCTTGACATGTGAATCTGAATATGTGATAGTATCTTTGTGTGTTCGTCATGCGATATGGCTCGGAAATTTATTGAGCAAGATGGAGCAACAACTCGGTGTAACTGAGATACGAGTTGACAATAAATCAACAATTGAGTTGAGTAAGAACCCAGTGAATCATGAGAGAAGCAAGCATATTGACGTTCGCTTTCAATTCATCCGAGATCAAGTGAAGGAAGGAAATATAGAATTAGTACACGTGGCAAGTTGGGATCAAGTCGCGGATATCTTCATCAAATTGCCACCTACGATACTACTCGACAACTGCAAAAGATTATTCGGCATGAAAGATGGCAGAATCATTTAAGTTTATGAGAGAGTTTTGTTAAATAAATATTAAATGTCTATTTTAATGTGGAAGTTGAAATGTCAAGAGTCAGCAGTTACTCTTATGGGTAATAATGATTTTTAATTTTCAATTTTATGAGGGTAAACTATATCCTATAAATAAATCATTGTATTGCTTGTAAAAAATAGAATCATAATAAAAAGTTTCTTTTCAGAAATAATTCTTCTCAGTTATAGTTTGTAGCAAGTAATTTTTTTTACAGTTATTATATGTCAGAGTACAAGTGTGTAAATTTGCCTAAAATTCTATCTAATTTTGTTCTATCTTGTCTAAATTTTGTATAGGAAATCTTTTGTGCATACTGTGCAGTAAGAATGTATTGTGTACATCATTCATGTATAATAAGCCAAAAATCAAAAATATGGGGACAAAATTTTGGTGCAATGCCTGCTAGTGATATCAACCCATTATTGTTGTAAAAAATGTGTGAAATCAACTTATTGTTGGTGTCAATTGAGAGATCAATGATATGATATTAGTATTTAAATACAAGACATTTTTCTAATAATACACATATTTTATGCTAGAGATTATATATACTACCATAATTATTAAAGATTTTCGTAGAGTTTAACTATTGTGATACTTGTTAAAGAGGAATATACAAAATTCTTCTTTACAATAATAATGTATATTTTTCATTCTTTGGGTATAAGGTAGTCAAGTTTTGCTATTTTCAACTAATTTTGAGTTGAGATTAAAATTGACTCGGGAGTTATTAGTTTGATTGGATATGTGAGAATCCATTTGATATGTGACATACTTTCCTAGTTGGAGGCTCATATGAAACTCTAAAGAAATAATGAATATTAAGAGATCCATATGTATCCCTTGAATTCTTACCCTTAAAAAATGATTATCGCTCGGAAAATATAATATCATCAGTAACAACTAATAATTATTTTATTAATTTTAAATGAATAATATGTGTACTCATTGTGAGTAATATAGTAATCAAGTTAAATATGTTTTATCATCATAAATATAATTTTATTATATTTTGGGGATATATCAAAAATAAAATAATTGATCTCAAAAAATTTTGGAGATCAAATAAATAATCTTTCTTTAGAATTGATGATTTGATAAAAAATATAGTAATAAAAGATAGATGATGATATCTAGTTGAATAGATAATTTTTGGTTAAGACTATCTATCAAAAAATATTTTTGAATATTTTTTTCATAGGATAGTGAAATATTAATCGTTATCAAATATATATATTTTTTCTATAATCTCAATTTTAAGTAGTGTACTAACATAGAAAATTTGATATATAATCTAATAAATTATACAAATGTTGAAGTTATTAAATGTATATTTTAATACATTGTCATTCTTATCGTATTACATGATAGTATTGTATTAGTAAACAAATTTGCATTTTCTCTCTAATAAGAATCACGATAGGACAATTCAATGAGAATTCTTAGATGGTTCTAATAGTTGGTTTATCTTCCTCTTCAACTTGTCGTGTTTTGATCTTTTCTTGAAATAATTTTTAATAATTTTTATTGTATGTTACTTCTCTCATAATGTGTGTATTATACTTAGAATCTTTTATTTTTTATTTTTAGTATGATTGATATTTCCTTTATTGCTAATATATGTTGTATGAAATATCTATCTAGTGGTCTCTATCTATCTTGCATATACTAAATTGCCCAATGATGCATATATGATCTAGTAGGTCAGATATGATCACTCAAAAATGTAGATGCCGAATTCAAAAAAATTGCCAAATATTAAGTACAAGAATATTATATAAAAAAACTATTTTATTTATCTTATATTTTAAATCATATTTATTCTATTGGAAATATCCCCAAAAATTACTTAGCTAATTGTGTTAAGTAGATAAAGTGAGTAGTGATCTATATTAGCTCTTAAGGTTCCTCTAGTCCCAATTTCATAAGTTGTAAAATAATATCATATATTAATATGGTTCGGGATGAGTATCATGATCCTATTAGTTCACATAATATATTGTACGTCTTGTAAGATAACAAACCATAAGACATAATTATCTCTATGGATTGCCATATGTCAATCAAAATAGTCAATTATGTGTCTGTAACCAGGTCTTATTCGTTAGATAAACTTTTCTTGCTATAAAATTACATCAGAACTCTAGTTTTCTACTATATATAATTTCATTGTCTAGCCACAAAGTATAATCATAATTTTAACCATCTTTATCAGTTAAAATATAAATATGTGAACCACATAATACTATATACATAAGATAAGTGCACACACTGAACATATGTCCAGACCAACTTATCTAATTGCACCCATCACTATGCACAATTCATTGCACACAATATGATAGTAATGCTAACATCAAAACACATAATTGACTAGAAAAATCAGATTGTGATTATCTGCAGATAACTTAGTAACTTAGTAAATTAAAGTTTTACTAAGTTTTTTTTAACCATCACTATGCACCCATCACTATGCACCCATCACTATGCACACATCAAAACACACAATATGATAGTAATACTAACAAATTAAAGTTTTTTTTAAAGATTTAATTTAACTAGAAAAATTAAAATACATAAATTGGAATTTAGTAACATATCTGCAGATAACTTTCGCGAGCTGATTGTGATTATTCTTTGATCAGCATGATAGTGGCATTTATGAGATTTTATTGGCTGGACTAATTTTTTTGACTTGTTTATTTTGCTTTGGGAATTGGGAATTAGAAATGTGAGTGTGCTTAGGAGCTTTTATGGAAATTGATGGAGTTAAGGGCAATAGAATTTTTGCGATGGAAGGATAAAAAATCAGATTTTCTAGCGAAAACACGAGAGAAACCTAATCCAAATTTTAGATTCAAATTTAAATTCAAAATTTTAAGGGTTTTAGGTTTTTATTTTTGGTAAAGGTTTGGAAATGCTTAATTGGGCATGAGAGTATAAATTAAGGATTTCCAATTGGACAATTTGATGGAATTGAAGGGGAAGGAGGGTTTTCACATGCCCCACAATGCATCCACCCGTATGGATGCCCAATTTTGTGTTGTAATGCTTTGAAAAAAATATAGAAACAAGTGGGTGGGGCTTCACACTTCCATAGATTAGTTGATCGTAGTTCCAAAAGCAAATCGTGTGTTATGAATCAAATGAGAAAACAATCAATCCCCCCAATTCATTGTTTTTCATAACTGTTGAGTTTTTAGTTTAATTTTTTGTTATTTATTTATTGTTTTATTGTTTGTGAGCACTAGACTTGTAATCTGTCCTAAACCACACATATATTTAATTTTATTGTGTGTTCAAAACTAGCTTTTCATTTTTCAATGTTTTATTATTATTATTTTTGTTTTGTTTTCTCATTCGTCTATTTTTTCCTTTTGTTCTTTGCCATTGCACTAATCCTAGGTTTGTAAGAACACGGTATTGGAGGGATTTTTTAAGGCGCATTGCAGCAGGGGTGTGTGTGTGTGATGACACATCTTTTAAAATCATCAACAACAATAATCGATAAAAGATTCAATAGTGGTGATAGTGTCACCACACTTTAGTGCTACCACACTCATGTACAATAAGTATTTTGGATATATTCCTGGATTTTGAGGTTGTCAGATTGCCTATGATGCATTTTAGGTTAAAAATGAAAGTTTTTTGACTTGTTGATGGATCCCATGAAATTCAACGTGGTGGCGACATTATATAATTAATCTTAAGTTTTATTTTGTTAAAAAAAGAGTCACTTCATATCTAAAAGGAAAACTATCAACTGTTATATGATAGTATGTATTTTCATTATATAAAAAAAAATATTGGATGATTTTGTATTTTGGTTATTTATCTTTTGTGTAGAAGTTCAAATTATGATGAGAGAAAAATGATTAGAATCAATGTGGCACTACTGGGGATATCCTAGTGGAATTTAAGAGCAAACACTTTTTCTTTTTCGGCTATATCAGTAAAAATCTAGTTTGTGCCCCAAAGATATGTAGATCACTTATTGAAAGACATACCTGAAATTGAGATTGATGTAGATTGATGCACGACTACAATTGCACATGTGGTAATTAATTAATTTTAGCCTATCTAGTGTGTTTGGTTCTTGTGACATTTGCAAGAGGGTTTGAGAGTGAGATATGATATCATTACTTAGTTGTGAATATGCATATTAATTGACTAGGATAATGTTACTCACTATGTGATTTGGACATAAGTATGAGAGAAAATTATTGGTGTGATACAAATATGGACAGCCTAGATGGTATTGAGGAGACTTTGTAAGTAGGTGTGTAATATTTTTTCCATGTATTCATTATGAGTGTGCTATAATACTTTGTGGACATAAAATCTTTAGGGAGAAACACTTTTGTCTTTTCTGGAGTTTTGTTAGAGAGCGACTCAGATGATTATAAAAATACTTAGATTGAGTAAAGTTGGTATGACTAGTCATAATACTATAATATCTTCATCACATGGTGGTGATGAAAGAGCTGGAATCTTTGGCATAGGTACATAAAGAGGCATAAAGGAATTAGTGACATGCTCTTTTTGTAGGAGGTCAGGACTTACTTGGGATTTGGGAAAGGTGTTGGACATTGCATCCTGAGCTACGATAGACTTTTTAAGGTTTATAGGCTATATAACAAATCATTAAACCCATACTTATTTGAGGCACAAGTCACATTGAGGAGTAAAAATTTTTTGGAGCATTGAGGTACAATACATAATTAATATGTGAGTTTTTTTTAGAAGTGTACTCAAGCTAATATATATTATAATTATCTATTTTATAAAATATTATCTATAGTTTTTATATATTAATAAAATATAATCACATAAAATATATTAAACATAAAAATAAAATATTACTATTATTTTTCAACATAAATATTCATAGTCCAAAGACTTAAAATAAAATAATAAAATTTAAATAATCAAATAATATGTGTTTAAGTAGATGTATATATAATATATGTATACACACATATATATAGGTATGGATATAAATATGTATAAATGTATACATATATATACACACATGCATGAATATATATATATATATATATATATATATATATATATATATATGCATACATATGTATATGTATATAACATATACATATATATGCATGCTTATATATAGATATACGCATGCATGTATATGTAAATAAGTGTGTATGTATGTATGTATATATATGTATATACATATAAATATATGCATGTGTGTGTGTGTGTATATATATATATATATGATTTAGCTATCCAAGCTAGTTCGAAGAACAAGTTGGCCAAGCTCATTCGACAAGGCGAGACACGCTTAGGCGAGGTCAACTTTTTCTTGGTGCCTTTAGTGCCTTTCAGAAATTATGATGCATGGTCTCAGACTAGGGTCTTTTGTTGGTGCTTTGTGGTACATGTGCTTTAGTCGTGTTTGGAAATTATCATATCACAACCACTTGAGATATGATGCTTTTTTGGGAGTGCTCCAAATTGTGTTCTTTGGTATCAATGAATGAGATACATTTATATTCACTATATTTTCTGCTCATTATCTTACTCAAGATTGTAAGGTAGTAAACAAGATTGTGATATTTTTTGTTTATCTGGTCTTTTTCTTCAAAGAGATATTAGAAGGAACTCATTCCATTTGATCTCCTCGTGCATATGGGGATTATGTAGTATGATCACATATGATTATTTGATATATTTTATTATTTTTTGTTCATGATTATATTTGATTTGCATATAAATCAGTATTTAAGAAAATATCTTAAATTTTTATATATTTGCAAAATTTAATGAAGAAAAAAAAGTAATTTGAAAGTGATTAAGACGTTGATAAAATATAATATATCAAAATATAATTCTCATTAATTTTCTTATTTTTTTTTGAGGAAAAGGAGATGATTTATCAAACATGTATTGATATTTTTTGCATAGAATAAGATAGCTGAAGAAAGAATCAACATATAGTTAAGATGACTAGTATACTTTCATTTCATAGGAGTGTGCCTAGAAATTTTTTAGGATAAGTAGTGTTAATCACTAATTTTTTAATTAATCAGCTGTCTTCTTTTATTCTCTTAGAGTATCTCCAACAAGGCTATCTAAAATAGCTATTTAAAATATATTAAAATATTATATTATCTATTTTAACTATTCAAAATATATTAAAATATTGTATTAATTTATTATATCTAACCATTTTTTTAAAGTAACTCCAATAATTCTACTCAAAATATATTAAAATAACTTACAAATATGAATCACGTGAAATTCTTTTTTTCACGTGATGCTTCTTGGCGAGGAAGATGAATCGCTACATGTGACAAGTCAAACAAAGGATAAGGGAAGTGGATAGGCAAATACCCAGCTTGTTGGAGTTGATTTTTAGGATTAAGCTATCTAAAATAATTAAAGGGAGAGATTTATGGAGTCTCTTGGAGATGTTCTTAGTCTCAAGCTATATCTAATTCAAGCTCGTATGTCTTGGAGAGAACCTTTTATTATTTTATAAGATTTTTGGGTATTTTTATTTTATTTAAGATCTTTTTTCAAGTCGAGAGAAAATAGTTGCATGTCTCATTTAATATGCATTCAATGAGTACACTATACTCAGAAGTGGTGTGTTATTCACCAATGAGTAGAAGAGTTTTTATTAGTACTAATATTATTTTCTTTGAGGATAAGTTTTTTTGAAGGACTTGATTCAAGAGAATATACCCCTAGAGTATCTCCAACAATACTATTTAAAATAGTTACTTAAAATATATTAAAATATTGTATTATCTATTTTAACTAACCAGTTTTTTAAAATAATTCCAACAATGCTATCTATTTTAGGCTTTTGGCTATTCACTTCAATTAAATTTAATTAACTTTCAAAAATAAAATTAAAAATACTATATCGAATGCCATATCATTATCATATCGATGAAAAATTTAAAATTTTATACATTAATATTTGCAATGAAAATGATTATACAATGAGATATTACATTGCTGATAGTATATATTCAAAAAGGGTAACATTTGTCAAAACAATTTCATGTCCAAAAGGCTATAAGCAAATATTATTACAATATATTTATCATGGTTAATACTATATAAATTTGTTTGTCGATTAATAAAAATGAATTATATCTTTTTTCTTAAAATTTTTATTTGATAGTATTGATAATATTCAGTTTGCAACTTAGGCTTGCAACTCGTATCTATCGATATTATTCTATTTTTTTTATTTGCTTAATTTCTTTCTCTTGTAGTAGACATTGCTCCTTATATAGTAGATATTATTATTCTTGAAGATAATATTTTTTTATCATTGTAAATTTCTTCTTATTTGTTATTTTTTCTCTTCCTGCATCACTACTAAAAGATTAATGAGTTCAAGTTTTTTTGCATCACCTTTAGATTCTTTGCTCTTAAATTTTTAGAATCTCATTTTCTTAACTTTACTACTCGGTGGTCTGTTGAAGGATCCATACGATCTATCTTCATCTTCAAAATTTGCGGAGTCTGATGTAGAAAGCAAGAAGCTGCCACGAGTATCATTATGTTTTGGTTTTTGCTTCTTAGCTTGAGAATTTTCTATTTATTTTGGTTGATATCTTAATTTATTTCAATAATATTTAAATGAAAAAGAAGATTTATAGAGTTCTTTGTACATGTTCTTGGCATCACGAATCTGAAAATTTGAAAAGAAAAATTATTATTGTCATTAAAAGATAATTATTTTGTAAAAAATTTTATCTCAAACTGTCTTTTTCTGTCAAATCACTTTGATTCAGTCTTTTTTTCCTGTGTAAAGTACCTGTAAAATTTGTTGGTGGCTAGCTAAATTGTCAAACAATGATTCATTAAAGAATTTTGACTACGAATAGATGATCTCTTAGCTTTGTATTGGTGGAAGAACTTACAAACCTTTTGTCAATATGTCTATGATTTTTGCTCATTTCCTTGTACAACATCCAAATTAATATTAAGCCAAATTGAGATTATTATAATGTCTTCCTCTAAAGTAAAATTGTCATCTCATTATTTTTTGGTGGTGGAGTCTACTTGAGGAGATATTAAAGAAGATAGACCTATAACCTCGCCATCTAAATGTATTCTATCATTCGTATGATTGGTAAAGTACGTATCATGATGGAATGTATTCTATCATTCATATATATATATAGATATATATATATATATAAATACATGCATATACTTAAACATAATTTACTTACCATCTAAATCAATTAAAATATAATATTTTCTTGCATCTTAATTAGAAGTTATAGTAGATTTTGTATCTAAAAGAAGGAAAAAAAAAACAAAATATTAAAAGATTTAAAAATTTCGTTTAAATATGTTAATAAATGTAAATAATAAAATAGAATGTTAAATTAACAAGTTAAGAAATTTTCTAAATCAAGATGTTGATAAATGGCAAAACATTCATCATAAGCACAATCATGAAAATCTAATGAGAGTGGGATTGTACCAAATTTAAAGAGCAAATCAAATTTCCTTAATTTTGGAGTAAATAAGCTTTGATATGGATCTAAAATACGTCATTCAGTGCTAAAATCTAATTCAGAAACTACTGTAGTCAATTTGACAACAATTATATCTCGAGCCATAGGTGAGAAAACCTTAAATTATATGAAATTCAATTTCTATCAATATAACAAATTAAATAGCTGGTTGAAGCAATCCTTAGTAGGTTCCATTTAATATCTATCAACCTTATTTTTTAATTTTGAGGTATTATCCACTTTTTTTTTCTTATGCTTAAATAATAATCTTTATCATTATCGTCTCTCTCATAATCCTCAAAATTAGTTTCTTTGATATTCTTGGAAGATTGATCATCTAGTGTTGATGTATCATATGCAACATAAAATTTAAATAGTTGATCTAAAGTTTTATTTACTCTCTTGATCATTGATTCTCACATATTACTTGAAAAAAGTTTATCAAAGCTAAAAATCATATAATCTAGCTTTTATCGAGGGTTAAGAACATCAATAACAAACAACAAATTATTGATCTTATTAATTATCCCTTAATACTTGTCACATTTCAACTTCATATTTTCAGCCATGGTATTTGAAGTTCCATTTTTTTCCAAAATATGCCTATTTTATTATTGCTGAATTTTACTAATCTCTATCACAAACAAATAATATGTCACTTGCAAAGAGCCAAAGAATTTAAAAGTAATATCATAAAAACTTTTCAAAAATTTTAGAAATATTTGAGCATCATTCCAATCTTTTTGTTGTTGGAGGTTCATTATTTAAATAACCAAGGTAATAACCATCCTCTTCCTCCATCCTTTCAAAATCTTTTTGAAATTAATTGCACTTTCTAACATTAAATAGATGAAATTCCACCTAATTGGCACGTGCAGATATGAGAGTTTTTTAGACTCCTCTTTTTTTTCTCATTGCGTGCTCTAAACTTGACTAACTTTGATGGTGAGGATCTAACATACCTGACAGCACGACGAATGAGATCCATTGAGGTAATGTGATCCTTCAATCCATCACTCACAATTAAGTTAGTGATGTGAGTACAACAACGCATGTGGACGAATTCACCATTTAAGATGACCATTCCAATTTTTATTTCTCCTTTTAATATAAGTGTACCACATGCTTTAGTTGGTATAGAAGATATTGTTGTTGTTGTTAGAGTTTTAGAAATACTAGATTAAATTTCATCCGACTAAAAAATTAAAATTAAATTTTAAGAATTAAATCTTATTAAGAAGCATGAATAAAATGACAATTTAAAAAGAGTAAATAGACAAGAAAATAAATTTTTTAAAATAAGTCAATTAACAAAATAATAAAATTTAGAATATAATGGGAACTTACCAGAAGAGTTATTGTTTCATGAAGAAAATGTTGATAAAGGAAATAGGTAGAAAAGTAGAAATAACAAGGTATTAATCTTAAATAGAGGAAGTAGTCATTGGAAGTCAAAAAACAAGCTAAGAGTGGAAGAAGATAAATGATTAAATGTAACCCAAAGGTCATCAAAAATCAAAAGCTATATCATTAAATAACAAGTGACAACGCAAACAATGATACACTTAACATAAATTCACAAGATAAATAGTATTTGCTAGTTGGCAATCAAATTTACATGATAAATATTAAATAGTATTTGCTAGTTGGTAAAGATATAATTAATGGGCCCATTGTGCAATGTTAAAAGTGAGTTTGGGGACTTGAGGTTATGTATGGGTTGAATTGGAGTTTTCAACCCAATCCAATGGATTTAGGTTGAAAAAAAGTAATCTACAACTCACTCACTTATATTAGTTTTTTCTATTTTTGAGTTTGATTGGGTCAGATCAATTGGGTTTTATGGGTTTACTAGTCTGTTGAACACCCCTAAGTATAATTAGTCATTTTAATGTACAAATAATTCTTGAGAGGTAGAATATATACATGGTTAAAATAATTCATACATTTTTATTTGGGAGTGTACAAATAATTTTGGGGAGATATCTATTTTTAATGATAAAAAATTATGAACACCAAGCATTATGGTAAAAAATTATATCATGGTTAAAATATATACATGGTTAAATAATCCTTGAGAGGAAAAATATATACATGGTTAAAATAATTTAGACATTTATATTTGGGACTGTACAAATAATTTTGGGGAGATATAATTTTTTAATGATAAATTATCTCATCAACTGAATATACCAATTATTATAATAAAAAATTATTTAATTTGCCTCCAAAAATTTTTGGGAATCCTTGTTTGTTCATAATTTTTTTCTAGGATAGGACAATGTGGCACCAAAAGTCTTGAGATATGTTTTTTTCGGATACTCTAATATCTAAAGAGGATACAAGTATTTTTTATCAAAGACTAATAAGATTTAATAAATATTAATATTATTTTTTTTGTGCATGAGGTATTTTTTGGTTAGCATTGGAAGAGTAAATCAAAATGTATATTTGAACTCGTTATTTTTTTTTACTCCTTGGTAGTTCCACTTGGATCTCTTGCTAGGGATAGAGTCATCTGCTTGCTACATTTAATTTGATCTATATTATGATGATATTCTTACGTAGTTATTATATGTACCAATAAATACAGGTTTTGATGAATCTAAAGAGAGTGATGTTTTTCAAGAAAGAAAATCTTTCTTAAGTTCAAATGATACAATATTTCACGAGTTTACTCTATCTTAGACTCATGTTGAGTTGGGGATTGAAAGATTTGACCATCCAAGACAGATAGTTTATCCTAGTCTCATAGGAGCTATATAAACTTGTAGCTGATCCTTCTTGCCTTATTCTTTCGATTATTTTCCTGAAAGGATATAAAAGTTATACTTAATACTTAAGTTCATGTGTATTGTTATATGCATGTTTTTTTTTTGTTTTTTTATTTTTTTTTATTTTTTTTATTTGTCTTGATAGTATTATGATACTCATAATGATGTGAGATCATGTTAAAAGAAATAAATATCATTTACTTTAGTGAGATTTGTGTACTAGTATCACATGCAAGAAAGTTTGTTATTGGTTGCATACGAGTTTTCTATGTGAAGACAATTTTAGATGAGAAAGTTAATAATTTAAGGTGAGATTAATACTTAGATGATTCACTTAGATATTTGATGCGTGTTATTAGGATATATTCTATCTAATAGTCAAAATGATTTTATTATGGATTTTTGTTTAACTGGCAGCATCTCATAAATAGAGGATATACCAACTAGATGTGAAGAAAATTTTCCTTTATAGTAATCTTGAGAATAAGGTTCATATGAAGCAAGAATATGAATTTCAAGCAACATAATAAGATGTAGTTTGTAAATTGTGAAATATATTATATAACATAAAATAATTATTAAAAGTTTAATATGTGAGATTTTCTGAGATAATCACTTCTTTTTTGGGTTACACATCTGTATTAGGGATTTTTTTTTCGGAAGTGTTTTGATGATAGAATAATATTATTATTTGTATATGTAGATATTTTGAATATAATAAATAATGAGGCGAACACCACACAACTTAAGGAGTATCTTTAGTTATAATTCAAGACAAATAATTGAGAGTTTAAAATAATTTTTTTGATATAAAGGTGTTATATTTCAAGAGAGGCATTGTATTATCATAGAGGAAATATGTACTTGATATACTTATAGAAGTTAAACCTTTGGGTAATGCTTAAACATATATTTTTATTGATTTAAATATTATTATTTTTTAGTCGACGCTATTGTTTATAATAGAATTATAATAAAATTTAACTTAGACAGAGTCAATATAATTAGTTTTTTTCTATATTATTTTTAGTAGATTCACTTAAATATTTTCATTTAAAATGTCAAATGAGTTGTATTATGCTGACACAACTTGCTTCAGGGTGGCCCAGCCATGTCATTGTACTGTGTTAGGAATGGCACGAAACGGGAAGTATTACCATGACCCAACACTACATGTTTGTCCTGCAATATGTTGGGCAATGCCAGGTCATCTCGGGTTGTTTCAGTTTGTGATGGATTGTGTTGGCATGAACTAGATCAAGTTGTTTTGACATTTAGAATTGAAATTTTAAATAAAAATAAACTTTTTTTTTATTTTTATTGTTATTAAATTATTTATTTAAAATATAATATTTAAAATCTTAAATAATTAAAAATTACAAAATTGAAAAAAATTAGACATTCGCATTCCACATTTGCATATTGGTCTCGCAATTGTGTAATATTATTAACTAAAATAATAAAAAATTCATTCTATTTCATAAATAAAAGTTTAATATGATACATACATATAATAACATATATTTAAATCTAATGGATATATATTTATAAAAAAAATATGAAGTGAAATTGAAACATAACTCAAAATAAAAAGTACAATACAACAATAAAATATAAATCATAATGAGATAAATAAATGGTTGAAATAAAAAAAAAACAATGACAATGTCATACTATCATTACATTGTAATTGTATAAAAAAAAATAAAATTATACATATCATCAAATCAATAAATGTCTATGGTATTATAGTGCATATGTATACATAAATCAGCATCATCATGTATGTGTCTAAAGATATTGTTAGTATTGGCTTCAATATTTATAATTTTTATGTCTCATGAATTATTATCCGTCTTAATCTTTTGCATTTTTTTTAATGTCTAATCTTGAATTTTTTTCAATCCTTTATGTATGCAAGTATCTTTATGATATGTAGTTGTTTTGATTTCCTATCTAAAATAATATTGATTATCATAGAAAAAGTAGGCTCTAATGTGTGCTAAATATTGGCTGGGGTCAGAATACCACATGTCATTTTAAACAACATGAGATAAGTGAATTAGTATGATTTTCATCATAACAAAATGTTTAAATTTTTATTTTCATTTGATAGGATAAAATAATAATTGATATCTAAGTACCGAGATAATTTATTTCAATTTGATGGATCAATACGTCGTTTGTTCTTAACTAATTAAATAAAGAAGTCATTATCTTCGAATATAATATTCATGTTTGTACTTAGGGCTTGGCTATAACTACTATTATACCTAGTATTGTAATATGTAAATAAGTTAATTAATTTTTTATAAATGAAACTTTCAAGTTGATGTTCTTTGTTTGTGTATATTGATATGCATATCAAAATATTTTTTTAATCATTTTTTATTAATCCTAAGATCCATACACGTAGTCGAATAATATAAAGTTGTGATGAAAGATTAATATTTTTAAATACTTGATTTTTATCTTAACAGTCATGAAACTAAATCCAGGGAGACTTCCAAACTTGCCAAACATACTACCAACGCTACACACGCATCTACTGTAATGCAAGTGGTAAAAGTGTACACAGACAAAGACATATTTGTTGTATCATAAATTTTTTTTTGGAAATTAATAAAAGAAACTTATCTATTATAATTTGAAATGTCAATAATAAATTCATCACTCTTATTATTGACGTAATCTAATATCATGTGTTAGTAGGCAACACATGACTTTAATATCAGTTAGGTATAATTGTAATTGTGTCTGACATTTTTTTAGATTTTTTTTTTTGTTTTTAGGTTTGTAGATAAATAAATATTGTTGAATTCTTGTTATTTGTTAGGTAATTTAAGATATTTAAATGAATTTTTTTATTTTTTCTAATATGAGATAAATTATTACTATTTCCTCCAATACTATTAAGTTAATAATGTAATACATGTATCTACTATGAAAAAATTATTTAACGTTCCATATCTAATGATTTTAACAAATATACTAATAATTATTTTATTTTTAAAAATATTATCGAATGTAATATTAAATATTTAATTCTAAATATTATATTCTTTAAAGATCTGTATCATATACTCATATATGACATGATAATTATCAGTATGGACAATCTTTGAAAATTAAAAATTTTTTTTAATAAATTTTTATTTTGAATTTACATAGTGAATAATGAGACATGTGATTGATACATCGTCGACATTAGTTTAGATATTGGATGTCATGAATATTACTCCATTATTTTTCTTTAATATATTAATTATTGATTATTTTTTTGATTAATAATATTCTATTAATTAAAATTGGATATTGAAAAGAGATGTTATAGTTATTTTTATGTTTATAATTTTCTGTATCATGTATGGGACACCTGTTTTGTGAGATGCCCCCAATTTCAACTAGCCCATTATATAAGGGCTAGCTTGCTTCTTTTCAAGTAGAGTGTTATTTTCATTTTTTATTATTTTCTATACATTTTTTGTTAAAATTAGAGGATTATTAGTCTTTGATATCAGGACCTTAATGTTTCCTTGATAGTAAAAGATTTCTAACAACTTGTAAACTATAGTCACGGCAATTAAATAGATTCTGTCTCTCTAAATCTCAAAATAAGTTATCTTTGAAGTTATTCGTTGCTTCAAAAGAAAATCAAAAGTATAGAGAATTATTTGTGTTGAGCTGTTTTATAATGTAGCTCATAGAAAAAAAAAAAGACTGAAGAAAATCATGTTTACATAATACATAGATATAAGTAAGTAGATCAAGATCAATGTTATTATATCAATTATATCTATGGAAACTTCACCTCAGACTATAATAATTATTAAAAAAACTGTCAATAATGCAGAAGCTATTCATGATCACATGAATAAAAAAATTATAAAAAGAACAATCATTAATGATGTGATAATTAATTCTTGAATAAATAATTCAAGAGATAGGAGTGACTGTGGTATGAAGTGAGAGAACTGTAATACCTGAAAATCAAGAAAACTCATAAAAAGAATAATAATTCAAGAATTATATAATGAGCAATCATTAATGAGGAGAAAACTTATAGGGGGAATAATAATTCAAGAATTAATACCTGAAAATCATAATAATTCAATAATTATAAAAAGAACAATCATTAATGAGGAGTTTCGTATAGTAGGTGGTTAATATGTTTGTATAGATGAAATAGAAGATTTGTCTTTTAGGAAAAATAATAAAATTAATATATCCTATGATGAGAATATCAAATTATATCTGCTGACTTTCTTTCCACAGATGTTTTTTTTTTCTCTTTTTTGGAAATGCTAAAATGGTTTGCCATAGTTTTTCTGGGGCTAAAGAAAACTATATTATCTTGTAATGTTAACTTTGATTTATAGGGTAAAGTGTACTTGATAAGAATTTGAGACCTGAATATAACATAACTATCACCAAATGAATATAAATTAGAGGTGTCAAGCCGGCCGTGCCCTGCCGGCAAAGCCTGTTTGAGTGTGCCACGGACGTGCCACCGTGCCGTGTTGGACACAACACGACATGATTGGCCTGCATAGTGCAGGGCCATGCTGGATCTGCTGGACCATATCAGATTGTCCATGCTGAAAGCCCATTGCATGAAAGAAAATATAATGGGTGGCCGGCTTACGTGGTTGGCCAATTGCAATTGGTCATATAAGTAAGATCCGACTTATGTAGCTGAATTTTATTTTATAAAAATAGCCTGACCTATCAAATGGTCACCTGGAAAGACTTGACTCTTTACCCGTAGCTGGGTCTTGGTCTCTGGGCCGATGGGACGTAATATCAGTCCAGGCATACGGATCATGCCTGACCTTCCACGATGCATGACTTGTGTTGATCCAGTACAACACGAACCATATTGTGGGGCGGCACGGTTCAGGATAGAGATGTCAATATGGCCGGGCTGGCCCGGCACGAGGCACGGCACGATCTGGCCGTGCCTGGGCCGGCCCAACATGGGAATTTTCTGTGCCCGTATCATGCCTGGTATGACACCTATCGTGCCGTGTCGAGGTCAACTAGGCCTCGTGTCGTGCCTGATCCGGCACGGTTTGGTGGCCCGTGGAATGGCTCGTCAGCACGTGTCATGTCCCGCATACCCACACCTAGAGGTGTCAAACGGGCCGGCCCAGCACGGCACGGCACGGCAAGGCCGTGCCGGCCCGCTCGGGCACGGGCGCACGGCAAGGCAGGGCAGGCGGGGCGGGGCGGGTCGGGTCTGTTTGGACCTGACCCGCGGTCTTTTTACCGGGGGCGGGGCCCGGTTGGGTCACGAGTCACGACTCAGTGAGTCGTGACCGTGAGTCGTGACTCACGACTCACGATGCAGGCACGCGGGCCGGCGTGCCGTGCCAAGGCACGGCCTGGCACGTGGTTTGTCCGCCCGGGCCCAGCACGGGCCCGGGCACGTTTTTTTATCGTGCCGGGCCGGCCCAGGCACGGCCGAACCGTGCCGTGCCTCGTGCCGGGCCGGCCCGGCCCGTTTGACACCTCTACCCACACCACATGACCCAAGTCCCCATTCCCCACTAGAGGTGTCAACCGGGCCGGCCCGGCTCCGCACGAGGCACGGCATGGTTCGGCCGTGCCTGGGTCGGCCCGGCACGGGAAAATCCTGTGCCCGGGCTCGTGCCATGCCTGGGTCAGGCACGAGCCGTGTCGTGCCTGACCCATCGCGGTTCGGCCCGTGGCACGGCACACCGGCACGGGTTCGTCCCGTGTCGGGTGTCCCCCGAGCCCGACCCTGCGATCGCCCCTCCCGCAAAAAAGACTGTGGGTCGGGTTTGATTGGACCCGATCGTACTGCCATGCCTGGCCCGAGCGGGCCCGGTGGGGCGTGCCGAGCCCGGTGGGGCGTGCCGGGCCCGGCCTGTTTGACACCTCTAGTCCCCCCGCATCCCATCACCATGCCAGTGCAGTGCCACGCTGAAAGAGAAATCGCACGAGCACGGAAGCAATCATTGGATTTTGCTTCCAGCGGCTAGGGGGCAGAATCCGACGGCCCTCATGATTCTGCTTCCTAAAATACTATAAAAAATAAAAAAAAAACAAAAAATATTTTAAAAAAAAATTATTTTTTTTAATTTATAAAATCCTCCCACCTCTCTATAACATTTATGTTTTTCATAAATATTTATTCTCAAATTTTATTCTCACTCTCTCAAAATTCTTGCTCTTCTCTCTTTCGGGACTCAGGATTTCGTCATTTGGCTCGGCTTTTTTGGACTCTTAACTCGGGTTTGAAATTTTGAACTAGACTGTGGTGTAACGTGCACGTGATCTATCTCACTGCTTTACCATGTAATTTATGTTAAGTTTTTTTTACT
Source organism: Sapria himalayana (assembly GCA_029783825.1). Lineage (NCBI taxonomy): Eukaryota > Viridiplantae > Streptophyta > Magnoliopsida > Malpighiales > Rafflesiaceae > Sapria > Sapria himalayana. The sequence continues at coordinate 6,753,987 of JAREIK010003431.1, forward strand.
TTCTCTCTCTCTTGGTCTCTCTAGTCTCTTTTTCTAATCCTAAAATAGTAAAATCTAAAATCTATCATTTAGTCTCTACCTCCTGTGTCCTGTTTAACAAAAATCTTAAAAAATGACAAATACTAATGAAACATATTTAAATTTAGAAAATAAAAATCTTACACAAAGGTCTGAGGTTGCTGAAATTTTAGTTTCTCCAGTTGTCTCAACCCAAACTTCTAAAAAATTTAGGACTTCTATAGTTTGGACTCATTTTAATTTAATAAAACACAAAAATATTATAGGTGAGAAAAAAAAAATGACACAGTACAAATATTGTATGAGAAATTTAACTTGTAAGAGTTCGTTTGGGACTGAGCATCTTAAGAGGCATGCTGAATTATCTACTAAAAAATATCTTGCATTAGATTCTAGACAACCCTAACTTAACATTGCATTTTTTGAGACTGGATTGATTTCAGTCTCAAAGTTTACTCCTTTCATATACCGCAGCGAGTTGGATAAGGACGATATGATCAGACTTATCACATTGATGGGTTATTTGATCAGATTTTTAGAAGATCCAAGGGTAGTGCGCATTATGCAGATATATTTTCAGTTTGCTTATCGTAGGATTCTTAGGTTCACATCTAGGAATGACATACTAAAATTATATAAGTTAGAAAAATAAAAAATAATTAATGAATTTGTGGCATATAGTGGAGTGGTGTCCGTGATGTAAGATATCTGGATAAGTCACGATGAATCATCTTATGCCTGTTTCACCAGCCACTATGTAGATTCTAACTGGACAATGAATAAAAAAATTTTAGGATTCTTTGAGATTTTTTATTCTCATGATAGCCCGGTCATTTTTTGATTATAAGATAAAAATGTTTAGAGAATATAAAATAAAAAATAAAATTTTTAGTATCATATCCGATAATGTATCTAATAATGGAGTAGCTATTAACATGTTTGTTAGAAATATTAGAGAGACACCATTAGGAGAGATCTTTCATGTCAGATGCATGTGTCACGTGATAAACCTGATTGTTCAAGCGGGGTGAATGTGTGTTCCCCCGCATTAGATAATACACGTAATGTACTAAAATATATTTGTACTCCTCGCAAAAAATAAGAGTTTGGTAATCTGAGTTTGTCTGCGAATCTTAAGAAGAAGAAATTCCAATCGGATGTGAGACACTGTTGGAATTACACGTATCTGATGTTGGAGTCATGTGTTGGATACAAACACTTGATATCTGACTACGTCAATAGTAAGAGTTACGAACTTATTATTGACGACACTGACTGGGCTTCAGGAATTTCATAAATGAAATTCCTGAAGATTTTTTATGACACAATGAGCATGTGTTCGTCGGTTTATACTCCCACGACTTGTATTGTACTCAGGTGCATATCCAATATTAGTAGCATGTTTAGGAAGTATTAAGCTGACATGACACTTATCTATATGATTGCAGAGATGAAAACCAAGTACTTAAAGTACTGGTCTATCATTCCATCTCTTTATTGTCTTGCTGCATGCATAGACCCCAGGGTTAAGGTGGAAGGAGTAGATAACACACTGATTTACATTTTCTCGTGCATAAACCTGGAAGCCCCATCTGAAAGGTTTATTTATGAGAAGTTGACTGATCTGTTCACATACTACGATACTAGGTATAGTGCTAGTAGTAGTGAGACTGTGATTACGGACATGGATACCTTCTTCGAAGATGATTTTTTCATTCAGTTAGCAAGGGAGAAACAACGTGGTGGACCATCACATATGAGCGAGCTTTTTCGGTACTTTAATACTGATTACTGCTTAATCCTATCACATTCTGATACTAAGAATCTTGATATATTATAGTGGTGGAAATTATATGAGTCCACTTTTCCTGTGCTATCTAGGATGACACGGGATCTACTGACTCCTCCGGTGTCGAGCATAGTATTGCAGTATGTTTTTTCTGTTGTATTGAATATGATTTCGGATAGGAGATCGAGATTATGTCCAGATATTATTGAGGTCTTGACATGTTTGAAGGATTAGGATGATTCGGGGTTTAGCATCCAGGATCGTGCTGGAGCTGGGACAAGGACTGCATCCGCATCCGTTGCAAAAATGGAGAAGTTGATTGTTGATGATGATGATCTTAATTGTATGGTTGATGATCCTCATGATATGCTGATTGACGATTGACGTGGTTGCCGGTTTTTCCTGCCCATTGTTAGACACCCGTTGCCAGTGCAACGCCATGTCAGTATACCTGCCACATTTCATTTGTCATTGTCACTTGATTTTAATTTTTGATGCCTCACGCTCACGGATACAGTTGATGATTTTTATGATTTATTTTTGATTTTGCTTTTTGATTTCGATGTCTTATTTTTTTTTGATTGTACGCTTTTTTTACGTTACGTTGAAATTTGTATTTGCTTTGGTTTGATATCTATTGGCCGATTGGTCATTTGGTTTGCTTTTGTTTTTTTGATGTTATAAATTTTTTTATCTAAATTTTTTATTTAAAATTTTCATTTAAAAATTAAAACTCTATAATTTAATTCTAATATATTATAATTTAAATTAATTAAAAAGTGATAAAAAATTAATATTTCCAAGTTATAAATTTTTAATAATTATCAATTTATCAAATTAAATTTTAAACTTTGTAATTTATTTATATTATATTTTTAATAAAAAAATTTAGACTTTTTAATTTATTAAATTTTTAATAATTTTTATGTTATAAATTTAATATATTATATATTATCTATATATAATAAAATATATATTTTATATAAAATTTAATACAATACTATAAAAATTTAAAAAAAAAATTATTTTTTATTAAACCAGGCTCGCACTGGCCTGTTTTGGCCCGTACGAGCCTGACCCGGCACGACACTTTAATCGCAGGCTGACGGGCCGTGCCGGGCCTGGCTTTGATAAATCGTGCCGGGCCTGGCACAAAAGCAAGAGCGTGCTCAAAAAAAAAAATGGGCCGGCCTGGCCCGACATGTCCCGTTTGACACCTCTAGTTCAGGACCATACATAGTTTCTGATGGTATCATGTCGGGCTAGGCTAGACACAACTGAATCGGGCCAATGCCATGGGTCATGTCTCAGGCCGCCAAACATGTATGAGATCTTTAATCTAAATAAAGGATCTCTTGAAGTTGCTCACTTTGTTTAGTGGCCACTAACTAATTTGACTCCACAAGAAAATTTCTAAAATTGAGTATTAAATTAAATAAACAGTGAATAATGATTAATATACATAGTAGGTTCATATTTCAAAATGATATGCTAGTCTCAAATTTATTAACTAAGAAGTACTATCATAAGCCTGTGATATTCTTGATCTGTTAAGTATTCTCAATAAGGTCTCAATAGCATATTACAATAGAGCTTATATTTGAGTGCAAGTTTGTAACTAAGCTTCGCAACAATGAATTATAGGATAATCTAAATATAAGTGATTGACAATACTTTGTCCAAATTACTATATATGAATTGTGTAATAAAAGTGGTGTTAGTTATACTAAAAATAAGAAAGAGCATTCAACTCTGATGAAGTTTCAAAAACACAATTTTCATCCATGGTCAACTACAAAAAAAATAGTGGAAAAGAAAAATTGTATCGGGTCAGTATGATTTGGTTTGGTTCAAAAACAACTACTAGGCTTGTCTCACAGATGCTTATAGTTTTTTCTTCTACCAAAGTAATATGAGTGCTACATTTGCCTAGTTCTTAAAAATTCTAAATGATGTCCAAATATATATCTACAAAATTTTCTCAAAAATGGTTTCAATTCATCTTGTAGGCCAAAAGACAATTCTTGACAAATTTTGTTCTAAGTTTAAATATGTACCAGATGTACCAAATTCTAAATAATCTAAACAAGAGCCATTAGTATCCATATGTGCCAAAATTTTAAATGTGAGTTTTATTTTCTTTTCTTCTTTCTTACTAAAAAATCCCAAATTCTGGAATGTGATTGTTACTAGTAAAATTAGACTACAAGGCAAAAGATTTTCTTTCGCAAAAACTTGGCAATTTACTTATATTAACTTCGCAATGAGAAATAAATTTGTAATTGTAAGCCGGTGCCTTGGAAACTGAATAAAAAAAGTAATATGAATTTTATTCTTTAATGTATTAGTCTATGATTTTAAGCCTGATGTTGGATTTCCTTTGCTTTGTTAATCATGTAGGAATCCTTATGTGACTGGAACTTCTATTGTGGCTTTGAAGTACAAGGATGGGATTCTTATGGCTGCTGACATGGGAGGTTAGTTTCCATTACAAGCTAACATATTACAGACTTGAATAGTGAGGCATAGACTTATCTGAGGTAAGAAGACAAAAGATTTGAAGCATGCGATTCCAACCTGGGATTCAAAAAAATTGACTGGACCTCATCTTTTCAAATCATCATATTATGATATTAATAAAAGATCATAATTTTTTTTGTAAAATCTTATTATATTTATTTGATTATTCAGTTTGTGGTGGCCAAATTAGTGTTTCGGCCATTGTGTTTTTGATAGGAGGAGAATTATTGGAGAGAGAATAATGAAAAAAAAACAGAATTTTTTTTTAATTATGAAAAAACAATCTTTAACAATATAATATAAATCACATATATATAGTTTGAGGTAGCTCACATGTCGAGTGCTTCGAAATAAGGAAAAATAAATAAAATAAATAATAAAAAGAAAATAAATAAATTCTTAATACTCTCGCTCAAGCTTATATTTTACAAACACTTAACTTGGAGAAGATGAATTTAATATATGATAATTTGATTTGAGCTTAAAAATGATTGATGTCATAACTTTGTTTTTTATATTTATATTGTATCTCAAAATAATTATTTGTCTCTTATTTTTTCAGGATATGAGATTACTTATAAGAAAAGTATAAAAATATATGGTATTTTTTATCTAAGATTTATTGAATCCCAACTAGAATTTAAATGTGTCTCTACCTGGGTATGCCTATGATCTTAAAATTTTTTCAAGATATGAGGAGTCTTGAGGTATAAGATATAATTAGAGTATAAACTTTTTTTTAGGTGTACTTAATCTAATATATAAAAAAATTATATATTTTACAAAATATCATCTCTAATTCTTATATACTAATAATATACAATCAAATAAAATATATCAAACATAAAAATAAAATATCATTAATATTTTTCAACAACACATGCATTTGAACTTTGAAGTTTGAAAACAAAATAATAAAAAATTCAGTAATTCAATATATATATATATATATATATATATATATATATTAATTTGTGTATATAAATGTATTTATATATGTATATATACAGGTATGAATATATATATGTACATATGAATGCATATTTATGGACATGCATGCATATATATGTATATATGTGTATTATTCATATATGTGTATAACTATACATATATACATATATAGATACACACTCATATACATATATATATATATATATATATATATATATATATATACATATATACATGTACATCTTGACATATCGAGGTGAGGTCAGATAAAATATTAAAAGCTATTCTTATGAGAAAGATAGATTGTACTTCTTGAGAATTCCACTTCAATACCTAACACACACCCACCCACCCCCACACACACACACATACACATACATATATATATCAATGCATATATATATATATATATATATGTATCTATATATGTGTTTGTCTATAGTATATACATATATATATATATACATATATATATGCATGCTTATTTATAGATATACGTATGCATATATATGTAAATAAGGATGCATGTATATGTGCATATATATATATATACATATATATATGCATGCTTATTTATAGATATACGTATGCATATATATGTAAATAAGGATGCATGTATACGCGCATATATATATATACATATATATATGCATGCTTATTTATAGATATACGTATGCATATATATGTAAATAAGGATGCATGTATATGCGCATATATATATATATATATATATCTGAATTAGTTTTCCAAACTAGTTTCAAGAATGAGTCGGCCGAGTTCCTTCTCTTAGCGAGTTGCCCGAGTTCGTTCCAAGAATGTACTGACAATGAGTTGCCCGAGTTCGTTCCAAGAATGTACTGACAATGAGTTGCCCGAGTTCGTTCCAAGAATGAGCTGATTGAGCTTGTTCAAAGAATTAGCTGCCCGAACTTGTTTCAAGAATAAGTTGCTCGAGCTTGTTCCAAGGATGAGCTGGCCAAGCTCGTTCCAAGGATGAGCTGGCCAAGCTCGTTCCAAGGATAACATGGCCAAGCTCGTTCCAATGACGAACTACGACACCTCATTCTAAGGAAGATTTAGCTGAGCTCGTTCCAATGAACGAGTAGCATCAGCTCATTTCAAGGACAAGCTGCATTAGCTTGTTCCAAGGATGAGCTACATTAGTTCGTTTGACGAGATGTGCTTGCTTGGGCGATGCACACTTTTTTCTGGCACTTCTAACACCTTTTGGAAATGGTCGTGCTTCACTATAAGTGAGACATTTTTGTTGGTGCTTTGATGCACATGTACTTTTGGCGTGTCCTAGGCATACTTTTAATAACTATGAAATCAACTGCTAAATTGATATGTGTAGATAAGTCTATACTTGTATTAAGTAGTTAGTTAACACAAATACATCTTAACATACCAAAGTGAGGTCAAATAAAATATCAAAAGCTCTCTTATATTAGAAATAGAGGGCAGGACAGTAAGTCAAAGTCATGATATTATATTATCACGACTTGTTTACACTAACACATGGCTATTGAGAAATTACGGAAGTCTTTCATGGTTGTAATTCTATAAATATGTCGCAACAACCTTTGTACCTCGTGACTTTACCGCCTAGTTGTCATAATTTTTCATTGTATAACATATTTTTTATAATTGTAATATTATCTTCAAGTTGCGATTGCATTAGTTTTAACATTTAAATTTGGTTGTGGCCTTATTTTTTCCTTGTGATAACTAAATGTCTAACTATTATAAAAAGTCACAATATTTGTCATTGCCGTGACATATTCATTATTGAGCCAAAATTGCACAACATCAGATAATTTTTAGGCGTGACAAATTTTATTCTTGTGACCATTTGCTCCAAAACAAAACTTCCTTAGTCACGACATCCTTTGTCACAGTGACTTTATGTTCCAAAGTAGATTACCTCGATTCTGGTATTCTTGCTATTATAATTATTTGTTCTAGAGATTAATTTCTTCAGTCGTGATAATTATTGATGAGGACTTTGTTTTCTAGAATAAAATTATCTTGGTCGCGGAATTTCTATCATTATCATTTTGTGTTCTATAAGAGATTCAAAGAGAATCAGAGCCGCGACCTCAACCTAAAGTTGTGATGCTCGACTTGAAGATCCGCATAACAATTTGAAATAACCCCGATGATATAAAAAGGGGACATAGGAATTTATGAAAGAGAAATTGAAAATTTTATTTCGCGACCAAGAATATGTCACACGTAAAAGGACTTGATTTCCAACTCCAATTAAAGATATATTCAAGTCGAACACAAACAAGGATAAATTAAGAATTAGATTTGAGACTTAGGTCCTCATGATGTTATTCATTGATAAATCATCGATTCAATTTGATGATACTCAAATTTCTCATAATAAATCTATTCTAATATTAAATTGATTAGAGATTTATGATTGGTTTATGTATATATATGATGATTGTGGATGTATAATATTTAATTGTAGAATTGTTATATTTTGAATAATGATAAATATGAATGTTAATTAGAATATATATTTAATGTTTCATATTAATTTATTTATGCTTGTTGATCATGACGGACCATAATAAATAAGTCATGGGACACACTCGTGAGATAGTAGTCGAAGGAAGTGATATCCATTATATATTTATCTTGTGAGATGAAATATGTGTGAAAATCTTAAATTTATATAAATTTTATTTATGCGAATACGATGTTCAAGAAGTCAAAAACATAAATAAATTTATGTTTATTCTATTGTGTATATTTTAAAATAACTTGCCTTCAAATGATGTGGTGGCTATATAGAACATCAAACCTAAGTATTTCATTATAGTGTGAGAGTCGTGTATTGACTGTGATGAACGATAATAAATAAATCACGAGGTACACACAATGAGAGATGCTTTGTAAAGTGATAACATGCTTAAAATTAGTTTTTCTTGAATGACTTTCCCGTTAGAAATCATTAAGAAAATGTATGTTATTTGATGTGAGTATGAAGTTTACAAAATAAAAAACTTAAATATAATTATTATTATACCATTTCACATCTATTATAATTATTAAGGTTAGAGAAAACAAAATGCTTACTCAAAGTAGTTGTTAGTAGTAGTTGATGTTTTGCCCAAAGGTGTAGAAGTGTAGATAACTAGCAAATAAAGTAAATTTAGTTTCAATAATAAAAAATCTGAAGACATAACAACAAGAGGATAATCCTTAATAGTGATAGTTTAAGGTTGATAATCATTTTGTATATTAAAGGGGCAAAAGGGAAAATCCACATCATACTACTATATGTCTAACATTCAAAAATAATATTTTTTTAATATTAAAAACAAATTCATTATATATAAGAAAATAAATCAATCTTTGAGTCTAAGTATCTATTCGAGATTTAAGTTTATATTCTCGACTCGAGTAGTAATTATTTTATTATTGATTAATCATATTGCTCACATAGTCCATGTAAGATTGATATTTGAACTTATATCTAATTTTTTATCTGTACGAACTATTACTTGTTGATTTATATTGGATGAAATTCATTGTCCAATGAGCTTTTGTTGTCATGACATAAATAATAAGTTTTGACATTATAATGAAGTCACACCAAGTTTTGATATCGTTGGGAAACATTCCTAGCTTGATTGGTCAATTTATGTTCGCATAATTATCTTTGAAAAAAATAGTTATATTTTTATTTGGTTAGATAACTATTTTTTGATAGTGTTTATTTTTGTGTTTATGTTTTTTTTGTAGCCACAATATTTTATGAATTGAAGATCTAAGATTGAATTAATATCTCTAAACTCAAAAATTGAGAAAATGAGAAGATACTTATTGAGATAGAGTTGAGAGTGCAAGTATGGAGGATAATGATAAGAATGAGAACAACCTGTCAACAACTCATTCCTCACCGAACATTAGAAGACTATTATAGGTCATATTGATGGACAACTAATCTAGGATTTGGGTACAACCAATACATGTAAATTATTTTGAGTCAAAATGTAGCCTCATAGCCTTGTTACAACAATATTAGTATAATAAATTATTTTTATAAGACCCAGTTCATTCCTCATGACTTGATTTTTTGGTTATTATAATATTTTATTATGCAACACATTTTGTATGATTATGATATTATTTTGAAGTCATAACTATATTAGTTTTAAAATTCAAATTTAGTTGTGATATTATTTTAAGTTGTGGTAACCAAGTCCTAAACTGGTTCAATATGTCATGGTATTTTTTAGAATTACGATATATTCATTATATAGATCATATCATACAATACCATGTGATTTATAGTCCCTACTAACTTTGTCGTTGTGACCATCTATTTCATATAGAAACTTTCTTAGTCGTGACATTCTTATTTTTGAGATCATTTATTTTAGAGAGAAACTTCTTTGGTTGTAATTATTTTTGATGTTATAATTTTATGTTATGGAGAGATTATCTTGATCACGATATTATTTTGATATCATGATTTTGTGTTCAGAGGAGATTCAAAGAGTATTTAGAGTTGCGACTTCAATCTAAAGTAACGACTTTCAACTTGAAGATCCACATAATTTGATGAGATCTTAATGATATAAAACAAGAACTTAAAGATTTTCGGAGAGGAGTTGGGGGAGTTGGATTTCAAGGCTAAGAACATGTCAAAATTGAAGGGCATGATTTCTAACTCTAATTAAGAATAAATTCAAGCTGAGCATAAGTAATGATAGATTGGAAATTATATTTGAGACATAAGTTTTCACATTGGTTGTTATTGGGAATTCTAGATTTAATGAAATGATATTTCAATATTTTTGTGCAAACTCTTTTTCAATGTCAAACTAATTAGGGATATATAGTTGATTTATGTATATGTGTATGATTAATATGAATATATAATATTTAATTATGAAATTATTATGTTTTGAATGTTAATTGATATAAATGTTAATTTAAAATAATGATTTAGGATTCTACACTAAATAGATTTATGCATGTTTGTTATAGTGGATGATGACAAGTAAATCATATGAAACACTCATGAGATTTTAGTTGAAAGAAGTAGCAATCATTTTATTTTTATATAGTAAGATGAATTTATGTGTGAATATCATTTATTTATATAAATTTAATTGATGTGAATATGATGCTTAGTTTAAGTGATATTAGTATGATACTTATAAAGTTGAAAGTAAAATTATATTTATGAATATTTTATTATATATATGCTAGAAGAATTAGCCTTTAAATGATGTGAAAGCTATATAGAACATTTAAGCTAGTGATTTCTTTATAATATGAGAGTCATGTGTTAGCTGTGATAAATAATGATAGGTAAGTCATAAGACACATGTAAGGAAATATACTTTGTAAGGTAATGACATGCTTGTAATTATTTTCTCTTGAATGACTATCATAGGAGAAATAATTAGGAAAACATATTTTAATTGACACAAATATAATGTTTATGAAGTTGAATGTTTAACATATTTATTTTCATGTTATTTCATGTTATTATGACTATTGATGTCGGAGAAAAGAAATACATACTTAAAATAGTTGTCAATAGTAGTTTATGTACTGCTTAAAAGAAATAAAAGTGTGAATAACTCGCAAATAGAGTAAGCATGATTTATGTGATAAAATATCGAAGACACAACTACAAGGGGATTATCATTGGTAATATTAGTTCATTGTTGATAAACAATCTTGTATGTCAAGGGGACAAATAAGAAAATTTTTATTATCCTAATTTTTGTTTGATAATTAGACATAATATTTTTTAAATATTAAAGATGAACTTATCATTCACAAGTGAATCAATACTAAAGTTTAAATATCTATTCGATACATAAGTTTATTTTCTCAATTTGAGTAATAATTAGTTCATTGTTGATTGTTAAATTGCTTATACAATTTTCATGAGACTGATATATGAGTTTCCATTCATTTTATTACTTATATGATCTTTATATTTGTGAATTTTTGTCAGACGAATTCAATCTCTCAATGAGTTTTTGGTGCTGTGTCGCAAACAATAAGTTTTGATAATATAACGAAGTACTAGATCACTATAAAAAGATATATTTGATGATATGAGCAATAATTTTTTCTTTACTTAGTGAGATTCTAAATAATCTTCAATTCTATTGTTGATTATTTTGCATGCAAACTATAAAATTTAACATGGACAGACCGAAACGTATCTTTGCAAACACTCGGATGAAGAAGCTAATTGGATTTAGCGTGCATGATTATTTTGCATGGAGATTTATGTCAAGAAGAAGCAGTTGTTAGAGCTGTTTAGCAAATCACCTCGCAAGATCAACCTTGGTACTGATTTATGGTGGTTTCAGATGTTGCTTATTATCTTTGTCTAACAGTGCATTATATTGATGAAGTTTAGCAGTTGAAGAAGAAGATATTAAATATCCTGATGGAAGATTCTTTTCAAACAGAAGACGTGTACTCAGAAATTATCATGAACTATTTGTTTGATTGGGATATTGTACGGAAGCTGTTTTCAATAACATTTGACATTCACTATCCTGCATATAACATAGTCCACTGGATTAGGGATCATCTTTCCCAAAACAGATTTCTATTTTGTAATGGTCTGTTGTTTGACATACTTTGTGGTTGTGCTGCCAATACACTCAACCTGGTGGCTCACGGTGCGTTGGAAGCCCTTTGTGAAACAACCAATAAGATAGAGAAAGCATACGACATGTGAGATGCCCTGAGCAACTCTATCAAAGTTCAATGAGATGGCACTAGAAGCTGGAGTTGAGAGTCGTGTGTTTTTGCCTTGATGGTCTGCTTCAGTGGGGCTCAACTTATGCCATGCTTTTGTTGGCCTTGGAATGCAGGGATGCATTTGCTCTTCTACAGGAGCACAACCCCCCTCCTACCAACGCAGAAATAGGCCTGTCCAGCTTGGAGTGAGAAATGGTGGAAGCAATTACCAGGCACTTGAAGTATTTCATGAGAATTACTAATTTCCATTGATATATTGTTTTTTTTTTTTGAGAATGACCGCCAAGTATTTTATTATGTATTGTTCTACTATTAATTTCTCCAATTCAGTTAGAAGAAAATATTTTTGTTTTATCTTTTATCATTTTTTTATATTCCTTAATTTTGATTAGGAGATCACTAACAAGTTTGGTTATAGTTCAAATTGACTAATAATTATGATTTGGTTCAAAGTTAAATTAGTTTAGTTTTTAACTGATTCATGATTTGATTTTTTGTTCTAAACTGGTTTAGATATTAGGTAGTTCATAACTTGATTATGGTTCAAATTGAATTAATTTTAGTTGATCCATAGTTTACTTGTAGTTCAAATTAACATATGGTCATGATTTAATTCTAATTCAAATTTACTTGTTCTCCATCGGTGACTGTTATGTATCAATTTGAGAGAGAGGATGTTGAAGTTTGTGTTATGAATATTGTTTTTATTAAAATTTCTTTTTTCTTTTTATTTTATACTTTGATAGGAGCACACAACTTATGAGATATCCCAGTCATTTCACTATTTTATAAAGGCTTGTGTATTTAGTTTAATCAAGAAAGTTAAATTGAGTTTATTTTGTGTTAATTTCAATATGATTGAATATTAATTTAATAAAAATATTTAAATTATAAGAAGTGATAATACTCTTCAGTATAAGTTAGATATTTTTAGTATTTACCGTATTGATCATTGAATCTTCAATCATATTGAGTGTAGATATTTTTTTGTGCTAGCGCACACCCATAGAATAAGATTGTAGAAAGAAAAGAAAATATATGATTGAGATGATTAGAACATTAGTCTATGGTTGACGTGTTCGAAAATATTTTTAAGGAGATATAATTTTAATAGATAATTATTTAGTCTATTGAATTTTTTTTTTTTTTTTTTTAGCTTTTTTTTGATTTTATATTTTGAAAATAGAATTTTTCTGCTTGGAAGTAAAGGTTCTACTAGTGCACATGATTTCTGCTTTAGCATGAGATTCGGAAAATATTATTATCTTGATAGTCTTATCCTTAAAAATTTTAAAACTTGTGTTTGAGTCTCAAACCCAAGACATATTGTCTTTCGACAAAAGTACTTACTATTACATTAGGTCGTAACTTCTAATATATACATCTATACATTTTTTTTTTTGATGATCAATTATTTTAATACAAAATTTGATCAAATACATTTTACTTTTTGAGTTCTTATAATAATCATTTTATTTTATATTTGGAAACAAACATTTTATTTTATATTTCTAAGGTATGATAAGATGACATCCAAGGTAATAAAATATCTATTTCTAGGTTATTCAATACACAAAAAAAATGTGTTATTATTTTGAGACAAATAAAGTAATAGGAAGTGATAATATTATATTTTTTTAGTATTTCGTATTCTTTAAGGAGTCTTGGCTAAATAAATATTTATATGTTCCATTTGAATGTCTTTCTTTGTCATATTCTTCTAATATTTTTTTTGGGTCTCCAACTAGGAGAGATAATTATCTTTCATATATTTTTGAATTTGTTAGATTATATTTTAATTTAATTTATGAATCATCATATGTATTAATAAGCACAAACCAAATTACTATTAGTTTTGATAGAGAGAATGAGGTTTCTTAGAAAGAAATTTTCTCTTATTTTAGATGAAATAGTAGTTTTGGAGTCTTTTTCTATCTTAACGCGAAATGAGTTGGGCGTTGTGAGAATTGAGTTGAGTTTAGACCACTCAAAATTTATATTTATTATAGAATATGAGAATCTACTCAAACTTTCAGAACCAAGAAAAATTTTTAGAGAAGTTATAAGATCTTTTAGTTGATTTTTCTAATTTTAATCTTTTTTTTTTTTTTGAAAGAAACAAAATAGTTATACTTAGTATCATATCTCATAAATTTTATGATATTCATATCTTTTTATTTGTTTTGTATTTTTTTACTATTCTTGATAATTATACTAAGATATTGAAGTCTTCTTTCAAGATATTATTTCTTTTAAACTGATGTTAAATCATGATAAAAAAGAAAAGTACCCTATAATCCATTGAAACTTGTAAATTAGTATCTTGATTTTTATGTATGTGTGTTTCTAGTTATAAGTAGGTGTTCATGCTGAAGACTTGTCCTGATGGTAAAATAGACCACTTTAATCTGTGACATGCGAGAGGGTTTACTCAAAATTTAGGAGGTTATTATCAAATATTTTCTCTTTATTGTTAACATTGTCTCAGTTTGAATATTTATATTTGTTGTAAACCTCTCACAAATAGATGATGTATTAATTAAACATGAAAAATATTTTATAATATTGATTTTGATGTAGAGATAAATATGAAGTGACCACCTTATTTTTGAATACAAAAGAAGTTTTCAGATTCAATTTGTATATTATGAAAGATTTTATATGACATAGAGTAATTACTTATAGCCTTGTTTGAGAGATTTTCAACCACAATTTATTTTTGTTTTTATATGCGTGTTAAAGTTTATTTCTTATTTTATTAGAGAAGTTTAAAAGATAAATTTATTTTGTTAATTATATGTGAATGATATCATGATTATGAGGGATAATGAGTTGAAACCATATAACTCAAGAAGTATCTTAAACATGATTTTGATAAAATATTTTAAAAGACTTGAATATTTTTTAATGAAAGTAGTAGCGTATGATAGTATAAATATTGTATTATTACGTAGGATATATGTCTTGAATACTCTCTTAGTTGACTCGATTACACATATAAGAATGTAGGAATTGTTAACTATTTGATTATCATCAAAATAAATATATCTTATTTAATTAGTATAATTATTTGATTCTTATATTCTTGATAATATAGTATAAACTAATGTTAATCTTATTATTTAAATACTTAAATATTTAAAAAATCTTAGCGACTTAATTTCTCATTCAATGATCAATCATATTTATGGAATAGTTAGTTATTTATTTATTATCAAAATAAATATATCATATGTAATCATTATAGACTATTTTGATGTTATTATTTAAATATTTAGATTTTTAAGAAATCATAATGAATTATTTTCTCATATAATAATCATGAATTTTTTTGGAATGCTTAACTATCTGATTATTACTAAAATAAATATATCTTATGTAGTTAGTATAATTATTTGTTTTCTTGTTTCTTTATGATAATATAATAGTGATGTTATTATTTAAATACTAGATACTTAAGAAATCATAAGGAATTAAATTTTTATTCAATGATGATGGATATTTTGGTTGGTTGGATATTTATATTTCAAATCTTTTATAAAATGATAACATATTAATTTGATAAAAATATTTAAAATTTTAAAAGTAATAATGTATTAGAAAATATGTTAAATTAATTTAATATTTATTGTATAAATAGTAAAATTATATACCAGACTTCCTATGCCGGTGTGGCCCAACAAAAATGATGTTGCTGAAATAAAGAACAAATATCTGATTGAAATATTTTTGATATTCCCAACCACAATCTATCATATTAAATGGTTTTTCTTTTCTATTATTTATTAGTGTATACCTTTTCATATTTATATATATTGTAGAGAGGTTATTTAATTTTGTTCTCTGAGTTTTTGGATATATTTATTTTGTTCTTGATCAATTTTCAAGATAACAAATTGATATCTGTGATCTTGAAATATTTCTTTCTTAGATACCTGAGTACCTTAAGAGATTATAAGTTTTTTTTATCAGAGATTGTTAAGATTTTAAAGAGTATGGACGTTGTCTTTTTTGATTGGAACTTGTTTTTCTATGAGCCTCGAAAGAGAGTGAATCTATATGATGCATAAGGATCTATTGGTTTTTCCGCCTAAAGTCATATCTGGATCTTTAGTTAGTAGAGAGAGTTACATATTTGTTATATTTGAGCATGTTGGTACTTAGTATAATGCTACTCTCATGAAGTAATCATATCTATCAATAAACTTAGATTATATTAATTTCCTGAAGAAAATAATTTTTTTTGAATGATATAGTAGTTCATGAGTTTTTATTAGTATAATCTCATATTAAGTTCGTATAAAAGACTTGATCATCAAGAACCTAGAGTCTACCATAAGAGCAAGAGACATACCTATTCTACTAAAATCAATGACAAACCTATCAAGAAGCTAGACTATTAGGTAGTTAGTTCCTTTGATATTTATCTTCTGATTACTTTTCAGAAGAGATATAAGAGTTATATTCAATATTCAATTTTATAAGATTTTTTTTTCATATTATTGTCTTGTCCCTTATTTTGTTTTATTTTTGTTATTTTATTTATTAGTACTAGGATATCAAAGTTTCTTTATGAGACATTATCTCCTACAGGATTGCACTAGATTATGATGGAAGTAATATATGCCCACCGTTTTAATGAAACTTGGGAATTGACACCATGACCCTAGGGAAGGTCTATTATTGGTTGCACATGGATTTTTACTTTGAAGACATATCCAAATGAGAATATAGTTCATCTTAAGGTGAGACTTATAGTAATAAGATTCACTCAAATATTTGGTATGAACTTTAAAAACACTTAATACTATAGTAATCAAAATTATCTCAGTATGAATTTTTATTTTTCTTGTAAAATCTCAAAATTATATGATATATCAGTTAGATATGAATAATATATATTTTTAATAATCTTGAGAAGAATGAGGTGTATATGGAGCATCCACTTGGGTTTTGAGCTGCACAGTTAGATAAAAGTTTAGATTACGTAAGGTATTGAATGACCTAAAGTAGTTATCATGAGTCTATCATATTAGATTTTTATAGATAATCACCTCAATTGGATTACACAAGTATGTTATTGAGTTTTTATTTTTTATTTTTTGGAGGAGTCCTGATTGGTAGGATGATTTTGTTGATTGTCTATATTGATAAAATTTTATTTATGTGAGAATTAAGATGATGATTTGGAGATCATCTATTTCAATGAGTATCTTCTAATATATTTTTAGATGAAAGAATTTATGAGACTCAGTTATTTTCTTGGCATAAATGTGGATTATTTCACGAGAGATAAAGGTATCAAGTGGTTCGGGAAGCCCAAGCATGTCTCGCGACACGACATGGTCTAGAATTGTGCATGGATTGAACTAGTGTTGTTTCGGGGCTGCATTGGCCTCAGGCCATTACAGGCAAGACATGCCTACAAGAAAAGGGCATAAGCTCGGACACCTACTAGCCATTGTAAAGTTAGAACGGCTGCAAATTGCAAAATTGATAAGATAGCTCATGTTGGTCTTCAATCATCCAAAAAAAAAATAAAAAAAAATTATAATTTTTCTTATCCTTTTTATTTTTTTTAACCTTCTTATTTTTCTTATCTTTTTTATCATTCTTTATTCTTTTTTATCCTTCTTATCCTTCCTTATCTTTCTTATCATTCTTTATCCTTCTTATTCTTCTTTATTCTTCTTTATCCTTCTTATTCTTCCTTATCCTGTTTATCTTTCTTATCATTCTTATCCTTTTTTTTCTTCAACTCTTATCATTCTTATCATACAAAATTAATTTGACAACTCAATCAGAGAAAAAACTCATCAACTCTTTGGATGAAATAATTTAATAGCTCTTAGGCTGAAATTTGATGGTTGTTGGATTTTAGTTTGAAAAACGAAATATATATGAAAAATTATTTTTTAAATTATTTTTTTTGTATAAGTAATATATTAAGATATTTATTTTTCACACTTTATCTATATTTTTTTCTACTCTTGATTTTTTTTTCTATAAATTTTTAAATGCACTGTAATATTGCTTTGTGGCCATAATTTTTTTTATATTTGTAATTTTAATCAGGTAGAATGTCAGAGTAATTTTGATGATGAGCTGTGACTTCGAGACATGAACATACGAGATAGAGGTGATACAATATTTGCTTCCCACATAAAATAAAAATACACATTGTGTTGTATATATTTTATTTTACTTAATAATTTTTAAATAAATAAATAAATAACAATAACAAATAAAAAATTATAAAAGTATTGTTTTATTTTCCTATTTCTAAGTTCCTAAATTAAAAAAAAAAAAAGAAATAGTGAATATTTTAAAAATGAATAAGACTTTGATATAAATAATAACTATAATCCGATCGAAAGGTCAGAGTCAGAAATTATATTTTTTCTCATGGTCTTTACTTATGTGCCTTAAAATATAATGAGTGATTTTAGTGGTGTGGATTATAAGCATATTTTAATATATTTAAAAATAAAAATTATAAGAGTGTCAAAGAAGGTTCGACACAAAATATATATATATATATATATACTAATTTTCAAACAAGTATAACTGAATTGTGAAATCTTTAAAATTAAATTAACTTCAATTGTAATGACCTTCATAGTTCATTGAAATTAGATTAGTTCATATTATACATACAGAGATATCAATTGGGCCGGGCAGCTCGAGCACGACTCATGGATACTTATTTGTATATAAAGACTTATTGTTTTTTGTGAGAGTTGTACAATAAGCTACCACCAGATTCACTTTAGCTAGATTTGCAATGTGTGCTTATTAATTTTATTATACCTACTCAAGAATTCTAGATTTTTTTTCATGGACACTGCTTGCTCCAATAATTATGTTCTCACTTCTATGATTTTTTTTTGTCTTTTTTTGAACTCTTGGATTATATAATCAAGAGCTAATAGGCTAATATATGTGTTACACGTGATTGTATTTTTTTTAGTTTTTTTGTTAAGACTAAAATTTTTTATTATATCATGATTAATTTCACTATTATACAAATGAGAGGTAATGCCAATGTTAAATTTTTGATACATATTTTTCTTTGTATTTTATTTTTAATATATTTTATTCTTAGTCAATTCTTTTTCAATTAACTAAGTTGTGATATTATTTTTTTTGATATTTTTATATGAGATTGGCAGACCATGCTTTGCAAATGCATCTTAATGATTGATTGAGATAAACTATACATGCTTTTCTCCACTCAATAAGAATTTTTCTGAATACTTCTATTATTAATGTATTGATTATGTACTTTCATTTTAGATACTTATTATTGGATATGTTAAATATTTTATAGCTAACAACTAAATGTGTCAAATTGATCATGTTGTCCCAACACAACTCATTCTTTTAAGTCCTATCGGGCCATTATCCTATGTCGGCCATGACATGATATTTAGCATGGGCTATATTGTGCCTGCATGGCTCTAGAAAGGGGTAATCCGACACGACTTGTTGATTTGTTGGTTGCTCTGGTTGGATCATGCCAAACCTCACACACCTCAAACTAGGAATGACTCGAAACTAGACTAGTTTGGGTTTGTTGTAAGCTAGCTTGAGTTTTTTCTAGGTTAGCTTGGGTCAATTCTCAATTAGCCTGGGTTGGCAAGCCATGCCAAAATTGACCCGCATGGGATGATGTGTTGGGCCATGCCATGGTGCATCTTTTGCGCCATGTGGCTGGTTAGCTTAGCCTTAAATGGATCGTGTCTATTCCAAGCACGGTCTGTGTCGTGCTGCAGATTGCTAGCCCACTTGAACACCTATACCAAAAATCAAACATTAAAGTGATGATTTTTATTGACCGTGAGGTGTGTTAGTTTGAAAAATATACTAAAACTTTTTATCTAATATGTTTGGTGTGTATTAATAGAGATGTATTTTTTTTGATTCATTCAAATATTTTAGGATCTTGTAGGAAGATCACACATAATAGTTTGAGATACTTTATTATAATTGTGAATAATTATGTTAGATATGTAACATTGTTTGTTTCAAAAGAAAAATTATAAATTGTTTATTTTTATAAAATTTTATTAGAAAGTTAAAAATTCAGTTTGGTTGTGAATTATGATAATAAAATATTAATAAGTAATAATATTTTGGAATATAATTCTCATTAATTTTCTTGTTTCTTTGAAAAATATGAGGTGATTTGCTAGACATCTTATTCTAGCAATAAGGTGTAGAAAAGGTTAACTGAAAGGAAAAAATGATATTTAATTATTATATAGAAGTATTCTTTGGTATTTTTGAGAAGAGTAAGTATTCACTACTAAATTATTAATCAATTGAATGTTATATTTTGTTTTTTTAGGTCATATCATATATTAATATTGAACCAATGAGAGAAATTCTTAATATTAATTTTAAGATTTTTGGGTATAATTATGTTTTTTATGCTCTCTTTTTGGGTAAGCATAAAGAGACGATTATTACTCATATTATCAAGAGTGTCTTGCCTGAATATTTTAGTACTCGAAAGGAGCACCTGTGTTACTCACCAGAGGCTAGAAGGATTATTATAAGTGTGAATATGATATTTTTGTAGGATATATTCTTTTTAAGGATTCAATCCATGAGAACACACATTTAGATATCATAATAATTAGTAATAGAGTCTTTCTCTTATGCAATTGTTTTTTCTCGCATAGTGATAATTGACTCAAATTTTTTTTTTTTTTGTGGATATAACTAGTTTTGAGGATAATAGTGGGACATCTCTTGGAGATGTGTTCTAGGAGCCTATTGTGATTGTCCCATAAGGCACAAGGTATGAGCCTTTTTAGGATGGAGAGATAAGAATGAGGAAACTTGATCATCTCAACTTAAAGTTATATATCAGATAACTATGTCCATAAATTTTCATAGGCAATTCGCTAGCCTTATCACCTAATTTAGTTCAAAGTATTGATATGGATATTTTGATTGCTTTATGAAAGAAACCAATGATGTGTTCTACCATACATTCATTTTCACATATACTCTTTTACTCATTTTGGTATGATATTTTAATTTTTTTTTTGTTTTTCTAAATAGTTATTGGATCTTTAATATTTTTTTTTGAAATACTTAATCATTCAAGAAAATAATAAAATTATGTTGAACTAGGTGTAATTACTACTAAGCATACATAATATCCTATTTTGAAGCTTTTAGGTAACCTGATAGTAGGTGGAAGTGGGTAAACATGGTAAAGGTTAGGCCTAGAGGAGAGGTTGATTGGTGTAAGGCAATGTTGGTGTTTAGGGAATGCATATAAATTTGTGATGGGAATTATTGAGATGCTTTTTTTCATGTGGTCAAGATTATGACTATGATATTATTATTTTTAATTATTATTTTTCATAGGTAGTTCGTATTTATGTTGCACGGACACGGATACGGACACATGGATACGACACGGCAAGATACGGGGACACGGAAAATTCTAAAAAACTAGGATACGGATATGGCTAGGATATGTCATGATAAAAAAAATAAAAATAAAAATTATTAATTATAAATATTAAGTATTTTAAAATAATTAAAAATACTATATTTTAAAATAATGTAAACAAAATTTAAACCCTCTAACACCCTCCCCCCTCCCGAACCTTCCCCCCCCCCCCCCCCCCCCCCCTTCCTTTTATAGAATTAGGTTATCTTAGGTGTTGTCGGCGGTGTGCTCCTCCCCTCCCCATTTGACGCAATGACAACTGTTTCCGAACAACGTGTCGGATACGTCTCCGATATGCCACGTGGCGTATCGGACACGTATCCGACCCGTGTCCACGTGGACACGACAGTTCCTAGGCGTATCCGTGCAACACAGGTTGGTATATCAGCTAAATGTAATGAATATATTTATCTGTGATAATTTTAAAGAGGAGGTGTTTATGCGATAGCCATTGAGTTTTTCTATTCAGGGAGTGCTCGTATGAAGTAATCTTATAGGGAAATATTCAATATGTTTTCTTTTGTATTCCTCTCTCTTCCCTTTGCGTGTGTACCCCTATTTGGGCGACACCATGAACAAGAACATTAGATGAATTATTGGCAATTCATAATGTGGTGTCTACGTGCTGACTTTTGTTAATGAATCAAGCCATAGGGTATCATTTTGAGAAGATAATAAGTTGTTTGGTTGCAAAAGCTCGGGCCCTTATAATGTTGTATGCTGGCTTGAGCTAATCTTTATCCTATACTAAAGGAGCAAATGCCATGCCTAGGTCAAAAAATAATCTAAAACTAATAATTTATGGTAATGGGCTTAGTCTGTTGATACTTTTTTATTGTTTGCTCTCTATGTAACCTCTGGGCCGGGCCATTATGATTAACAGCTTCTTATGGATCGACTCTACGATACAAGAGCGTGGAGCGGATGAAAGCAATTGGAAAGCATTCTCTTCTTGGTGGTAGTGGAGAAATTAGTGATTTTCAAGAAATCTTGCGATATCTTGACACCCTTGTGTAAGTGTCGTCGGTTGTACAATTGGGTGTTGTGGGTTCTAGAGGTGTCAACTGGGCCGGGCCGGCCAGGCCCGGCACTAGGCACGGCACGGTTCAGCCTTTCCTGGACCGGCCCGGCACGGGAAAATTCCGTGCCCGGGCCCGTGCCGTGCCTGACCTGGCACGGTTCTGCCCGTGGCCGCACGGCACACCGACACGGGTTCGTCCCGTGTCGGGTGTCCCTTGAGCCCGACCCCGCGATGGCCCCTCCCCAAAAAAGACCGCGGGTCGGGTCTGATTCGACCCGACTCATGGTCCCTCGAATTCCGAACCGTACGGACAGGCCAGCCGAGCAGGCCTGGCAAGGCACGGTACAGTAACCGTGTCTGGCCCGGCACGAAGTCACACTCGTGTTTAAAAAATGGACCGGGCCGTTTGACACCTCTGGTGGGTTCCGACTGATTGAATTTCGTGTTTTGGGGAAATGCTCCAGCCGTGCTTCCAAATGACCTCTTCAATGGTTTTACAGCCTATATGATGATATGTGGGATGATGGAAACTCATTGGGGCCTAAGGAAGTGCACAACTATTTAACAAGAGTTATGTACAGCAGGCGCAACAATTTTGATCCATTCTGGAACTCACTTGTTCTGGGTGGAGTGAAAAATGGGCAGAAGTATCTAGGCATGGTAATTTTGTTATTTTGCTGCAGCTTGATTTTTTTTTTTTTTTTTTTTGGGATTTAATCTTGCTTTGCTACTTTTGATGCAAACCCGGAAGGGAAAGGAGCTGTGAGATTTGAAAATGAAATTTTTTGTTTCCTTCTTTTGCAGGTAACAATGATAGGAGTAAATTTTGATGACAATCATGTGGCGACTGGATTTGGAAATCACCTTGCTCGTCCAATTCTTCGTGATGAGTGGAGGGAAGACTTGAGCTTTGAGGATGGTGTAAAGTTGCTGGAGAAATGCATGCGCGTCCTCCTTTATCGTGATAGATCTGCCGTCAATAAGCTTCAGGTTTTTGTTCTCATTTTTTTGTGGTGTAAATCAACTGCTTAGCATTACTCTATTGGTATTTCTTCTTTAGAAAATTGATAAAGAATCTTTTTGAAGTATGGAAAAGCTGAACGACCCATGTGATCCTTAGCTTTTTTTTTCTTTCTTTTTTTGGATCTCTATCAAGTTAAAAAAAAAAATTTTTTTTTTTACTTTCCCTTTGATCCCCCCTTATCAACTCCATGGTAGATTCATACGACAAACATTCACATTGGTCAATCATCTCAGTAGTGATCATGATCAAGCATGTTTAACTTTAGAGTTCTTATGAAATTCAGTGCATTAGTGATTGTTTAAACCTATGTAGCACGGATACGCCTAGGTACTGCCGTGTCCACGTGTCCGATACGCCACGTGGCGCATCGGACACAAATCCGAATGCGATACACCACGTGGCGTATCGGATACGCGTCAGAGAGGAAGGGGCGGCGCGATTTGCGGGGAGAGGCAGGGGCGGGCGGGCGTGATTGAGGGGAAGGGCAGGGGCGGGCGGGCGGGCGTGCTTGAGGGGAGAGGCAGAGGCATAAAATAAAATATTTTTATAAAATAAAATAAAAAATATATATTTTTATATAATATAATTATAAAATATTATTTTATAAAATAAAATAAATATAAATATTATCTTATAAAATAAAATAAAAATATAAATATTATCTTATAAAATAAATATAAATATTATCTTATAAAATAAATAATATATAGTTATTATATATAATAAAATATTTTAATTTAATTTAATTTTATAAATTTTATAAAATACATAATATTTATAATTAATAATTTTTATTTTTATTTTTTTTATTATGCCGTATCCTAGCCGTATCCGTATCCTAGTTTTTTAGAATTTGCCGTGTCCCCGTATCCTGCCGTGTCGTATCCCCGTGTCCGTGTCCGTGCTTCTTAGGTTTAAACACATCTAAAGATTACTATCATGTTAAAATTAATTCATTTATATTAGTCTTGATCTTTCTTAAATATTTGAAATCTAGGTGGATATTAGTTTAAACAATTATGTATGATAACTTTATTGCTTTTGCAAGTCAACCTATATGGTGTGTGTGTGTGTGCGTGTGTTGTAACTTATATGGCGTGTGTAATATTACAAAAAAATATATTAATCTAATACTTTTTAAGCTATTATATAAATGATTGAGCATGTATAAGTTTATAGACTATTTCTAAAATTGACTTGAGAATAGTCTATCCAATTATTTCAGCACTTCTTGAGACCATAATTTGGTATCTGTAGTAGGTGACTGATTTCAAGCTGCCATGGATTCCCCAAAACCATAGCTTATGATCCAGACAAAATTTACCATTTGCTTCTTAACAGCATCTTGAAAATTAATGAACACCAAAGCTCAATCGTCATCAACTTGTTGTCATCTACGAACTGACGAGCAGATATTGTCTATGTGGTTGTTTAATCTAGTGTTGAGTTTTCTTGTGGCGGTTTGATAGGTTATTGAGTTGCGTCCATTTGTCATTGTTTGTGACTACAAGCCCAAGAAGCATATAGAACCAACATCCTATTTGAACCCATATCTGTATTTTGAATCTATAAAAATTGTATATTGCATTATCATGACTCTCGAGAAGAGGAATTCATGATGGTTAAAAAAAAACAAATTTTTTTTAGAGGATTAGTTGGAAAATTGTATGCATATATTGCACATGTATGTACCCAACCTGTGTTGCACGGATACGCCTAGGAACTGCCGTGTCCACGTGTCGGACACGGCGACACGGGTTGGACACGCGTCGGATACGTGTCCGATAGGCCACGTGGGGGGGGGGGGTTTGGAATCTGTATCGGGAGGGGGAGAGTTCGAAAATCAAAAATTGGGGGGGGGGTTTCGGGAGGGGGGGAAAGGTTCAGGAGGGGGAGGGTGTTAGAGGGTTTAAATTTTTTTTACATTATTTTAAAATACAGAATTTTAAATTATTTTAAAATACCTAATATTTATAATTAATAATTTTTTATTTTTTTTATCATGACATATCCTAGCCGTATCCGTATCTTAGTTTTTTAGAATTTGTCGTGTCCCCGTATCTTGCCGTGTCGTATCCCCGTGCCCCTATCCGTGTCCGTGCAACATAGTACCAAACTATTCATAAAAAAAATATGATTGTCACATTATTTTTTGAGTTATAAATCTTATTTTAAATTATTGAATGGTAATTGTTATAGCAGAACCTATTAGGATTTTGGTAATGTTCAGGGAAAGGAGAGAGGAGGAGAAAGATAAAAAGGAAATAAAAAAACATTATATATATATATATGGTTGAGAAAACTAACATGTCGGCTGCTCACATATAATGTAACATGAAAGAAAATATAAAATTACAAACTAAATTAAACCTTAATATTTGTAAACAAGTTAGTGTGTATCTGTCACAAACACTAAGAGAAAAAAGTCACTCGTGGTTTTTTGAGTATTTTCTTGAGGATATTTGCAATATGTTGGCTAATAAGTACAGAGAGAGAGAGTGACTATTAAATTGTTCTAGATTCTTTCTTATGTGAAGTGGTAATCAATCTCAATATATTTTATCTGCTTATTGGAATTTTGGATTGATAGTAATATGTTGAGCTACTTAATTATCATAATGAAATATTATCAACATCTAAACTAATAAGTAATAAGTATTGCTCTTTTAAAAAATGACTGATTCATTAAAACTAACAAATGATCAATGTTATAGCATTGTATTATATTTCTGTATTGTATCTGAAAATAATGATATACTTGTTATTTTTTTAGGAAATATGTTTATTTTTAAGAAAAATATAAAATTACATGATGAATCTTCTCTCAGTAATTCTTGTAACCTAATTAAAACTTGAGCGCACCTTTAATTGCCTGTGTCCCTGATATCTAAATGAAATTTTATGTCTAAGTTATTTTCATCTATTTAAGAATTCTAAGAATTATGTTTATATGATTTTGTTTAGTTGAATTTATGAAATAATTAATTATACTAATAATATATATAATAAAAAGTTTAATAACTATAAAATAATTTAATTTTTTTATGCTTTTCTTATATTTGATGGAATACAAAGGAATCAATACTCATAGATAAATTTATGCTTAGAGCAAGTGATGAGTTAACCAATATGTATTTCTTTATATTGAGGTTAGATAAAATATTTACAATATATTTTTTTATGAGAAAGAAAAATTATCTTTTGAGTATCAGAGCCTAATACCTAGGAAAAATCTTAAATGTCTCAAATTGTTTGCTTAAAAATTGATATGTATGAATAATTTTAATCGAGATATATTCATTTGATTATCTATTATAATTAGAATATTATTAATGTTTGTTCTTATTATCACATATTGTATCTCTGATTCACAGTCGATAAAAATAAGAATAATTCAACATGCATCTTCTAAGTGCAAATATGATGAATTTGAAGAGAACTTGTTGAATCATGCATTGGGAGATTACTACAAGTTATAAAAAGTCTTTTGCTACATACATATATGTTTGTGCTCAATAGAATAATAAAATTTAGTAGTTATAACATAAATATTTTTTTCTCAAGATTATCATGAAATAATATTTTCTTCATATCTAACTGTTGAATAATTTATTTGTAAGTTATAACAATAAAAAGTAATAACATAAAAGTAACCAACTTGGCTACTAGGAAAAATATTTTAATAATCAACATCATAAATCTGTATAAATTCTCTAGTTATAAAAATATCCTTGAGTCAATCAATAATTTCTTCAGGTTTAGTATTCACCATGTACATCTATTTGCATCTTATTATAAGACTATGTGAAAGTTTAGAAGTAAATTCTCAAGTATGATTTGTTATGATTGTACTCAATTAATCAAACATAATATATTGTCATATTGGATGATGAAGTATCTCAGAAAGAGTATTAAGGATCATTTAGTTATTAAGAGATGACAAAAAATTAGAATACGTGCATAGTACTAAAATTGAAATAAGAGAGTTCATGTGATAATAAGTATTAGGGAGAACACAATTTCTTTTATAGCGCAATCGGAATAACTAAGTCATTATTTTAAATTAAATTAATTGTCACAACAAGAAACTCTTTTGGGGAAGATTATTAACATATCCGTTTAGGATGTACCTTTACGTTGAGATCATTAAGTCTCCTAATCCTTATCTCAATTTTCTCAAAAGACTCATATTTCATGTTTAGTGGGATATTCACACTAGGTTCTGCTTCCTAGCACAAATCTCTAGAGGAAGCCTCACTAATATCAGGACGAAAAGTCTCATTATTTTTTAAAAAACTAGTTATGCTAGTAGTATTAGATGTAAGAGCGGAGGTAAGAACAACTGTTATTTTGTGAGTTAACAACTAAACAAGAAAATGATTCTATCATTGAAGTGTCCGAACGTGTGCTTTTGGATTAAATCATCGAAGAATGATTTGTTCTCGAAATATATCATATCCACCCTCATAATGATTCTCTTGTTTTATAGTGAGTAATACATATATCTTTTTTGAGTTCTAGAGTATCCAAGAAGAACATGCTTAATGACATGTGTAATCATCTTCTCTTCACCTAGAGAAAAATATAGAACAAATAAGTACAAAGAAAAAATTTAGATAAAAGTTAAAAAAATCTATCAAATAAAAAAATTGATATGGAATATAATACAAGAGAACAAAAATTCAAAATATTATATTTACACACATAATAATCCTTAGAGAGAAATCCAGAACAAAATAAGTAGTGAATATGTGCAATTATCACTATTAAAAATCTTGAGTGAAATTAAAAAAATCACTCATAAATATAAAAGTTAATATGGGATATGATTGAAAGAACATAATATAATATTTGGTTGTTAAGAAAATTAGTAGTGAATATTATTTTTTCCTAAAAATATTTGAGAACACTCCTATGTAATAGAAGTTTATTAGTTATCACGACTAAAGAGCAATTCTATCTTTCTTTATCTTATTTTGCATATGTGTATCAGCACAAAATATTTGATGTATTATCCTATGCTCAAAAAACATAAGAAAATTAATAATAAAATTAATTTTTTATTTTTTATAAAATATCATTAATATAGATTAAATTTGAAATATTTTTGAAAAAATCAATAATATTCTATATCTAGTATAATCATTCACAAATATAATAAAATATCTTAGGCCATTATAGGTGATCGTCCTATAGAATCTAAATGTCTAAATAAAGTAGATGGAATGAGTTTTTCCTAACATAGTTAGCTCTAAAATTATACTAATCTCAAAGTCAAATGTTTGAATAAAGTAGACGAAATGAGTGTCATATGTGGCCATCATTTTTTCTAAGTACTTCATAATCAATAAATGATACTCCATTAATACTCGGCTCTAAGATTTATGGTTTATCTAATGATAGATGACAAGCCAAAAGTGTAGAATCAATAGATTAATGCTAGTCAAGCACTTAGATGGGTTCATATTGGTGGAAAAAATAAGTATAGTTCATCTTACTTAATTCTCAAGGAAGTTATTCACATGGTCTGTTAATCATGCACAAATTTTAAAAGAGAAGAAATAACATTATAATATAATTATTTAGTGAAATAATTATTTGAAAATAAACTATGTTAAAATTTTGATACAAAGAACACGTGTCAAAATAACTATCGCATGGATATTTAACTTTTGAAACTATAATCTAAGAGTTTGGAGTGAAATTATGAGAAGAAAGAATCCTAGATGCATGAGTGTTTTGATCCAAGCTAGCAATACTCAAGAAGAGAAGTTTGAAGTATTATTCTCGAGTAAACATAACAAGACTTATACATATATGCATTAATATTTAGCCTGATTGAATTTTGTAGCTTAATGTATAGCTTTTGAATCTTGAAATATTCTCTATAACTCAGAATGTAATCTTCAATATCTCACATAAGTGTATTTTAATCTTTCTTTAAAAAAAATCACCATTAGCTTTCTTCATCTCAGAGCACTCATGTTAGCTATCTTACTATCACTATGTGGTGAAGTCACTCTAGGAGTATCTTAGTGAATAGTGAGAACTAGCAATGCCCAATGAGATAAGTAAGAAGTACTCATCATGAATAAGCATGACATGACTAATAGGTGTACACATGAAAGATCTAGCATGTGTAGATATTGTAGCATGGTGTATAACCTCTAAATCTTGAAACTCTTTGTAATTAAGAATACAATGTCTAATATCTTTCTTGATTGTGTCACAATATGTCACAAAATTTAAATTATCAATATAATATGTATGAATATTATCATAAAAAAAATAAAATAAAAAAATACTCAAATTTAAAAATATAAAAATAAATACTTGAAAAAATACAAAAAAAAAAAATTATAAAATGAAATGCATGCTAATGCATCTCTAATAACATAAAAAATAATATAATATCCTTATCTTTGATTCAGATGATCATGGCTAAAAGTCTCGGTATCATCATTTTCATGTATGTCATCATTTACTTGTAATTTTTTAATTTTATCTTGAAGATTAATCCTGCATATTTTTAATTTTTTAAATTTGATAAAGCTTCAATGATATTTAATTGTAGTATGTTCTTA
Source organism: Sapria himalayana (assembly GCA_029783825.1). NCBI lineage: Eukaryota > Viridiplantae > Streptophyta > Magnoliopsida > Malpighiales > Rafflesiaceae > Sapria > Sapria himalayana. Next base: position 6,784,125 of record JAREIK010003431.1, read on the forward strand.
TTTAAAATCATAGTCATATAAAAAATTAACTTTAATGCTGTGATAGATGCTAGAGGGATTATTAAATTATTTTTTATTTTAGATAGCAGGAGAAATACTGATTCATATGATTTCTACTAATTCAATATGTCAAAAATTTTGATGTAATTATGAGATTAAATGAAGTAGTTTATTAGTATCTAAGTATCTTGATAGTTCACTATTATTTGGAAAATCTCTTAATTATTTACTTGCTAAAACTATTAAATTTATTTTTATAATATTTAAATATGTTATTTAATTATTTGTAAACTATATGATTTGGTTCGTGTGATTGGTTCATACAAGTGGATGTAGATTTAATAATATTTTTTATCCTTTTAATCTTAATCATAGGATCTATACATGCATCTCAGCATAACACTCACATTTTAAATATATTTTTTAATCTCATTAATCATTATATCAAAATATCAGTATCCTCTATTTTGGTCAAAGATAATATTAATGTTGTATATGCATCTCATTGTAATATATGTCATGATAGTTTATAAAATAAACATATATTTATTATATCATTAAAAATTTTTATGAATTTTAAAAAGAATAATCTTATCTTATAATCAAATTTATTAATTATTATTTTACTAATTTTATTATTAATAGAATTGAATATAATATGTTCGGAGTCAATATATGAATCCAATATTAAATATGTTAAAATTTAGCGGTGTTGGACATTTAGTTGAAATTTCTTCTTGTTTAGGTCTACAAACTTATATAAAATATAGAAGTCTTATATTTTTTTAGGGTTCCTAATATATTTTTATATATTATGTATTTATTCTAATAAGTAAAAAATAATTTTTAAGTTGTCTTATAATATTAGGTTTATTATGTGATATATATATATATATATATAAAACATGAAAAATATTAGCTAACTATAATGATTCTTATAAATATATTTATAATTATATTAGTATTTAAAGTATTATTAAATATTATGATAAATATTTTATTTTGTATTTTATATTTCTTAAAGACTCAACAAACTCATTTATGATAAGATCATCATGAAAATGAATAACTTTATGAAATTCTAATATGTTTCTAGTTAGAAATAATAAAATGTTAATAGCTTGTGTTACAAAATATTTCAGGAATATTTTATTAACTTTATGTAATCTACGAAGGCTCTTTACATATTGATGAGCCTGGAAAAAAATTTCATGTCCCCTAAATTTTTTTTAATGATTATGAGTACTTATAATTAATAAAACACTCGGATTAGTGTTGGTACTAGCTTGTGTTGAGATGATGTCTATATTGAGCTTTTATATTTTTTATTTAGTTAATTTTATTTTCTAGAAAAATAAGTGATTGATAGTTGTCGTGTTTCAGATGTTGAATTTAGCATGATGAAAATGACCACTTGTGAGATATTTTGGATTAGGAAGCTTCTCGACAAGATCAAGTATTTTTTTTTTTAATGTTTCTTACTATTTTCTATTATGATCGTCTGTATTGGAAAAGTGATAAACAACTAGACATCAATGCATGGAAGAAACTTAGTGTAATATTGGAAAAGTGAATTATTTCTTTTTTGGGCAGAAGATTATTGATGAGACTATAGAAGAAGCTTCAATTTATTTTATGCTCGTATAATAGATCAGTCAGTAGATATATTTATGAATATTTAAAAGTGATCTTAAACTTTTTGTTTTTTTAAAAAAAAATTGATATTTTAGATCTCTACGCAACAACTTGAGTGTGTTATAGTTTATAATTTTGTTATTTATTTATTTTGATGTTTTATGGATAGGAGTACCCAACACGTGGGTTGCCCCAATCCAAAGCTAGAGTTACATTTTTTTATGGTGCCTTCACATATCTGATCGAGTTTTTTAGATGTCTATAATTTTAATTTTCTATATAAATAATTAGCAAAAAATTATCTATATTTGTACATTTTTAAGAGAAATAAAACAAAAATAAATAATGATTTTTGTCCCATTATAGTGAATTCATGCGATTACCGAATCCCATATAATGCAAAGACTCTCTAAAGGAAGAAGCTCACTTAAAGAATATAATGTCATCTCTAATTAGTTCTTTCACTATATCTGTATCAGATAAATAATTGTTATATCTATTGAATTTTAAAGTTATATAATAGAAATTAAATGTAATCACTCAACAAAAATAATACATAACCAAATCTCATATCTAATGGACAAATATGTTGGAGAAATCCACATGTTAGTAGTTCTCATCAAGAGTATAAAAAAAAATAAAACAAATAATATTATGAGTGAAAACTATAAGATACCCACTCAAGACGGTGTGTAAAGGGTTTATAATATCAAACTTGAAGGATTGAAAGGTAACTGAGGTTCCTTTGAGAGTTCCTTGAAGATGTTTGATAACTATTTCATCATCTGAATATATGTTGTAGCAATATCTTTATCCTAAATTTTTTCTTTGAGGATGAATCAATTGACTTCATTGTGTTTTGTTCACTTTTTAAATATAGGATTGGAGGTTATATATTTTGTTATATAAATGTCACAGTAAAGAGTAGTGTGAGAAAATAGTACGTATCCAATCTTCTTGAGTGAATATTGTATCCAAAATATCTCACTAGTAATTATCATCATAATTTTGAACTTTGTCTTTATATCAAATTTCTAAATAATTGTTTTGATTCTTTCTTTTTCAGGAGACAATATTTCCTCTAAGAAAACTATACTACATTATCTTTCCTCTTTGTACATGTTTTGCAACTCAAATATGAATACTTGATCAGCGATAATTATTAATGATCTCTAAAAGAGATTTAAAGTTATGAAAACTTTATATATATTATAGAATACAAAGAGTTGTGTCAGAGTAAATATGCTTAGGAGATTCCAGGAAGTATTATTAATCGTATTGATTGCGTATTTACTATATCTAATCTGATCATAATCAGATAATTAATTTTTTATATGATTTTTTTATAAATACTCAAATCAACTAGAGATGTATTGAAGTGAAGTTAATACTTGAATTAATATATGTATCTACTAGAGCTCAACTCAAAAGACTAATAGTTGTAATAATATCAAGTGTATATCTTCTCTATGATAAGACGATGCCATTAATAAGAGCATCAAGCCTTTCTCAGTGTTTCTTGATCATATAAATAAATATCAGTAAAAGTAAAGATAAAATCAGAATTGATTTATCTGAAAAAATAATTCATAAAGAATAAATTAACAGGATAATTAAGAATAAGTATGATACAAGAAAGTAATAAAGATTCAAGTTAGATACTATTATATTCCATGACTCTTGAATAAGTATTATTGATTATAATAATATTTTTTGAATAAGAAAAAAATTTAATGAATAATATATGATTGTCAGTAACATGAACAGCTCATATATATATATATATATATATATATCACTATTATAAGAGTTTAAAGTAAGAATATGATAAAAATAATTAGTGATACAAAAAAAATAGATGGATCTATTTTTGTCTTTGAGAAAATTTTTGTATACTCTTTTTCTCTGGTAAATATAAGCATCACAGTCGATGGATTTTATGATGATCCCATAATCACTCTATCTCTTTTTACATCTAAAACTCTTGCCTTCCTCTCTAGTAATGATATCTAATAGTTATTCTCGGCTTGTCTTATCTTTTTGTAGCTTATACATTGAATTGTGATTGTTATTTTATCTCTATTTTGGATGCCGTAATAATATTATTGCCTTAACTCCAAATTTTTGCCCCAAAGAATAAATGTACCAAATTATTATTTATGTCAAATCCAAAATTTCGCCTAATTAAAATCAAGTGAATTGGAGTTTGCAAACTCTATTTTTTGTTTAAGCTTAATTATTGACAAATGGAATTAGGGTTCTTGCCTCAATCAATTCCACGCCACCACTCACAATACCAACTAATTTGCTTCGTATGCACCACCGTGCACACTCATGGCATCGTCACAGTGGGCGTCGATGCTCCATTACACGTAGTAGATGTGTGATGAACTTAATTGGAGGCTGCAAACTCTAGATTACATGTGCATGCATTGTGGTGATACAGTGCATGTTAGGGTCTAATTTTTTTTTGGATTGGCTTTGATATCGTGTTAAATTTTAAATCATACAATATATAAATTACAATATAATAGAGGTGTCAACCATGCTGGGCCAGCCCAGCCCTGCACGAGGCACGACATGATTCGGGCATGCCTGGGCCGGCCCGGCATAAAAATTTCCTGTGCTTGGGCTCATGCTATATCGTGTCGAGGCCAACTGGGCCTCGTGCCGTGCCTGACTCGGCATGGTACGATGGCCCGTTGGCATGGTATCGTGCCAAAATCAATTTTTTTAAAAAAAATTAGGGTTCGGGCACGCCCTAATCCTAATTTTTTTTAATTAGGATTTCGTTCGTGCTGAAATCCTAATTTTTTTAATTATGGTTTCGGGCACGCCGAAACCCTAATTTTTTTTAATTTAGGGTTCGGCCCGACATGGCAGAACCTGGCGGTAGAGGTGCCGGCCCGGCACGGAAAAATATCTGTGCCCGGGCCCGTGCCCTGCCAGGGTTAGGCACGAGCCGTGCCGTGCCCGGCACGGTTCGGCCCGCTGCACGGCAAACCGGCACGGGTTTATCCCGTGCCGGGTGTCCTGTGAGCCCGACCCCATGATTCCCCTCCCGCAAAAAAAGACCGCGGGTCGGGTCTGATTCGACCCGACCCGCGGTCCCCCGCCTGAACCGCTCGGCCAGGAATGCTCGAGTGGGCCTGGCGAGGCATGGCACGGCCCGCCGTGCCTGCGGGCCGTGCCCGGCCCGGCACGGAATTACGATCGTGCCTTAAAATAACGTGCCGGCCCGTTTGACACCTCTACCTGGCGGATCGTGCTGCGGGCCTGTGCTGGGCTGACCCCCGCAAAATCGTGCCTGGCCCAGCACAAAAGCATGGTCGGGCCTGAAAAAAATGGGCCTAGCCACCCCAGCACGTCTCGTTTGACACATCTACAATATAATCTAGCTCAATAAAAAAAATGTATAATCCAAACTCTTATATAATGGACAAATATGATTAGACAACTCACAAGTCGGTTACTTCTATCAAAAATATAAAAATAAAATAAAAAATAATTTAAGTAAAAACTATCATAGTATGTATCCTTTTTGAATATTAAGATAATTGAAAAAGTCGCATCTTATTGTCCTGGGTGATATTTTATCGCGTGTTGGAAGGTATCATAAATAAATTGAGTATTTCCTAGATATTGGAAAACAAATTAAATAATTTTTTCCTAGATATTAAGATAATCAAGAAATATGTATTTTACTGTTCCATATGATATCTCATCACATCATGTGATGAGATGATAAACAAAATAAAATGTTTTAAAAATTTTGAAAGATAAATTAAATAATTCCTCTAGGGTGCAAGAGCACATAATTAGAAAAGATAGTGAAAGATATTTGATTGATCATGTAATTTAATATTAAAATTATCTCCAAAAATATTTTAAAATATTTTTATCAAAAAAAATATATAAATACTAAAACTATCAGAACATATATTTCAAGATATTGTTATTCGTGATAATTTTTATAATGTCGTTAAACTAATTTTTTTTATGAAATAATTGAAAAATAAAAAAAAAATCTTTGATATTAAACAAAAAAAAATTTATAAAATAAAATATATATAATTATAAATAAATGTAATGAAATATATCAAGTCGAGAATTCAACATTTTTAACTCAGTAATAGGCAAATAAGCAAAGTCGAGAATAAAAAAAATAATCAATAATACTTAAATACAGAGTGAGATACCTGTTCGTAGTAGAGAGCACTAAAATGATCAATAACACACTCGTGGTTTAATCATGGATAAGAAAATTAGAGCGGGACAATTCGGTTTTGCCATTTGCGTTGGCATCCCACCGAACCGGGGTCGAATCGGTAAAACTGGTGATCGGACCGGTGGACTGGCATAAAACCTATTATCACTAAAAAATAATTTTAATGATGACCGGCAGGATTTGAATTTGAACCCTTGACTTGAGGATTCAAAAACAACCTAATTACCATTTGAGCTACATAATTTTTTTTTTTTGTTTATTTTGCTTTCATTATTTATTTTTTAACCAAAATCTAAATATAATAATTAATAATAATTATTTTATTTTATATATTATTTATTTATTTAATAAAATATGTAAACTATTGCTATAATATTCTAAACAAATCTTTTTTTATATCATTTATATCATACTAAAATATAAAAATATATATATATTAAAAAAAGTATTACTTATTTTATATTATTAAATATCCTAAAATTAAATAAATAATGTCAATTGTGCTTACAAAATAATTTAATATGTATTTTATTTATTTTATACTTTTTTGAAGTTTTTTTTAAGTATTTTAATAAAATTTGAATAGTTTTTACATTCTATTTATTGATATTTCTGATATATTTATTTACTCGAAATAATATATATTTTGTATTTTCTGATATTTTTGTCTATATATATTATATACATGCGTGTTTGTAATTTTTTGAAATTATATTTAATTTTAAAAATATTTTAAATATTTTTTTGAAATCATCATTTTGATACCGTAGCACTGTCTAGTTTAGTCTACATTCATCACGGCATCACTTAAAAGAGTATCGTATCTGGCGGTGTCTCAAAAAACAAAATGGTGGCCACACCCCCGTATGTTTGGGGATAATTATGTTTTGGGGCGTTTCCTCATATTTTTTTTAAAATTTAGAAATTAAAATTTTGATATTTTTAAAAAATCCACAAAAAAAAAAATTAAAAATAAGTGCACCTATATTCGTTAGTCCTAAACTACTCTCAGCCACGCCCTCGACCTCCACCGTCTCCCCTAGCTCGTCTGCCATCACATCTTGCCCCTCTCTCCCCATCCCTCTCCCCCTGCCCGTCTCCACAAGCTCATTTGTGGAGTCTTTGTCGAGCTCTCGGTCGAGCTCCTGGAGCTCGAAGGAGCTCTCGGTCGAGCTCCTAAAGCTCAACCTAGAGCACCATCGAGCTCCTCGTTCAGCTCCAGGGGCTCGATGTTGCTCTCGGTCAAGCTCGTTCGAGCTCGGCGACGAGCACCTCTAAGCTCCTTCGAGCTCCAAAAGCAAGACGTAGAGCTCTGTCGAGCTCGACTGAGAGCTCCTTCAAGTTCCAGGAGCGAGGACGAGGAGCGGGGGCGAGGCCGAGAAGGTTAGTTTAGTACTTACGAATTTGGGTACACTTATTTTTAATTTATTTTTATTTTTGTGATTTTTTTAAAAATATCATAATTTTAGTTTCTGAATATTAAAAATTTATAGGGAAATATCCCAAAACATAATTTTTCTGTATTTTTGTGTGCATAAACTGCACCTCCATTTTGTATTGCCCGTACTTCCTGTCTCTGTTCCACGTGCATACTGTCACTTAGAGGTGTCAACCAGGCCGTGCCGGCCCGACCGGCACGGAAATTTGCCGGGCCATGCCGGCTGCCGTGCCATGCTAAGGCTAACCATGCCTCGTGCCGTGCCTGGCCCGGCACGGTACCGTGGCCCGTTGGCAATGTACCGTGCTGAAATTAATTTTTTTTTTAAATTAGGGTTACGGCGGTGCCGAAACCCTAATTTTTTAAAAAATTATAGTTTCGGCCGCGCCGAAATCCAAATTTTTTTTAATTAGGGTTTTGGGCATGCCGAAACCCTAATTATTTTTTAATTTAGAGTTTGGACCCACCGGACTGAACCCGGCGATTCGTGCCGCGGGCCCGTGCCGGGCTTAACCCACACAAAACTGTGCCGGGCCAGGCACGGCACAGTTACAGTACTGATCTGTGCCTGGCCCGGCACGAAAGCACGGCCGGGCCTGAAAAAAATGGGCTGAGCTGGCCCGGCACAACCCGTTTGACACCTCTACGGTCACTATTGTGTTCGGTGATGTTCGCATCTGTCCGCAGCAAAGTGGCTGACATGGCATGGATATGACAAGGACCTATTATAAATAAAATAATAGGTGCCTCGCTCAATACATAAACCAAGTCATTTTGGTATTTTTATTAGATCAGATAATTTTAATTTATGTCGTGGCGTGTTTTTTTGGGGGATTTTATGTTGTGTTTGTTTTCCTGTGTTGCAGATTGCGAAAATCACTGAAGAAGGTGTGACCATATCACCACCTTACTCTTTAAAGACGTTTTGGGGATTCTCCGCATTCCAGAATCCATCTCTTGGCGCTGAAGGCTCCTGGTAGCTTAGTTTCTGGTAACGAAACTTCCCTTTTAAATCTTCCCCTAATCTAGTTCCTGGACGTCACTTAAATGTAGTTGTTTGTAGTGTGCTGTATTTTTTTTTTTGAATTTTTTTTTTTTGAATTTTTTACTTACGTTGATTTGAAATTAAAGTGTGGAATGTTGGTAATTTTTATGCGCATGGTTTATTATTTTTTTTTTCAAATTTTGAATATTGTGCTAATTTTAAAAATCGAACAGAATACTATGGTGGTTTTATTGGGCTTTTTTGAATAATAAAAATTAATAAAATATTTTGTCTAGCCCAAAAGAATGGGTCTGGTGAAATTAAGTGCTGGATTAAAAAATATATATTCAAAGTGGGAATTATCAATCTATCTCCAACAGTTTCTAAACAATTACTACAGAGTGATGGGTGTGGTAAAATTTGGCATGAGGCAAGGAAGACCCAGTGCAGTTCCTCCACGGATCCGCTTTTTTAGGTCTATTACTGTCCACGTTTTAACTTGTCCAAACAGGGGAGAAGCAAGCAGACAATAACCACTTTGCATGAATGCCACGTGTCACTCCAAGCCCCTCCCTCGCCTTCATAAACACCTCCTATGGGTGGTTGATGGAGGAGTGCAAGAAGGGCAGGCTGACGAAGAAAGCCTAACACGATGGAGAAAATTAGGCCAATTTTTCTACTGTTAGTGACAGTTGTGCTTTTCACGAGGGATGAAGGTATCATGGGTGGGCTGATCGGGGAAGATGAACAGCCCGGAGCGGGAAATGAGAGGTTCCTGTTGCAGGACTCGAAACAGGTAGTGAAGACTGATGCAGGCGAGATGAAGGTGGTGAAGAGTCAGGGAGGGAAGATTGTGGAGAGACCCATGCACATCGGGTTCATCACCATGGAACCCAAATCCCTTTTTGTTCCTCAGTATCTTGATTCCAGCTTGATCATGTTCATCCGTACAGGTATGATGTTCTTATTGCGCATACAAGTTGCAATATCAAGAGTAAGTATTGGCACCGACCTGAAATGGTTTGTTGCAGGAGAAGCAAAAGTGGGATTCATTTTCAAGGACGAGTTAGCAGAGAGGCATTTGAAGATGGGAGATATCTACGGAATTCCTGCTGGTTCTGCCTTCTACTTGATGAACACAGGAGAGGGGCAGAGACTTCATGTTATTTGCAGTATCGATCCATCCGAGAGCTTGGGGTTGGGTGCTTTTCAGGTGCGCCACATGGCATTGAGCATGCAAGATTCAACGGAGAGAAGAGAGAGTTTGGGTTAAATCTGACCTCCATTAACATTTTGAATGATTTTGCAGAGTTTCTTCATCGGTGGAGGTTCCTATCCAACTTCTATTTTTTCTGGGTTCGACCCAGAAACACTTGCCACGGCTTTCAACGTAATCACAGCCCCTTTATTCATTTTCTCCTCCTGTTCTTGGATTTCAGCTAGGAATTTTATTGCTCACACCATGATTTGTAAGAACACTACAGGTAACAATGGATGAAGTGAAGGAAGTAATGACGAGGCAAGATGATGGCCCAATTGTGTTTGTGGGTGGTTCGCGATCCCCTAGACCAAGCATGTGGGACAGGTTCCTTCAGTTGGAGGAACGAGAAAGGCTGCAACATTTGAAGAAGATGTCAGTGTTGCTACAGGAACAAGTCAAGGAAGAGCAGCAGGATCCATGGTCATGGAGAAAACTCTTGATTTCTGCATTGGAGAAGAAAAATAAAGGAGGCAGATCTCCTGATTCGTACAACATATATGAACGACGTGCGGATTTCAGAAACAAATATGGGTGGAGCATTGCGCTGGATGAATCTGAGTACGATCCTCTGAAACGCTCGGGAATAGGCGTCTATCTAGTCAATCTCACCGCGGTAATCTACTTTATTTAACAACTATTCAACGATGCGATGCAAGAACATGATAGATCATGGTGGCCTGAATCTCTTTTTCATTGTACTTAGGGATCAATGATGGCGCCGCATATGAACCCAGCGGCGACGGAGTACGGAGTGGTGTTGAGAGGGAGCGGCGCCATCCAGATCGTTTACCCAAACGGAACTCAAGCGCTGAACGAGAGAGTGGCAGAAGGAGACGTGTTCTTGGTTCCCAGATACTTCCCATTCTGCCAGATTGCTTCCAGGAGCGGTCCGTTTGTATTTTTTGGTTTCACTACTTCCTCGAGCAAGAACAGGCCGCAGTTTTTGGTAGGTGGTTCCTCAGTTCTGCACGCCATTAGCATCTCTGAGCTAGCAGCAGGGTTTGGTGTTAGCGACGATAGATTAAGGCACTTAGTAGATGCACAAAAAGAATCAATCATTTTGCCTTCGCCATCGGCAGCACTACCACATGAGTTGCAGAAAAGCGAGGTGGTAGGGATGGTGAATACCTTTAGAACTGATGCGTTCGTGGGATTATTCTAGCATGAAGTGTGCATCCATGTTTCTGTTTCTGCTTCACTTGTAGCTCCTTTCTCCTTTGTAATAAAGCATGCTATGTTCATCCTTGTTTCTGATTGATATCTGTGGCCTTGCCCAATTTTGATCTAATGGAGTACATACTTTATCAAACTCCAATTAACTCCAATTCAGGATCTGTTATACAGATCCTGAATGAATTTAAAGTTGTAAGTTTAAGCATACAGAGAGAGGCATAAGAGATGAGCGAACTGATCTTACTCTGATAATAGCTGACAAGAATTTTAAGCATCAGTCTGACAATACCTGACATACAAAGAGGCATGCAAGAGCTAAACCAACTGATTCGCCCATAGATTCATACGTAACTAGGATACATGTCATAGAATGCACTTCATTAATTACACTTACTGAGCAGCTACGGATTTGTTCATTAAGACACTGCCTGATAAAATTTGTTTCCTAATTTTGTTAGTATGCAAGATGTGTTTGCTCCAGCTTGAGGATAGGGTTACCAGTTATGAAATATATAGTTTAGTGCGGGTGAGCCACATCTGATTGAGATTATTCATCACGCTAGTCCATGTTTCTTGTTGTATGGAGAGGCGATGTATGAACATGCTCCTGTTGATTACTATTTTGAAATTTTGACCTAAATTGAGAGAAACAAAGCCAGACCATGCAAATCGACGCGAAAGGGACGAAACGAATTATCGTTACCGCGTGCATATCAGAGCGACGGCAAGGAACATTCTTTCACAGCATGTAATTGGAGGGACGGCGATCCAACATGATATCATGTAAATCAGGGCGGCGGCGAAAAAAGAAATGCGGAAAGCATGAAAATCGAACCCTTCGCGGAAGAAAAAAAACCACAATCCTTAAATTCGACGTCGGGGTAGAGAAACTGCATTGGTAGGTGCCAAGATGGTTTGATATTTTAATAATTAAATATTTTTTTATTTAAAAGTTATTTTTTCAACCCTTTGAGATAATCATTGTGAGATGCACAGTAGTAATAATTACTATTTTACATCCTCTCTTTTCTCTCTCCAAAGTTACTAAATAATTTGTGATTTGGGTGTCATTTTGGTAGTTACGGGGATGGATGACATCCCTGATGGCACCTTCGGTTGGTGTTGCTCTTATGTTTATATTTTTTTATTTTTAATACTTTAAAACCTAAAAGTTTTTTTTTTATTATTTTTAGTAATTAGTTAATTCTAATTATTAACTATAAATAAATAATTAAATTTAAATTTTTATTTTATTAAATTTAATAAAACATTAAGTTTATTTATTATAAAAAAGATAAACTGTAAACAACATAAATTTTAAAACTAAATGTGTACTAGTATAAGTGTATAAATTAATAAAATACTTAAACTTAAATATTCACAGCAAATTAATTTTCAAGTATTAAATGTATCAATCCACAACCACAAATGTACAAACAAAAAATAAAAGACATAAGTGTGGTAATTCGGCTATCGTCAACCATCAACGTCATCAATCGTCATTTCATTTTCATCTCAATATCACATAGATCATTACCAGCAATTAACTCTCCCGCTTTTACTGTAATCCCAACACGATTCTGCATGCCCAAGCTCAAATCCCCCACTTTTACTGGATATAATCTCAATTTCCTATCCAAAATCACATTCGCTGCAACAGAAAAAATAGATTCCGATGTTATGCTCGACCCTGGAGGAGTCAGTAGATCCCGTGTCATTTTAGATAGCACGGGATAGACAGCTCGTGTGATTTCTAATACTATAATATATCAAGATTCTTAGTATCAGAATGTGATAGGATTGAGTATGAATTGATATCTAAGTACCGAGACAGTTCACTCTTATTCAACGGTTCACCCCGTCATTTCCCTTTCACTAACTGAATGGAAAAGTTTTCATCTCTGAATATGGTATTCATATCCATACTCGGAGCCTCACTAGTACTACCACCATACTTAGTATCATAGTATGTAAAAAGCTCAGTCAACTTCTCGTGATTGAACCCTTCATGTGGATCTTACAGGTTAATGCACGAGGTAAAGTAAGTCAAAATATTTCTACCCCTTCCACCTTAACCCTAAGGTCCATGCATGCAGCCAGACAATAAAGAGATAGAATGATGGACCAGTACTTTAAGTACTTGATTTCCATCTCTAAAACCATATCACTAAGTGTCGAGTCATCTCGATACTTCATAAACATGCTACTAATATTGTATATGTGCCTGAGTACAATGCAAGTCATGTGAGTATAAACTGACGAACACATGTTCGTCATATCATAAAAAATCTTGAGAAATTTGATGAATATTTTTGTAGCCTAGTCAGTGTCAGCAGTAATAAGTTCGTCACTCTTACTATTGACGTAATCGGGTACCACTTGTTTGTATCCAACAAATGACTTCAACATCAAGTAAGTATAATTCTAACGGTGTCTCACATCCAATTAAAATTTCTTTTTCTGATTCCTAGACTAATAAAGACTACCAAACTCTTGTTGTCTACGAGGCATACAAATATATTTTAGTGAGTTACGTATGTTTTCTAAAGCATGGGTGGGCACACACCTTCATTCTCACTTGTATAATCAGGTTAATCATATTACACATGCATCTAATATGGAAATTCTTTCCTAATGGTTTATATTTAATATTTCCAAAAAAATATGTTAATCACTACTCCATTATTAGATGCATTATCGAATGTGATACTAAAAATTTTAATATCACATATTTTTATCTAAGTCAATGTATGCTACTCTAACTAAATTATAGACTTGGCATAAGTAGAGTCTAAAATAGATTCATTTGTGGGATTTTCCAACACATGTGTTGAAAGGGGGGACGAATAAGTTGGAACCAAGAACATAAGTTTGTTTCTTTATAGGATATCCTAGAGGGACTAAATGTGCGTTGTTTTATAGTCCAAAGAATTTGAATGCCTTTTTTAGCACTAATGCTAGATTCCTAAAATAAGACTATATAGCAAACTACACAACCAGAAGTAAAATTTTTCTAATGATGTTAAGAGGAGACAAGGTGGTCCATACTATTTTAATACTAGAAAGAAATACCATGATGTAAAATCTCTAATACTTCATTGTCTCATCATAATGAAATAATTATTCATGATAGTATTGATACTAAAGCTTTTGTGCCTATCACTGATAGGACAATCATATAGTCAGAAGGTAATTATCATAATGGTTCACATGGAATTGTATCTGTGTAGTGTGTCATTGAAAGTATACAATCAATAGAGGTATCTCATCATAGTGGGAGATTTATCCATGAGACTACTAATGTATACACACTTGGGAGAATCTTGTGATAAAATTCTTAATGAACTAGATATTGATCTTAGAAGCTATGATGAAAAATATAAAGATAATGATGTGGAACATTAGAAAAAGGATATGGATTCAAAGTTATAGTCAATGTGCTTCAATCATGTTTTGGATTTTGTGGAACTACCTGAAGGAGTAAAACCTATAGAGTGAAGGTGGATCTATAAGAAAAAGAGAGAAATAGAGACTTATAAGGCTACGATTATTGCAAAAGATTTTACTCAGAAATAATGACTTTATTAAGAGGAAACCTTTATGCAAGTAAAAATGTTGAAGTTAATCTAGTTTTTCTTTTCTATTGTAACTCATTATGACTATAAGATTTGGCATATGGATGTAAAGACTATATTTTTGAATAGTCATCTCAAAAAATATGTATATTCGAGGTAGCTACATAGTTTCATAAAAAAGAGCTAAGAGCACATGTTGGGAAAGTTAAATAAGTCTATTGCAACAATGTGGACTTAAACAAGTATCTATATATTGGAATACTCACTTTGATCAAGCTATTATATTTAAAAATTTGATCAATATTAAGATGAGTATTATGTGTATATAAATGGAGGTAATAACAAAGTAGTGTTATTGGTATTATAAGTTGGAGAAATATTGTTCAATAGTAATGATAATTAACCTCATTATCTTCAATTAAGGACTAGTTATCCATTCAATTCGATATGATGGACTTTGAAAAAACTACTCGCATTCTTGGGATTAAGTTTTTGTGAGATCGTAAGTGAAGAATATTGAGCTTGCCTTAAGTTATTTATAATTATCTAATATTGACTCAATTTAACATCCAAAATTCAAACAAAGGTTTTCTTCCTTTTACATATGAAATGACTCTATCAAATAAATAGTGTCCCAAAATATCAAATGAGATAGAAAAATAAAGATAGCTCCTAAAACATCTCTAGTATGAAGACTATATACAATATTTTTACTAGGCCTAATATATGTTATGTTGTAGATATGGTAAGCATATATCAATCTAACCAATGATAAAAATATTGAATAACAATAAAATACATAGTCAAGTACCTGAAATATACTAGAGATTATATATTAGTATATTGAGTGGACAATTTTATGCCTATAGGGAACATAGATTTAGATTTCTAATTATATGAGGAATTGAGAAAATTCACCATGGGTTATGTGTTTACATTGTGAAGTGGAGTAATAAGCTAAATGAGTATCAAACAATTTTATATGACTAATTTTAGCATGAAGGCCAAGTGTGTGGCAGCTTCAAAGGTAACCAAGAGGCTATATGGCTTAGAAACTTCTTGATGGATATGTGGGTCATTCTTTCTATACAACTGCCTATTAAACTTATTGTGATAATAATGGAGCAATTACAAATTTAAAAGAACCTAGAACCAATAAGAAGGTAAAATACATTGAATAGAAAGATCTTCAAATATAACATATTATGAAAAAAAGGAGATGTGATGGTGATGAAAGTAGCATGAGCATATAACTTGATAGATCCTTTTATGACAAGTCTTCAAGCTGAAGCTTTTGACATACATTTGAAAGGGATGAGAGTCAGCCATGTGACGTCATGACTTTTGTCTAAGTTGGATATTGTTGGAACTAATATAACTAAAAACCATTTATGATTATTTTATTAATTTATATTTTTTTATTATTTAATAAAAGATTTTATAATGAGCTGAATTTATAAAAAATGGATATGTCCTTTGTTATGAATTATAGATGATTTTGTGTATAGAGATTAGTTTATGTAAAAGAGATCAAATCATCAGTTCTTTTGAATATAAGCTTGTTGTTTATAGTCTAGACAGAGTTAGACATCTTATCGATAAGATAACACTAGATTTTAGTAGGTCTATCTTGACTATGATAAATGGTTAATTTTTAATTCTAGTGCTAGTAAACTTGAGTGTATTGAATAGGTACAACATGGTTTAATTAATTTGTACTTACTTGTAAAATAAAATATATCATTATTATTATAAATATTATTACTCTTATTCTTGAAGTAGTTATTATTTGGAAGCTTTTATTTATCATTATTTTGATTCATAAAGAGTATACTCTATAAATATATCTAATAACTCTATGAATTGAATAACTTTATGCTGAATATTGTCATTCTCCGAAAAATATGTATATATTCAGCATATTGAATATTTCGAAAAATATTCAGCATATATATATATATATATATATTCAGCATATATATATGTGTGAAAATATATATATGTGTGGAAATATGAACATTCTCCGAAAAATATATTCAAAGATATTTAGCATATTATGAAATAATATGTGTGGAAATATTGAATATTTCGAAAAATATGTATATATTCAGCATATATATATATATATATATATATCATTATTTAAACACGGTTTGACAATATTCAGCATATATATATGTGTGGAAATATTTCGAAAAATATGGACATTCTCCGAAAAACAATATTAGACATATTCCGAACAAAATATATTTTTCTTGGACATACTCTGAGAAATATTTACCTCCTCCAAAAAACCAAATTGAATATTTTCTAATAAAATATTTTTTTTTTTGAATATTTTTCAAAAAACACCACGTAACCCAACCTAGTCGTTGTCCCAATTCGAATTCGCATATTAATATTAGCCATGCTCCTGAAAACATAGCGGGAAACTCAGTCTGGATGTTGAACCAATTCGCGTTCGTAAAATACAACCTATTATATTTTTATATGTATATATATACCATGCACCCACCTATTTATTTAGAATGTTCCCGTCCATGTGAAATACAAACATGCCTTTTACGATTAAACCATGTTCCAGACAAAGTTATATTTTAATAAACAAAACATAACAACTTTTCACGGTTCGAAATTGTATTTAATAGTATTTTGTTCTAAAAATAAGATTTATTAATTCTAATCACAAGTCTTTAATAATATTTTGTTCTAAACAGTTAGAATTGAAATATAAACCACGATCATTTACGGTCTTTAAATAGAAAGAACTTCAATTTGGAGAAAATCACAACCTCTTAGAATATTTAACGGTTATAAATTTGATATCAAACTGAAGCTCTCGTCGCATAAAATAACTTTTATTGTTGGACTATTTTATTCCAAGTCCAGAATAATCAGCTATTATCAAAAGAAAATCAACAAATATTTTATTTTTTTTCTGCAATGTATCTCTCTCTCTCTCTCTCACCGAAGTGTTTTCTTTTTTTTTCCCGTCACATCGTTTTCCCGATTGGTTTTTTTTTTCTATTATTTTTTAAATAATATTTTTTAAAAATATGTTTTTTATTCTTTTTTTTCTCTTTTGATGCATGGATCGTGCATGGCAACCACGTTGCTCACGTCGTGGTATTGTGCAAAATATCACCGTAGCCATATTTTTCATGGCGAAATCCATTATATCATCAGGGTTCTAAAATTTTCAGATTATTTTTCTAATTGGAAAATTACCATTTTGTCCTTTCCAAAAAAGGCAAAGCATTATTTATTTATTCATTTTTTTTTCATGAATTTAAAAATATCTATTGTTCGTTATTGATTTAGATCGATTAATTCTAATTAATCTTGTTGTCTATCTAGGCAGAGAGCTGTGCCAAACAGGATTAACCAATGATTTTTCTTTGGTTCTATAAATAATAGATGTGCCAAAGCTAAGGATAAACCATCATATAATTCTAAAATGATTGTTTCATGAATGAATCATTTAGATGAAAAAGTGATTCTTTTAAAAAATATGTAGAATTACCCAATTGTGCTTTGTGCCAAGGGTACTTGCAAGCCAATTAGTTCGATATGGAAAAGGTACCAAGAGCCACATGCTAACGAACTTGCTTAACTTTTTTACCGATGGAGACCATAGCATTATAAATTATTTCTTATTATAAAATAGAAGAACAAGAGAGCGAGAGATATAGGAGAAACATGCGAGAGATTTCTTATTTCTTCAAGTATATTGTGCCTCATACAAAAGCACCATATGTATAGGATTTAATACATGAATACATATTAAATGTATCAATGAATACATATTAATCCATGTCAATTAATACACATTAATCCATAAATAATAAGAGACACAAGAATATCAATAGTAAAGAGATTAATGGAGAATTTATGGACATCCATAATGTTATTCATAATAAGATATTTATTAAATTAAGAGTTTTTATTTAAAATGTGTATTTTCTTTTGGCCTTGGGCTATCATTCTAGTTGTCATGTATTTACATGTCTTCACACACACACACACACACATCCATGCCATCACAATATGTATATATCCATTCCACAACATATACATTTTCATGCCACAACTTATAAATTAATCTTCATTACACCTAAAACAGTTCATTGTCTCGGCATTTTTAAGAAATTTAAAAAAAAAAGAAATTGAAATTTCAAACACCAAGTAAAAAATCAATAGGAAATGATAATCAAAATTAGCTAGTGGTCGTGCATTTTGAAAAATGAATAAATCCTAAAAGATAAACTCAAATATCAACTCCCCAAACTCCGAGCCAAACATCATTGTCCAGTACTCTACGTACAAAATCTTGAGTTACTTGACATGAAATTCAAGATGTGTTTATACTTAATGGATAGATTTCACTAATTTGTTTTTTTTTTATTTGAATTTGATAAATACTAGTGAAATCAAATGTATTTTGGATGAAATTAATAACTTTGACAAGAGACTATTTTGAGAGGAGAAAATTAATGGAATGTTATGATATTTTACCCATCACAATACAACTACACTTTGCATAAACCTATTAGGCAGATAGATCATTTATTGATGACAAATCTATAAAATAATTCATGACAATCTTTATATGTTATTCTCATGCCAAATTGTCAATCTTTTAACCATGTATACTATTTCACAATTAGATTTCTTTAAGTCGTGACAAGACTATCTCTAAAACATAATGACTTCGTCCTTTCACCCTTTTTGTACTCTAAAGAGGGAAATTTCAAGTTTCAGCATTCTTGCCATCATTACCGAGTAAATTAATTAATTAGAGCCATTTCTAGCACAGCAAATTTATTATGTCTGAGAAATTATCAGATAAAATTCCTTTTCCATCATGGGTCGAGGAGATTCAACAATACTAAAATTACAACATTAAAATAACACTGGAATGTATAAAATTTAAAAGTCATCTTGAAAAAGAAGATGAGCAAATAAAAAGCAAAAAAGAAGGGAGAATTGCTAGGATTACGAGACCATCCTAAAAAGGATCGTCAGTATTTAGGAGCCTCAGCTCCACGCGATGTCTCTAGATAAATTATTTCCAAAAATCAAGCCAAACCGGGATCTGATGGTTGAAAATTTGCGATCTTACTGCTGCTTGAATTCTGATAGATATCCAATTAGGAGTAAAATTTAGAAAATTAACTAACTTTACCGATCCATGCTTGTTAATAATGATAAATAGTGAGAGGCGCTACAAGGATGTAAACTGATTTGAGCAGTCTTTAGGCTCGCTCAGTAGGTTGATTAAAGGTTGATGATTTATTAACTATAATAGCTTGATTCGAATAATTGATGACAACCATGTACGCAATTGAATTTAGAACTAAAAACGTAAAAAAAGAAATACAACAATTGATTGAGTAGCTAAAATCACATCTCGACCATACTTATGATTTGGAAGCTTGATGAAACACAGCGCTGCATAGCAGCAGCCTTAGAGATCAATATGAACATCTTCTAATCAGTACGTGACTTAAATAGGATAAATTTTTGATGACTTGTTTCTGCGATTTGATTAGGGCAAATCGCCGTTTTCCTGATTTGATCAGAAGTTTTACAGATTTCATTAGAACAATCTCAGCTATTATGCCGATTTGATTAGATCAATCACAGTTGAAATTGGGGTGGCGATCACTTTATCATTTTATAATCTCGTTTTAGAAATTAGATTAGGGAGATCTATATCTTGCACCGATCATAAAATATCAAAAAAAAAAAAAAATTGTGTTTTTATGTCTTATTTATAAAATATCTGAAAAAAAAAAACTTATTAAAAATTACATCAAAACACAAAATAAATTAGAGTAGGGAGATTATATAACTTTTTTTTTTTTATTTCTTTGATTTTGAATTATGGTCGTGGAGCTCGAATTGAAATATTAGCAACTTGATTTTATGTTTAGAGTTTAGATGAGATTTGTTAATTTATGAAATGTCTAAAAACTAGTGTGAAATTTCATATTCTATATTTATAGTTGCACATAGATACTTTTTAATGCGTGGTATTATGTATGTAGTTATTATGAGCTATTATTTTTGGTTTCTTTGATAAGGATTTCATGAAATTTAAATCACATAATTAGCATATGTTGTGAATTAATAATATAAACTCATAAATTTAATATGATGAAATGATTTTCTGATAAATTCAGAAACTCATTTGCCCATATAATTATTTTAGAGAAAATTAGTTTTATAAAAATGAAAAAATCGTCTTTGGTTATGGGTAAATGGTACAAAAAATTATAGTCGATGGATTGTTTGTCAAATTTTGAAATGTGTCTATATCGATCTGCATGCGTAAAAACCTATGAGAAGATATATTAAGTCATATCAGTTATATGATATTTTGAATGAAAATTATGAAAACACACGCATTTTATATATGAAGTTTTGAGACATTTATTAGTCACTACACAAACATGAATAACTAAAACTACAAAAATATTCATTGAGTCGGAGATTATATTTTTCCTTTGGGAGGATGACCATGAATCTCCTTGCATACATGTAGTAGACTTCCACCATGTAGAGGTGATAGTTTCCTAGCAAGAAACTAGTAAATCTATCATGAGTCTTTGGGTCATGGGAGTAGGTGTAAGTGCGTATTGCACGTACACTGTGGTATTCCCCACTACATATCTCATTTTGACCTGGTGGAGTCTTGATATACCTAAATTATGTGTGTTTTTGAAAATGAGATGAGATTGAAAAATAAATATTTTAAGAAATTTCACACGTATACATATTGTGATTTCATAAATGCGTATAGTGATGTGTAAGTGAAAATATATTTATGAACATTTCAAAACATATTCTTAAACTTTTAAATTGTATATTGAAAAACATATGTGGATATGAAGGTAAAGTATGGGGTACCTTCATGTGATGAGATTGAAAAACATATGTTTTCTTGATATGTGGAAAAATTATTAATAGTCGATCCCAATTTTCAAACTTATAGAGCATTGCGAGGATCTTGGTGTGGTCAGATGATTTTTTTTTTTTTTGATATGTTGTTAGGTATGTGGCCATAGGGTTCATTTTATGTTAACAACTTTACTTTTGCATGTGAATGTTTTAACTTGATAATTTATGCATATTCATTATGTTCCCTATAATATAATCCATCTTAAATGGTTAAATATGAGGGATATTGGACAATTTTTTTTTCCCTTCACTATGTTTTTTAGGTGTAGGTATTTTAGAATGAAACATATATGATAAATTGGATAAGAAGAAGCTATTGCCAACTTGTCTATAGTTTTCTACGAATATTTGGTCGACCACAAGCAGTATTATTCATTGTGCATATATTTCTTAATCTTTCAATATAAATTCATTTATTTTGGATTCATATTTTTAATAAATACATTTCCATTTAATTTTTATATGTCCTTTGTAAGTAATTTATTAAATTTATAAAATCCCACCGTTTAAACAACAAAAACACCTCACATTAGATTTTTAAATATTTTAAATCATGTTAGATATAACTAATCAAACCAAGCATGTCTTGGCCCCCGAGTGGGAGTCCCCACGGGTCATGAAAGAATACACACAAAAATCCTATTAAACTAGTCTTCTTGAGGTTGTGTGCAACTGATTCGTAATTAAGCCAATATAGACTTAAAAAATTATTTTAAGCTAATATACTTTCTGCTTTCTACAAGCTGTCCTTTATACTGATTTCTATTCCTTTAAGTATCCATTTTTGTGTAATATAGAGAAAAAATATGCCATAACCAACTCTTTATATATTAAGATTCCTTTTCATGACATAATTCATGGATATTATCTAAATATTGTTATTTTAATATGGGGGTAGGTGAAAATCACCTTGCCCACATTGGAAAATTGTTTGGAGATTTCCAAACTTTTTCCTATATAAAGGGCTTTTCTATTTCATTGAAAATCATTCCCATGTATTCTAATTTCTCATTTTCTTTTGAATGTATTTTATTTCCTGATGTAATTTATTGCTTTACTTTTGAATTTTCTATCTTTCAAATTATTGCGGGTTTAGTTTTATTTTATAACAGTGGTATCAGAGGAGGTTAGTTAGTAACTTTTGTAGTTAGTGTATTTTAGAAAAGTTCTGTCAAAAGGGCGATAAGAGCCTCAAGGTTTGTGGTTTTTAAGAGGGTAATTACGCCCCTCCACTTACCTGGGAACTTTTTTAGTGTAATAACACAAATTGTTATTATTATTCTCGGTTACTGTTCATTGTAAAAGTGAAACATGGCAGCAAAATTTGAAATAGAAAAATTCAATGGAAGTAATTTTTCATTGTGGAAAATAAAAATTAAGGCAATTTTGAGGAAGGATAATTGCTTAGATGCAATTGGAAAAAGGCTCACCGGAATTCCTGACGACAAGTGGAATGAGATGGATAGTAATGCAGTAGCTGACCTGCATTTGGCACTTGCTGATGGAGTATTATCGAGTGTGGCAGAAAAGAATACGGCAAAAGAAATTTGGGATACTCTCACAAGGTTGTACGAGGCAAAGTCATTTCACAACAAGATCTTCTTAAAAAGAAGACTGTACACTTTACGAATGATGGAATCTGTTACGGTAACTGATCATATCAATACTCTGAATACTTTATTTTCGCAACTTACTATGTTGGGTCATAAGATAGAAGAAGTTGAACGTGCTGAGATTTTACTTCAGAGTTTACCTGATTCGTATGATCAACTCGTCATCAATCTAACGAATGGTGCATTGACTGATAGTTTAATTTTTAATAATATTGCTCTGCCATCTTAGAAGAAGAAAATAGACGTAAAAACAAAGAGGATAGATATGTAAATGCACAACAAATAGATGCTTTGACGATGATACGAGGGAGATTAACGGAGCGTGGCCCTAGTGGGAGTCAGAATTATGGTAGATCAAAATCTCGATGTAAGAAAAATATTAAATGTTATAACTGTGGTAAGAAAGAACACTTAAAAAGATATTGTTAGTTTAAGAAAAGAAATATAGATGATGAGTTATCTAAGACACAAGGGAATGTTACAAGCATCAATGTTGAAGATAGTATTTTGTATAGTGATGTAACAACAATAGTTGAAAGTAAAAAACAGTTTAGTGATGTATGGTTGCTAGACTCGGGAGCATCGTGGCATATGACTTCTCGGAGAGATTGGTTTCAAAAATATGAACCAATCTCAGGTGGGTCAGTGCACATGGGTGATGATCATACTTTGAAAATTGTTGGTATGGGTACTATCAAAATTAAAATGTTTGATGGTATGATTCGTACCATTCAAGATGTACGACATGTGATTGACTTGAAGAAAAATCTATTGTCTTTGGGACAAATAGATAGTCTTGGATGCAAAACTCATATTGAAAATGGGATGATAAAAATTGTGAGAGGTTCACTCGTGGTAATGAAGGGAGAAAAGATCACGGAAAATTTATTCATGCTTAAAGGAGAAACAGTACAGGAAGCAGATGCATGTGTTGCATCAATTACTAAGGAAGAAGAATCAACAATGATATGGCATCTTAAACTATGTCACATGTCAGAACAAGGTTTAAAGATTCTCTCTAATAAAAAGTTACTTCCGGGGCTCAAAACAGTAAATTTACCTTTTTGTGAGCATTGTATTACTAGTAAGCAGAATAGATTGGCATTTAAAAGATAAAATGTAAGAAGTAAAAATATGTTAGACTTGATATATTCTGATGTATGGGAATCACCTGAAATATCTTATGGAGGAGCAAAGTATTTTGTATCCTTCATTGATGATTATTCAAGGAGATGTTGGGTATATCCAATCAAGAAAAAGTCAGATGTATTTTTAACTTTTAAAGAATTCAAAGCATGGGTGGAACTTGAATCTGGGAAAAGAATTAAGTATTTGCGGACAGATAATGGAAGTGAGTATATAGTTGGTGAATTTCTTGTTTTTTGTAAGCAAGAAGGTATCAAACGACAGTTCACAGTCACATACACGCCACAACAAAATGGAGTAGCAGAACGGTTGAACAGAACTCTTGCAGAAAGAATGAGAGCAATATTAACGACTGCAAGACTACCCAAGTCCTTTTGGGCGGAAGCAGCAAAAACTGCATGCTATGTGATAAATCGATCGCCATCAACATCGATTGATTTGAAGACACTGATGGAGATGTGGACGGGTAAGCCAGCAAACTACTCTACTTTACATTATTTTGGATGTCCTGCATATGTAATGTATAACACCCAAGAAAGAGCAAAGCTGGATCCAAAATCCAGAAAATGCATATTCTTAGGGTATGCTGAAGGAGTAAAGGGATATCGCCTGTGGGAACCCACTGACCACAAGGTAATTATCAGCAGAGATGTAATTTTTAAATAAATAATTGAAGATTATAGCACATTAAAAGAAGTTTCAGAAACTACCACTGTTCATGTATAAAATGATCAGAAACAAGATGTTCCAAAGTCAATGGATAAAGAATTAGAGCATGAAGCACAAGAACAAGTCGTGTCTGAGGCTCAAGGGGTTAGTCGACCAATTCGTAATAAAAGACCGCCAGCTTGGCACTCGGAGTATGTTACGGAGAGCAACATTGCATATTGTCTCCTAACAGAAGATGGAGAACCTTCAACATTTCAAGAAGCTTCAAATAATTCAGATGCATCTCTGTGGATGACAGCAATGGTGGAAGAAATTGAAGCTCTACACAAGAACAAGACTTGGAAGCTAGTACCGTTACCAATCGGAAGAAAAGCTATTGGAAACAAATGGGTTTACAAGATAAAGCGGGATAGCAATGATCAAATAGAACGATATCGTGCAAGATTGGTGATAAAGGGGTATGCTCAGAAAGAAGGTATTGACTTCAATGAAATTTTTTCTCCGGTGGTTCATCTTACAACAATTAGAGTAGTAATGACTCTATGTGCTACACTTGATTTGTATTTGGAGCAGTTAGATGTTAAAATTGTTTTTCTTCATGGAGAAATTGAATAAGAAATTTATATGTTCCAGCCAGAAGGATTTGTTGAAATTGGTAAGGAGAACTTGGTTTGTAAGTTGAACAAATCTCTATACGGTTTGAAACAAGCACCGAGGTGTTAGTATAAGAGATTTGATTCCTTCATCATGAGCTTTGGATATAATAGACTCAGTTCAGACCATTTTACATACTACAAAAGGTTTGAAGAAAATGATTTCATCATTTTATTATTATATGTGGATGACATGTTGGTAGCAGGCCCAAACAAATGTCGAATCCAAGAATTGAAGGCACAATTGGCTAGGGAATTTGATATGAAGGACTTGGGACTAGCAAACAAGATTCTAGGGATGCAGATTTACCGAGATAGAAATAATAAGAAGATTTGGCTTTCTCAACAAAATTATTTTAACAAAAGCTTGCGTCGCTTCAACATGCAAGATAGTAAGCCAATTTCTACCCCTCTTCCTGTTAATTTCAAAATATCCTCAAGTATGTGTCCTAGCTCGGAAGAAGAGAGGATGAAGATGTCTCGAGTACCGTATGCATCAGTAGTGGGAAGTTTAATGTTTGCAATGATTTGTACAAGACCAGATATTGCACAAGCAGTGGGAGTGGTTAGTCGATTCATGGCAAATCCGGGCTTAGAACATTGGAGTACTGTGAAGAGGATTTTCAGATATCTGAAAGGAACCTCAAATACTACAATATGCTATGGAAGTTCAGATCTTATTGTCAGAGGTTATGTTGATGCAAACTATGCTGGAAATGTTGATAATAGCAAGTCTACAACAGGTTATATTTTTTCTCTTGCTGGAGGAGCTGTAAGTTGGGTTTCGAAATTGCAGCCTATTGTATCTACTTCTACGACAGAAGCAGAATATGTTGCAGCTACACAAGCTAGTAAAGAAGCAATCTGGTTGCAAATACTGTTGGAAGAGCTTGGATATAAACAAGATAAGGTTACTTTATTTTGTGATAGTCAAAGTGCTCTACACTTGGCAAGAAATCCAGTATTTCACTCCAAGACAAAACACATCAGGGTACAATATCATTTTTTACGAGAGAAAGTAGAAGAAGGAAGTGTGGATTTGCAAAAGATTGATACCAAAGAAAACATAGCGGATGTTTTAACCAAACCGATCAGTAATGATAAGTTTGAATGGTGTAGAACTTCATGTGGTTTAACAAGATTGGAAGCAAGTATTGACATGCAAATAAAGTGATTTTCAAGTGGGAGAATGTTATTTTAATATGGGGGTAGGTGAAAATCACCTTGCCCACATTGAAAAATTGTTTGGAGATTTCCAAACTTTTTCCTATATAAAGGGCTTTTCTATTTCATTGAAAATCATTCCCATGTATTCTAATTTCTCATTTTCTTTTGAATGTATTTTATTTCCTGATGTAATTTATTGCTTTACTTTTGAATTTTCTATCTTTCAAATTATTGAGGATTTAGTTTTATTTTATAACAAATATGACATTGTATTTAATCTAAAAGATGATACTCTAGACAAATGGCATGATAATGTATCATTGTTTTTCAAATACAAATGTTTTTTTTGATAATTAATGAGTTTCACTATCAAAAATTCCGTAAAAGCTTCCAATTCAAAGCTATACATTTTTTGCCAAATACAATGTAAATTTCAAATTTGATTTTCCTAGCTAAATTTCCAGCATCCATGGCTTTAACTTCAAATAATCTCATGTTTCGCTCCCACAAAATATAGTGTGCATAAGTTACAAATGTTGCTTTACATACAGTGCTTGTTGGGCTATCTTATGCATGGCTAGTTTTCATCTCTTTGAAAATGGTTGGCAGGGATTCATCATTGCTTTTAACCCCAACAATTCAGCTCTTTAATTATGTCCATACAGCCTTTGAAAAACTATAATTGAAATAGTTATGGTCCATAGATTTATCACAATGTTAGAATTCGTAGCATATGTTATTGATCGTTGAAAATTCTTGATCTTTCGTTCTTAATTTTCTATGCCTAGCAATCCATAGATAGATTGCATGCTTGTGAATGTGGTACTTCATCCATATGGACTTTGTCTGAGATTTGGCTTTGATATTAAACATTCCCATATGATAACTATATGGTCCCAAAATTAGTCATCCATTTTAGCTCCATCCTATTAATAATTTATTGGCCTACTCCTTTGATCCATCTTTATCAATAAGAATGTTTCTTACTGAGATAAGGGCATTCCAATGAGGAGTGTCTTCTTTGGAATTATGATAGTCTCATATACTATGTGAATAGAGATAAACATGGTGGACCCACTTAATTTAAAGTTTGTTCACCTTGTTATTATTCCTCCAAAGAGTCTTGAGAAAAAAGACTTTGTTCCATGTAGTTATATCAATGAGGCCAAGCCCTCCAATAGAAGTAAGCGTGCATACTTTTGCCCAAGTTTCCCCAGGTCTATATCTTCTCATTTTAGGTTTGACCCATAGAAATCTTCTACTTGCATTATTAATTCTATAGTTTCCTTTGTTTCCACCATGTCTTCATTAGATGTTGTGCAGCCCTCATCCTCCTTTTCTATGGACACAATCTTACTTTTCTTGAATTTCAAACTTAATAGGGTGTGAAAAAATTTGGTCCACCCATCTCCTTATTTTATATACTTAATTTTAGCTTTTTGCCTTAGGAAAGAAAGTTTCGCCTCTTTTTAAGTTTCCTCAATTTTATTTTAATGGATACATTTTCCTCCCTCAAAGCTTGGCTAAGGCACTTCAGAATGTTGGATTGGAGCTCTTGTAGGGTTTTCCTAGTGAGGGCCACCCTTGAGCTAATATGTACATAGTGTTTTTTATTCGGTCTTTTCAAGGGATCTTTCAATATTTTCAACTTCTTAACTAGACCCTCTACTTCTCTTCTTTCCAGCTCCTAAGTAATGTAGGGGGTGAACTCTTTGTGTAAGAGTCACATATTGCAGAACTTAAAAGGAATTTTCCTTTGCTTATCATCCAGTTCTGTGGTGATTACTAGCGGACAGTGATCTGAAAAACTTTTGGAGCTAGGAATCCTACGTGACTATTTAATCATAAATTTATCCTCTCGCTATTAACCATCGCCCTATCTAGTTTGCTAGAAACTCTCCCATTAGACCAAGTAAAGAAATTTCCAAAAGATGGTATGTCTTCTAGTCTTAGTTGTGAAGTACAAATGAGAGCGTATTGACACTCATAATTTATTACAATTCTCTCTCCCACCCTATCCAGACCTGAAAGTGGGGAGTTGAAATCTTCCATTACAACCCATGGTGAAGAGTCCATAACTCCTCTTTATATTAAATCTCTCCAAAGGACTTTCCTTTTGGAAACAGAGTGTAGGCCATATACTATAGAGATTCTAAAGGATAGTCCACTCCCTTTATCTCGTGCCTGAAAAAGCATGTGCTGAGACATAGAAGAGATGATTTCTAAGTTTGTGGTTTGATTGTCCCACAGGACTAGGATCTTGCCGTTACTAGGAGTAGAGAAGTTATCAATAGATTTATATCCCTTGAACTTTGTTTTAATGAACTGGGATATTTTCTCACAGTTTAACTTAGCTTCTATGATTCCAAAAATATCTATCTTATAAGCTTTAACTAGCCTAATGATTTCTTTGTGTTTTAAGGGGCAATTGAAACCCCGAACATTCAATTAGTCAATCTTCATAACCGGTTCGACTGGCATTCTCTCCATAATATTTAAGAATAATTATCCATTTTGAACTTACATAGCATTTAATATAGCAAGCACATGAACCCCTTGCATCACTCCAGAATCGCATGAAGATACCTCCAGATAGTCCCATCACATATTTCATCCTTATCAAATAAGCCACCCTTACATTCAATGCTATAAAATATTCACTCTCTCCCTTACATATACTTTTGGTTACATATTTCTGCCTACCCTTACAATATGTTTCCCTTCCCTCACATAGTGATACCTCACTTTTAACACATTGACACTCACCACATATCTAATAATTATAATTTGCTTCAAGTTTTAGACTACCCTTATAGTAACTCTCTCATTCCTCACATGAAATAACATCGCTCCCAGCAGTACATTCATATTCATCCTTCCTAGCTACCCCAACACACCTTACGTTACAGAACCTCTCACATATGTGCTCATTTTACAAACCCCAAAACCCCCATACAATCAAGCAGTTTAGGTTGCAAATATTTTTTTGGTGTAGTGAGATCCGCTATAATAATCTTTAGATTACCATCTTCTATATTCGCTATTTTATGAACTAGGTAGTTCTCTCCATACGTTTCCCCTGCCTATAGTTGTAGGACTGCTATTATAGAGAAAGCCTCTCCTCTCACATTCCCACATACAGAACATACATATCTCATACAAATTTACATAGAATTACTACATATTTCCAGCATATATTTGTTTCCCTTACATTGAAAAACCCATCTCTCACATGATATTCCTCACTTTACATTACATTCTCTCCCAACAATATTTCCTTTTCCCTCTACGCAGCATTGGGATAATGTATAGTTTATGCGGAGTGTTTTAAACACATATGCCACCCTTATCTTTACGAATGAAGTTTCAGCCCCTCATGTGTTCATACATTTTCATCAAAAGATTTTTGCATATTATGTAATAGCCCATTCTGAGAAAAATCATACCAGTTACCTTTAACATTGACTTCCAGTGGTTGTTTTCATTTAGAAATTTAGCTTTGTGGTACACAATACTCAACACATCCTCCATGAATTGCCTCGGAAGCCTTTCGAGCAATTTCTTGTCCTGAGCATACACTTTAGACAATATTACATATAGATTCTTTCCAACCCTTATAGTTCCATCAAACATTACTCCATGAACATCATTTCTCCTATAATATTTGCATATTCTCCCCATACAGTAGATTCCAAGTGTACTACTAGGTAGAGAGTTATCATAGGCTCCTATAGAATTCTCACACATACATTCACTTCCACAAATTATTTCCAAGTTAATTATTTTAGAAGTCAAGCAGCTATAAGCTTGCCCATTTTCTTCACCACATATTCTATCATACACATATAAGCATGCCATCAACCAAGAGAAACTACCTCGAGATGCCCCCACCTCTCCCCAAATATCCCTTAATAAGTATACACAGGAGAGTATACTTTTACTCTCCCTATTCCACCCTCCAAAATACTAAAAGAGAAACCTCCAGACAAAAGTAACATAATTTGAAACCTCATTTTTTGAGAGGTTGAGGACCCCAAAATAGCACCATTGCTGGTCCATAAGGGATAGATCCCTTCATTATCGCATTGGTTCTACCTTTGTTCATGAGATTCTGGGATGGACCCTCTCTATTGCCAGTATCTTTCTTTTTCTTATTTGCCTTCACCACCATAAAGCCTGCCTCATCCTCTTCATT
This sequence comes from Sapria himalayana, assembly GCA_029783825.1. NCBI lineage: Eukaryota > Viridiplantae > Streptophyta > Magnoliopsida > Malpighiales > Rafflesiaceae > Sapria > Sapria himalayana. The sequence goes on from JAREIK010003431.1 coordinate 6,814,826, forward strand.
TGCCTCATCATTGAGTTCTGGCTAGGCTGGTGGGATTTTATCTCTTGTAAATTTTTCGAGCAATTTTTGTCCTTCCTCCACGGGGTAACTTTTTTCTCTCTTCCTCTAGGGTTTTTGGCTTGATTGGACTTACTATAGGACTTCGTGTACCCTGCTTCTTATCTTTTTTATGGAAACCACTTATTGAATGTCCAAATATAGCACAATAGTTATAGTAAAGAGGCAAATTCTCATAAATAACCAGTTGACATGTTTGAGATCCATTCAGGAAATTTAATGATATTTCATTTGTTAAATCACCATTTAAATCAATTTCTACTAACACACTTTTGCAAGAGAAATTTTTGAGATGTTTGACGTTAATTTATCCATGTGTAACGGTTGTCCAAGACAACTTGCAGCTTTACTCAATCCTATTGGGTTCTAAAGGTGGATTGGAAAGTTAGGAAGCTTTACTAATATTGGGATTTTAGCCATTTTCTTTAGCTCGTAGTGAATGCCAACTAGGAGGGGTTTGACATACAAGGGACGACTGAATACAAAAAAATGGCCTGAATTGAGGATCTCCTTCATTTCCTCCGATGTTTTAAATTTGAAAAGTATCCAGTCACTAGGGTGTTGGATAACTTGTGGAGTTATTCTCCACTATTCTTCCATGAATTTTCTCAACAAAAACAATCCAAGATTTCCGGTCACGAAATATCCCACTAGATAGTTTTTCCAGTATTTTATTCCGAGGAGTAGGTCTTGCTCTTCAAAGTATGCATTTTCGAACAGTTTAGGGGGGATGTAATTAAGAAAACTTAGTGGTGTTAGCAATGGATCTATTCCTCGCGAATAAGCTGCTCAAAGGAGCTTTATTCTTCCCATAAGTCCTTGTCTCCCTCATTCATAAGTCTAATAGGGTTCATATTTATGTTCTCCTGCCTTCAGTTTAGGAGCCAATGGGGTTCCTCTCTTTCGAGTTATTAACATTAGTGCCCGTAGCTTGTTTTGCCCCTTTCATGTGATTTTTTTTGTTATAGGTATGTTTTTAATTTTTTCCTAGCCATTCATGTGCCCAAAGGATGCACCTCCATCATCTTTGAAGTTAACAGTGTCCATAGATAACATGTCTTTATTGTAACCACATTCCATTTTAGAATTAGATTAAGACTCATCCATAGAGGCTGTGTCTTGGCTATTCAAGTGTCTAAGAACTAGAGGTGTCAACCGTGCCGGGCCGGCCCGACCCTGCACGAGGCATGGCACGGTTTAGCCGTGCCTGGGCCGGTCCGGCACGGAAAAAATCCGTGCCCGGGCCCGTGCCGTGCCTGGCTCGGCACGGTTTGGTCCGCGGCACGGCAAATCGGTACGGGTTTATCCCGTGCCGGGAGCCCCGTGAGTCCGACCGCATGCTTCCCCTCCCGCAAAAAAAGACCGCGGGTCGGGTCTAATTCGACCCGACCCGCGGTCCCCCGTTTCCCGAACCGCTCGGACAGGTTTGCCCGAGCGGGCCAGGCGAGGCACGGCACGGCCCGACGTGCCTGCGGGCCGTGCCGGGCCCGATTTTTTTAAACCGTGCCGGGCCGGCTCGTTTGACACCTCTAGGCTCCAGGATCTCTTGGTCAAACTCAATAGGAGAGGACGAGGGCCGATGAGAGAATGCCGTTTGGAGAAGACAATGGTAATTTAGTATAAACATAATATAGTGCCCCAAATTTCAATTTTTCGAGATTTTGGTGATATTTTTTTCAAGTTAAAAAAAATAAGTTTCTGATTCTTAAATTTTTCTAGGGAAGTACCATATAACATAGTTCCCTCGAAAAGAATATAAATATTTTGGTGCATCTAATTTCATTAATATGATTTTATCCTGAAAATAATTTTAAAACTTAATAAATGTTGATTTAAACCTAAAGCAAAGGGGATTCGAACCCATGAACTCAAATAAAAAAAAAAGAACTAGCACTACCTCATCAGGGCTCATCATCAGCACCAAACAACTAATAGGCCAAGTTATATATATATATATATGAGAATAAATATACATGAATTGATGTAGGTATATTAACACACACACACACACACACATATATATATATATATGAATATATATAGATATATATAATATATGACTAATGTCATACATACATATTTATTTATTTATAAATGTGTGTGTATATTTATTTTTATTAATATTTATTTATATTTATTTATATTTATTTATATATAAACATTTATAAATAAATAATATATATATATATATATATGCACATGTATATAAACATATATTATTATATGTATATAATATATATATATATAAACATGTATATAAACATATATCTATATATGTTTATATATTTGTATATATATATTATATGTATATTTTATTTTTATTTATTTATTTATAAACATTTATAGATTTATATATATATATCATGTGTGTGTGTGTGTGTGTGCAAATATATTATTTATAAATGTTTTATATAAATATATATAATATATATATATATATATATATATATATATATATATATATCTATCTATCTATCTATAAATCTATATATTTATATATTTATATTTATATATGTATACACACACACATATGAATTTAATTTTACAACTTAATAATTACCGAGCTTAGTGTACATTTTTTTTAATTTTGAAAATTATATTCTTTTTTTTCAAGTACTTTATATTTAATGAACCATAACATAAATATCTTTAAAACTAAACCTACCTCATGCAATCCCCAACCCTCACCTATTGGCTCACATCACTAGTTTCCATAACAATGTCAAGGATTAGTATAACTTATATTTTTCATAATGATGCCTAGGATTTTTGTCAAAATTGTTAATTATTTATTTTGATTATCATCATCTCCATTTGCTCTGCTTGGCTCATGTTTTTTAGTTTGATTATTAGTCATATAAAGTTAGAAGTCTATAGTTGTAATTGAAGAATAGTAATATAATAAGAAAAAAAAAAAGAATTTTTGTTCTTAAAATCAATCTCAAATTTTTTATTATCATTGACCCTATGTATGTGTAATATTTGCATTTGTCTCAATTTTTTTTTTGTTTGAAAAAATAGATTTTACATAAATTATGAGCAATTTGTCATATTTTTTCATGGGTCATGTTGCCATTGTGATTTGAGTACACTACAAAAAATTGATATTTACCTACACACAATTACGTAGGTAATATAAATAATTCTACCAGTAATTTAATTTACCTACGGAATACCAACAACTATATTTCATTAGTTGTTAAGACATAGGTAAATAAATTATCGACAATAAATCAATCCGTAGGTAAATTATCTATGGCAATTTCATCAGTAAATTATAAAAAATTCTAGGTCAAGTTGAGGAAAATTTAAAAAGATAGGATGAAATACCAAAAAAAATTGTAGATTATAGGCCGGTAATATATCGACGAAAGTTTCATCGATATTTTGTTAGTGGGTTAGTCGGTAATTCGTCGGTAATTGACAACTACTTTTGTTGGTATTTCATTAGTAAATTGTAGGTAAGTTAGCTACGAAATTCCATTGTCAATAGTTACTTGATGATTTTGTATGTAATTTGTCGGTATTTATTTGATAATTGTTATATTTATCACTTTTGTTGATATTATGTCGATAAATTTTATGAAATTATAAATATATATTTATAATTTTACTAGCATAATTTGGATCTCAAAACTCAATTAAAATTTATGATTCTCATTAAAACATATTAAAATATAATAATATTGTCTAATAATGTAATCCTAACATGTCCAAATGATAAAAAAAAGAACAATATTCTATTATGTTCTTTACTTATATTTCTTTTGCATTATATTGTGTTACTATTTTGGTTCATATTAATAATGTAATCCCAGGCTATTTTGGTTCATATCTAATAATGTTCTTTACTACAAAAGAGCATTAATTTACTTATATATTTTTTTGCATTATATTGTGTTATGGTTCATATTAATAATGTAATCCCATGCTATTTTGGAATATGGTTGTGGATATATCATTTTTTATTTTCTTCTTCTTCTGAATCTATAAAATTACAAACATTGGAAATGGAATTACTAACGGTATAAGTGTGACACCACGATAATATGACAACTAAAAAATATGTTGCATAGTTAAAGGTTTGTACTAATGAGGAGGTAGAGTCATGATGTGCAATGATTGCCACAACAAAATAACTATAATTTTAGCCGATAATAAATATTAATACTACTTTTTGATCCATAAATTATCATGTCACCAAATATCTCCAAAAATATACATACTTTATAATTATTTATCAAAATCTACCAAAACTTCAAAGTCATTAAATCAATTCAATTATTGTCTATTTTCTTACTAACATCATCTAATATTCTAGAAATACAGAAGAATGTTCAATAGTTCATATATCAAACAAACTAGCATACTAAAATTATTATTCTTCCATGAACAATAAATTCCCCCTTGGTGAAAATAATCTTAAATATCATCTTAAAAAATATTTTGCTATATAACTAAGTTTGAGTGTCGTAGTATCTAAAAATAGTAGAGTAACTTGCAGTATACATATTGATAGTTGTGGTAAGGTTCCTGAATTCCATGACTATACTTATGAGAAAGTTGGATATATATGATATTTATAACATCATATATGAAAAAATGATTTTGGGTTACCTTTTAGGCAGTGCTACGATTAACGTCCATAGTAGACCATTGATCCTTCCTTGCCTCCATCAATGATCTTTACCATCCATTCAAGCTTTTCATGTACTATTTTACTTCATTCTTTTTTGTTTTTTTTATATATGTCTTCCATTAGTTATACTTCTTTTTTTTGGCATTTCCTTCCTCGGATGGCATGGTGTTAATGAATAATGTGGTTTCTTCTTCAATTCTAGCCTGGCTCTTTTCATCCTATATCCTTTCGTTGTTCAAAATACCAATATTTTTATGTATTTTGGTGACTAATAATAATATGCATGCATGGAACAAAAGAGCTTATGGATTGATTTCTTGAGTTTTAGGTTTTTATGAGTTTTGATGAATAATTATGAAATTAAAAGGTTTTTGGAAGTGTTTAGCTAATGAGGTAAATATAGAGTCTTGAATAGTTTTGACATCTATTCTTGGCTGAAACTCTAAATAATTGGTCATAATAATCTGTATTTGTTATGACACAACTAACTCATTAGTACAATCCTTCAACTGTGTGACTCATTCTTTGTGAATGCAATATTATCATAGAATCATATTAGTCTTACTTATCTCATAAAATTTAAGTGGCTATACCATCAATTCTAAGTCACATGAAGCAAGTACCCTACTATTGCTAAAAATCACATAAAAGTCCAAGCATGATGACTATATCATTATATGGATTGATACTCTCAAGTAGATCATGGTCTTTTACAAAGTCACAATCTTTTAGCTACAAAAATTTACAAAGGCAATACTACTCAGGTCAAAATCATTGTAATTACTCAACTCTATGATTTTAAGATACTAAATATTATATAAGACATTACTCGAGTACCCAAGGTTGTGATGCTTATTATTAAAGGAAGACAAGGCCATGACTTTTACATTTGAGCTAATTGCTAGTGTTGTGATACTCTTACAACACCATAGTGATATAATATATGAAAGAAGTGAATACTAGTAATGCAGCCACTCATAGCACCAAAGACACTTGAGACATATGAAAGAAAAATTTTATTTTGTGGCAATTCCAACACCATAACCACAAGGTAAACAAAAGATAACTTCTTAGTGTCATGACTATTTCTCATCACCAAGGCTATATAATGATCAATAAAGATCAATCTTAATGTCATGACGATTTCACAACACCATGACCGTATAATGACATGAAAGGCCCTTCATCATATTGTGATATTTTTTAGTGTTGTGGCCCCTTATGAAGAACAAGAAGGCACGCTCAAAGGTGTGACCACTTTACAATGTCATGACTTTGTATAATAAAGACATTAGGCCCATCTAAAAGTTATTGCCCAACATCATGCATCATTTCACATCTTTAAGATAGTAGAGACCATAGAATAGAAATTCATATTCAAAGTAGTCATCAAGAGAAGTTGATTTATTACCTAAAAAGAGAAGACATGCAAATAACCTATTAACAAAACAATATGTGATTTTGATAGTGAAATATTGATGGTATAACTTTGATATTATCATCATTGGTTGTGTTAGTCCAAGAATGATATCCATCTTGTATGCAAATAAATCACAGTGGCATGTCCACACTAATCTACCCTTCATCTGACAATCAAGCATAACATTTCCTAGATAATAAAGAAATATAATCATATACAAGCAAGAAAGCCAACCATATAGTCAGTATATTTATAAAAAGTGTGCTAGCACTATCAAAAATCAACTTAATGGACTAACAATATCAATCAGCCATTTGAAGCGAAAGAGTGGTTGAAGTAATCTTACATAAGTTCAATCTTTACTATGGACAATGATATTAAATTTATACTTGATCCCAAGTCACATAGTACTTTCTGGAAGGTGTGTTTTCTAATAATGCATCAAATCATAAAACTTCATGAAATCTTCCACATTATCAAGAGTTTATGTTGGATGATAGTGCTATACTTATAGGTCATATTCACAATTCCTTAGGTCCTCAACTTTCTTTTGCTACTAATTATATCTTTCATAAATATCATATAATTTGGCATTTGAAATAAGGCTTTAGTAAATAGAATATTAACTTCAATCTTTTAGTAAACATTGAAAATTTCTTAAACTACTTGTACATATTCCCCTTTCTAAAATGCTATGGAAAAGGAAGATTAGATGGAAGATATTTATCATTTTCATATTATTTCTCTTGCACAACATTTCTAAACATCACTTTGGGAAATTTTCATTTCCTCATCCTTCTCTACTTCTTGATTTGTCACAACTAGGGGCATGATTTGAGCAGTTGTAACTTTTTATTACATATTCTATATCTATTCAAGATTTTGTTGAAGGTTTTTGAAATATTTTTACTATTGATTCATCACATATGAGTGTTCCTTAAGGTGGGGCTCTTGTCTATGCTATAATATATAATGCTAATGATTCGATGTTTCCTTTAGCATTTAGAGTGATGAGTTTGGAAAATTATGATGGTTAGCTTTGGTTTTTTGGAAAATTTAAAGAAAGTTATTGCTAATAGAAATGTTTTAATTATATCTGATAGACACCCAGCCCTTTTGAGTGATGTACCTTAGTTATTTGGTACAACAAATCATGTTTTTTATTATCATCACTTAAACGAGAATTTTAGTAGTATTTTGAGTAAGCATGATACTAAAGTAAGGATGTGGAAGAAAAATGTTTTAAACTAGTTTGATAATATTTCAATTGCTAGGTTGGATCATTATTCTAATGCACATAAGCACACATTTAAATAGTATTCTATTTGGAAATATTGCTTATATATATATGTTTATAAATAAACACACGTACACTTAACAATAGTACATATGTACATGTTATTTATATATACATATGTATATATATTTTATATTTACATTTGTATATATTGCCTTTTATTGATATAACTAGATAGATGTGTATGTATACATATATATATAGTATATAATGCAATCTTTTGTTTACAAACATGCATATACACAATCAAGACAAGTGTGTGTGTGTGTTTGTGTGTATTATAGATTGGAGTGTATATATACAAGTTTATAGATCGTAGTGTATGAATATATTTTGTTATATATAATGGTACTATAGGTGCTACTATATGTATATAAGGTTTTTATATACACTAATGTCAACATATAAATACATATGTAGTATATAATGTAACCCAATATTTACAAAGATGTATATACACAATCAAGAAGATGAGTATGTATATATAAAATATGTAGATGAAAGTGTATATACATGTGTGTGTGTGTGTGTGTGTGTGTGTATATATATATATATATATATATATCAACATATGTATACTATCTAGATAGATATATATAGATATAGATATAGATATAGATATATAGATATATAGATATATATATATATATATATATATATATTATAGTATATGTAAATGTATGTATATTATTATGCATACACACATCATATATTCAAACAATTCATTCGAATGATTGTATAACATTATTATTTTTGTCACATGTAACAATGTCGGCAAAATATGCTTTGGGAATATTGGACTACAATAAGAGTTGTAGCATATATTTTGTTATTATTATGTGAACATTGATAATGTATTATATTATTTTGGTATGTAACGTTTAATTAGGTGGCGCATGTGATTTGAAATTGTGATGTCATATATATTTATGAAATGTATAACTGAATATGTTAAAATTATATTACGAGTATATAAATAATACAATGATTTGTAATAATGTGATAAGTATGTTAAAATAATAATGTATGGTATGATTTGTAATATGAAAGTATATGTTATGTACATTAATATTGTACACCATGATTTTCAAACCTATTATTAGTTTAACATATTAATTTCTTTTGGTATTCATTTAAGATTTATAATTTTACCATTAATAAAATTGAAAGGAAGTGAATTTTATTAAAATATTAATTAATACATTTTCAATAATTTTAAATGAGATATTGATAAAAAAATAACAGACAACTCTTAAAAATATTTAGTTTTTAATAAAAAAAATACAAATGAAATTTCATTTTTTGTACAAATGATATACATGCATATATGATAGTATAATCTAAACTCATGTTATAATTTACAAGTTTATTAATAATGTAATTAGTTTAAAAAATCAAATGAAATTTCATTTTTTTATACAAATGTGTTATAAAATAAAAGTAAACCTGTGATAATTTAAAAAAATAAAAAATTCAAAGCTAAAGCAATAAATTATATCATGCAATAAAATACATTCAAAAGAAAATGAGAAATTAAAAATACATGGGAATGAATCTCAAAGGAATAGGAAAACTCCTTTTATAGGGAAAAATTTGGAAATCCCCAAAGAGATTTCTGATGTGGGCTAGGTGATTTTCACCTAAACCCAATAAAATAATATTCTCCAACTTGAAAATCACTTTCTTTATTTGTCAATACTTGATTCCATTCTTATTAAGCTACATGAAGTTCTACATCATTCAAACTTATCAGTGTTGATCAGTTTAGTCAATACATCTGCTATATTTTCTTCGATATGAATCTTTTATATATTCATACTTTTATTTTCTCGTACAAAATGATATCGTACCCTAATGTATTTTGTCTTTGAGTGAAATACTAGATTTCTTTCTAAGTATATAGTACTTTGACAATCACAAAATAAAGTAACCTTATTTTGTTTGTATCCAAGTTCACTACAAGAAAAATCCCATATTGCTAGGGATAATTCCTTAACTAAATAGACATTTTTTGTCACTAAATGGGATATATCAATGGATTAACAATGGATCAATTCCCTATATAAAGTGCTGCTCGCTAAAATTTAGCGAGAAAAATTGTCCCTAGCTAAAAATTTAGGGACGGAAAATTGTCCCTAGCTAAAAAGGATAAATTCCTAGCTAAATTAGATTTTTCGTCGCTAAATGAAAATAACGACGAAAGATTTCACAAGCTAGAGTGATGGTCGCTAAGTTTTAACGACGGAAATAGTCCCTAGCTAAATAAATTTAGCGATGGAAATATCCATTGCTAAAATAAAGATTTCCCTTGCTAATTAAACTAAGGAATTTTCCCTAGCTAATTTAGCAATGGATTTTTCACTTGCTAATTTAGTAATGGATTTTTCCTTAATTATTTTAATTTCAAAGCTATTTTCAGAATTTAATTTATTTTAAAATTTTTTAATTAAATAATTTAATATTTTTATATAAAATTGAATATAAAATGATACTATACATAATTTATAATAAACAAAAAATAAAATCATTTAATAACATATTATAATTCAGTATTTTACATATTAGAAACAAAAAAATAACAAAATTTTATTATATCTTATTCATTAATATATCTACCGACAGTGCATAAAGTATAATATATCCATTTATTGACGTTACTTTCTCTCCCTCTGCTCCTTTGATCACCATTTTTCTACTGCAACAAAATTGTCTGAGTCACGGCACATAATGTCTAGTGAAAAATCTCATCACTTATGCAAGCTTTGTATGAGGAACAATGCGGTATCATATCTGTGAGAAATTTAAACCACTCAGTCAAATTAAAATAAAAAAAATTATGTTTTAATAAATATTTAATTCTGTAGTATATATGTAAATATATACTAGCATTTCACTCGTACATATATTATTATAATATATGTACATAAAAACTATAGTATTATATATATATATATACATATATATATACATACTGAGTAGAAATATACTCAGTATATACGTACATAAAATACTACAGTATTATATGTACGTATATACTAACCTTATTTGTACGTATATATCATATTTGTTACTGTTGTTGCTGCTCCAGCTGCCGTTGTCACTCATACCACTGCTGTCGTTGCCGCTGCCTATGGCACTATTGCTGCCGCCATTGATTATACTGCTGCTGCCTCTGTGCTGCCGCCGCTACCTCTACGGATTCCGTTGCCTCTACTGTCGCTGCCTCTGCTGCCGCCGCTACCTCTACTGCCGCAGCTGCATCTACTATCGCCGCTGCCCCTGCTGCCACTCTAGTCGATGCTGATGTCATCGCCAGCTACCGCTACCGCTACTACGGATAATAGGCTTTTACATATCTATAATAAGCTAAAACTCTACCAAAAAAATTCAGATACACACAAATATATTCACAGATATATAAAAATAGATATTATAGACATGAACAAACACAGATTAAAGTTGATTGTCATTCACCTTCAACAAAAATTTAATTAAAATTGAATAAAAATATAAACTATAAATGAAAATTTTAAATTAAACAAAAAAATCCATTTAATAACTAAAACAAAAAAAATAACAACAATATATTACATTTTATTAATTAATGTATCTACCAACTGTGCATAAAGTATAATCTATCCATGCATTTACGATGCTTACTCTCCCTCTGCTCCTCCGATCATTAACTTTATGCTGCGAAAAAATTGTCCGAGTCACGGTGCTTCATGTCTGTTGAAAAATCTTTTCACTTATACAAGCTTCATATGTGAAACAATGCGGTACCATATCTGCAAGAATTCAAACCACTCAATCAAATCAAAATAAATAAAAAAAAATTATGTTTTGATAAATATATATTACTGCAGTAAATATGTACATATATATTATCATTTCACTCGTAGATATATTACTGCATTATATGTACGTACAAACTACAATATTATGTGTACATATATACTGAGTACATACATACTCAGTATATATATACATAAAATAGTATAGTATTATATGTACGTATATATTGACTATATACGTACGTAAATACGGCATTTATTGTCATTGATGCTACTCATGCGGCCTTTGTCACTGCTGTCACTACTTCTGGTGCTGCTGCTGTCACTGCTCCCGGTGCCACTGGTACTCATGCTGATGCTGTTGCTGTCGCTGCCATCGCTGCCTCTACTGCCGCTGCCATTGCTGCCTCTACTACCGCTGCCGCTGCTGCCGCCACCGCTGCCATCACTGCCACTACTGTCACCACTACCATTGCTACTACTGTTGATATTTGTCTTTTACATACCTATAATAGGCTAAAACTCTATCCAAAAAATTTGGATACACATAAATATATTCATAGATATATAAAAACAGTTATTATAGACATGAACAAACACAAATTAAAGTTGATTGTCATTCAGCTTCAACAAAAATTTAATTAAATAATTTAATATTTTTATATTAAATTGAATAAAAATAGAAACTATAAATGAAAATTTTAAATTAAACAAAAAAAATTCATTTAATAACTTATTCTAATACAATATTTTAAATAACTAAAACAAAAAAAAATAACAAAATTATATTACATCTTATTAATCAATGTATCTATTGACTGTGCATAAAGTATAATCTGTCCATGCATTGACGTTGCTTTCTCTCCCTCTACTCCTCTGATCAGCAACTTTCTACAGCGAAAAAGCTGTCCAAGTCATGGTGCTTCATGTCTATTGAAAAATCCTTTCACTTATACAAGCATCGTATGGGAAACAATGTGGTACAATATTTGTAAGAAATTTAAACCACTCAATTAAATCAAAATAATTTAAAAGAAAAACTATGTTTTGATAAATATATATTACTGCAGTAAATATGTACATATAATCATATATACTAGCATTTTACTCGTAGATATATTACTGCAATATATGTAGATATAAATTGTAGTATTATGTGTACATATATACTGAGTACATATATACTCAATATATATGTACATAAAATATTACAGTATTATATGTACGTATATACTGACTAAATACGTATGTATATACCACATTTGTTGCCGTAGCTGTTGCTCCTGCCACCTCTGCCAAATTTGCTACTGTTTTCACTGCTTCCGGTGCCGCCGCTGCTCTCGCCGATGCTGCTGCCACTGCTGCTGCTACCGTCGCTATTGTTGCCATCGCTGCCGCTGTCGCCACCACCATTGTCGCCGCCATCGCTGCCGTCACTACTGCTGCTGTCACCACTGCTGCTGATTATAGTCTTTTATATACCTATAATAGGCTAAAACTCTACCCAAAAAATTCAGATACACACAAATATATTCACAGATATATAAAAATAGTTATTATAGACATGAACATACACAAATTAAAGTTGATTGTCATTAAGCTTCAACAAAAATTTAATTAAATAATTCAATATTTTTATATTAAATTGAATAAAAATAGAAACTATAAATGAAAATTTTAAATTAAACAAAAAAAATCATTTAATAACTTATTCTAATACAATATTTTAAATAACTAAAACAAAAAAATAACAAAATTATATTACATCTTATTAATTAATATATCTACAAACTGTGCATAAAGTATAATCTATCCATGCATTGACATTGCTTTCTCTTCCTCTACTCCTCTGATCACCAACTTTCTACCGTGAAAAAGCTGTCTGAGTCATGGTGCTTCATGTCTATTAAAAAATCCCTTCACTTATTTTAAATATTTTAAATATTTTAAATAACTAATACATATAAGCGTCGTATGGGAAACAATGTGGTACCATATCTGTAAGAAATTTGAATCATTCAATCAAATCAAAATAATTTAAAAGAAAAACTATGTTTAGATAAATATATATTATTGTTGTAAATATGTACATATATACTAACATCTCATTCATACATATATTACTGCAGTATATGTACATATAAACTACAGTATTATGTGTCATATATACTGAGTACATATATACTCAGTATATATGTACATAAAATACTTTAGTATTATATGTACATATATAATGACTATATACGTACGTACATACTGTATTTTTTGTCGTTGCTGCTACTCCCACAGTCACTGCAGCTCATGCCGCTGCCAGTGCCGCTCCTGCCATTGCTATCGCTGCCACTACTGCTCTTGCCGCTGCTGCTACTGCCGCTGCCGTTGCTGTTGGTGCTGCCAGTGCTATCGCCGCTGCTGGTGCTGCCGCCGCTGCTGGTGCTGCCGCCGCTGCTGGTGCTGCCGCCGCTGCTGGTGCTGTTGCTGGTGCTGCCAGTGCTACCACCGCTTCCAGTGCTACCACCGCCGCCATCGCCGCCCCCGCTTCCGCCGCTACCACTACCTCTATTACCGTCGCTGCTGCTGCCACAGCCGCCGCCGCCACCGCCGCCACCGCCGCCGCCACCGCCGCCACCGCCGCCGCTGCCACAGTGGCCGCCGCCACCGCTGCTGATAATATGTGTTTAGATACCTATAATAGGCTAAAACTCTACCCAAAATATTTGGAGACAAACATATTCAAAAATATATAAAAACAGTTATTATAGACATGAATAAACATATATTAAATTTGATTGTCATACAGCTTCAACAAAAATTTAATTAAATAATATAATATTTTTATATTATATTGAATAAAAACAGAAACTATAAATGAAAATTTTAATTAAACAAAAAAATTCATTTATTAACTTATTCTAATACAATATTTTAAATAATTAAAACAAAAAAAAATAACAAAAATTATATTAAATCTTATTAATCAATGTATCTATCGACTGTGCATAAAGTATTATCTATTCGTGCATTGACGTTACTTTCTCTCCCTCTATTCCTCTGATCACCAACTTTCTGCTATGAAAAAGCTGTCCGAGTCATGGTTAGAAGTGTTAACCGGGCCGGGCTTGCCCGGACCGGCACGAGTCATGGTACGATTTGGTCATGCCTGGACCGGTGGGCACGAGAATTTTCCATGCTCGGACTTGTGTCGTGCCCAACCACGACAACAATCGTGTCGTGTCATGTCGAGGCCAACCGGGCCTCGTGTGCCTGGCCCAGCACGGTACCTCGGCACGAGCCAAGAAACTAAATTTTTTAAAAAATTAGGGTTTTGGGCAGGCCGAAACCCTAATATTTTTAAATTAGAGGTTCGGCGAGCAGCGGCGCGATGGCGCGCAGTCGAACCCCTAATTTTTTTTATATTAGGGATTCCGCCCAACCAGACCGAACCTGGCAGATTCATGCCACGGGCCCGTACCGGGCTGACCTCCACAGAATCTAGCCGGGCCAAGCACATTACAGTAATCATGCCCTGCATGGCCCACCACGAAAGCACGGACGTTCCAGCTAAAATTGGCCCCGCCCCACATATTTCGTTTGACACCTTTAGTTATGGGGCATCATATCAGTAGAAAATTTAAACCACTCAATCAAATCAAAATAATTTAAAAAAAACTATGTTTTAATAAATATATATTACTGTAGTAAATATATACATATATACTAGCATTTCACTCGTACATATATTACTACAGTATATGTACATATAAACTACAGTAGTATACATACATATATACTGAGTACATATATACTCACTATATATATGTACTTAAAATACTACAGTATTATATGTAAGTATATACTATTTATACGTACATATATTGGCGGCAAGAATCTTTGTAAATATATTTTTTGACAAATTATCTATATTCATGATTTATTTATAATAATAATCAAAATCAAATATCTTATTCTGAGAATTAATGAATTGTTTGATTAGTTGTATATAATAAAGCATTATGTAAAATAGATTTGTGATCTAATTATCATGAAACAAAAAGTAGGGAATCTTCTTTTATGAAACACATGTGCCAAAATATAAAACATATATAAGTGGTTGATATATTTAATGTCAAAATGGGGGGCGTCTACTCCTCATTTTTTGTCAAAAAAAGAAGCATTACCTCTTTTTTTTTGTTTTATTATTTTTCTTGAATAGATTAATATATAATAAGCATTGAGATTTCAAAAGTATATATTTCTTACATCTTTTGCATTTGCCTAATTCATAGTGAATAAGAGAGAAAAAGAGAAGAGCCTATAATATAGGTAAGCATGTGTCGAACAATGTAAATTTTGTGTTTCATTTAATATATATATTTTTGTTCTCTTTCATAGATCTAACAAATAGGAAATCAAGTTATTCTCAACAATTGGTATTGGAGGTTTAGGTTGCCCCATTGGGTGAAGTTATTATTGATGATAATAATGAATTTAATAAAATAGTAAAAATTTTGCAGACAATATCAGCATTTCAAAAGAGGTGTTCTCAATTCTCATACACAGTGTTTTGCAAAAATTATCTAGAAGAAGTCATATTTTGTAGACAGTGATGACTGCATATGAAGGAAAAGTGAAAATTAAAAAAAATTTATGGAATGAAATTTAAATTCTAGAAAATATAGGAGGATTATATATACTAGAAAAAACTATATCAACCCCAGATTCTATGTAGAAAGAAGAGCACATATTAGTACTTGAATTCATCTGAAATATGATATTTTACCAACTCACTTTCAATATAAAAAATGAGAAAAGCATAGTAAGACTTACGAAGGCTCTTGCTAGTATATACGAAAAACTAATTGATGCTAAAAAAGTGCACATGATGAAGTGTTTTTTCAATCTAAAGTTGACAAAAAGCACATCGGTGACCCAACAACTCAATGAAGTCAACCAATCACAACCCAATTATGTTTGTTTGTTATTGAAGTCAATGATGAAGTATGTGTATTGATACTTCAGTGTTCTCTATCAAAAATTAACTTATTACAATTATAGTTGTGCATAGTTCATCAAGAACTAATAAATTAGAATTCAATGATGTTCATGATCTAATTCTCATCAAGGAGATTCAACAGAAATAGACAGGTGAAACATCAACCTCTTTAGAATTATATACTAAGTTAATTGAAAGAAATTCAACCAAGAGAAAACATCAAAGCAAATTAAAAAACAAGAGGTCTAAATCTAAGAATCATTGTAATTATAATAGCTCAAAGACCATTAAGTATTGAAATTATAGAGAGACATGACACTACAAAAATCAATGCAAGTGTTAGTTATTTTATAGCATGGTAAAATGTATCACAAGTATATGAGTTTAACAAGTAATAAAGTTAACTCTATAAATCTTGATTATCATTTCATAGATATTGATTATTTGGATTAATTATCAAAGTTTCTTCATTATCTAAGCTTACAATAAGTAAGTAGTTTCTAGTGTTTACTCAAGTAAACAATTCTATGGTTAGCTTACAATAAGTAAACAGTATCAACTTTATGGGTATACAATTTATGAGTTAATGGCTTTAGTGGTGATAAATATGTGACATCTACTCATCTACTTTGGTGGAACTTCTCAAACCCATCAAAAAGTCATCGGCATCAATTCATGTAGGAAATAATGTATGTTAGATGAGTTGGATATCTTATATATTTTAATACAAAATGAATCATATTGATAGTCAATGCTAGGGTATTTATAAGGGAGCCTATGCGACATTTAATTAAGCATAGTAATTAAAGTATAGTCAAATATATACCTGTATTTAAATGTCTTGTAAATTAGTATAAGTATACATAAAGCCTATTACATTTTTATTTGAACTAATTGAAAACCGGTCAATAAATATTTACATATATTAATTTGACATTAATAGATATTAATGTGACTATACTTTAAATTTATAGATATTAAATACACTCTTACATTTTTATAAGAGTGTGTGTTTTTACATATACACAAAGCCATGTATAATATATAGTTTACCCATATTAATTTAATTATAATTATTGGGTAGGCACGACATTATTGAATAATAGATATTTTCATAATAAAAATATATTGACTTGTATTTCATAATGATCACTTACAAATTTCAAATATACATTATTAAAAGCCAATCATAAAGTAAAAATAACTTTATTTGTGTAAAATATGTATATAATGTTATATGTATAATACTAATTATATTTGAAATACACAACATGTATACTGAATGTATCATATATAAAATTATGATAGATATATATAGATATATATATATATATATATATATATATATATATATCTATAAATATATTTATATTAAATATATGTTGTTATATTTATATATAGTTATGTTTATGTATACTATTTTTATATTTATAGATATAATAAAATACAATTATATATTAATATGTTATATACACACTGCCCAACACAAAACACCCATTTTGTGATTAAACTATGAAAAACAGAATATGGTCGAGTGGAAAAAAAAGAAATAAAGTCGGCATACCTGATGTGCACCATCAACGTCCACACCATGAGAATGCATTGTATCACAAATGCATTAGGTATGTATATGATTAAGTTTATATAAGCAATCCAAGCATACAATGGTGATTAAAGAAGAAGAATTTCGGAAAAAAAAATTAATAGAATCAATACGCAAACTCTTGCATTAAGAAAATCAATGAAGAATTAGGGTAAAAAACATACCTCAAATCAATAATAATTTATTGCTTAATTCGAATATGTTTATATGCGTCAGTGTTGAGAGAAAGATTGAGGATTTCGGAGGACTTGTGTCACTTAATCTTCGAAAATATCGAGAGAAAGATGGAAGACTTGAGTCTCAACAAAATAAACATAAAATAACAAATTATATATATTTCCAAAATATTTATATTTTTAATTATAAAAACATTAAATAAATAATATATATATATATATAATACAAAAAGACTCATTTATTTTATTTACTATCAAATTTTTTTCAACTAAATAAATGTGCGTGTAGCAAGGTACACATGAAAAATATACACCTTACAAATTTTTATTATAATATTAATTAAACAATAAATATATAAACAATTTTAAAAAATATATGTTTAGCCTTATAAAAAAATATTAAATAGCTACAAAATTAATAAACTTCATATAATATACATACATGAAAAGATGATTTGTCTTCAAGCCACTCTCCTAAGAGGTATAAAATACTCTTAATGTTAAAAAAAATATATAAACATTTATACTTTATAGTTATAAAATTTTAAGAATTCATCATATTAATTTTTATGAAGATAAAATGTAATAATTTTAAAGGCATAAAATTTCATATTATTTGATATCATTAATAATTTTTAAAATTCAAAAAATTATTTAAAGTGATAAGATAATTAAAAAAAGTTATATTAATTATTTTAATAAAGATTGAATATTAAAAGCTAATAAAAAAAATATTACTCAATTGTTTAATTCTTATAAATTTTAGTAGTAGCAAACATCTATGTATTTATTTTAAATATTAATTTATTTTCTTTTAACTTTAATGAAAAAATTTACATTTTTATTATATTTCAAAATTTTCAAATTATGTATTAATTATTTTTTTTAAAAGTTTCCTATAATCATAAAATTTTTTTTATACTAATAATAATATAGATATGTACTAGTTTATTCATCAATTTAGATATTTTTAAAAATATTTTTTATTTTATCATACAATTAATTAATATACATTTATATTATTAAAAATTTTAATATATATTAAATTAATTTTTAAAATATCGAAATAAATTATTATATTTATTGAATTAATTATTTAATGTTACTTTAATACAAAATTTTAAGTTTTTTAATAAAAATTTTAGAAAAGTTTTTTGTATAATTTTTTAAAAAATTAATACATCATAAAAATAGTTATTTTAGTCCTTATTAATATAATTTTTTTTGTATTTTTATATTTTTAAAATTATTTATTTATAATATCATTTTTTATGATTTTATGAGAAGAATGTAACTTTCAAGGATCGCTCATCTATAGAACATTAAAATACATTTAATAAACAAAATTAAATAAAATATTAAAACTAATAATAAATTAAAAAAAATTAAATAATTAAATATTGGCTAGAAAAATTTCGTCACTGTGTGCGTGCGTGCGTGCATGTGTGTATGATTTGGAACAACTCATATATCATATGCTCCCAAACAATATAGCATAAAAAAAGCATACAAATTATATTAAATTACAACAATATGCATAGATAAAAAATCTTAAATTCATAAAACAAAATTACTTATTATAATATATACAATGCTGTAACCAATGATAAAAATTTCTGATATATCCACCGATATATCTCCGATATATCCGTAAATTCTAAGTATCGATATATTTATTAAGACTGATATTTTTATCCTTGATTGGTGCTCATATACAAATACACACCGATATATCTTCGATATATCCGATATATCCGTAAAATCCAAGTATCAATATATCCGTAAAAACCGATATTTTAATCCTTGGCTGTAACTATTAGTATCACAAAATTTCAGATATAGTCTACTTTCTTATTTAATGAAATACAAATTCAGAAATCCCATTAGAAACCTTACAAATAAAAGATAAAACTCAACAAGCAATTCATAATCATTTGTATCATATGTTTTAATATTTCAAGAACAAAGAGAATCAAATAAAATATGTTTAAAAATATAGTATATAAATAAATTATGGTTTTCAAGGTTCAAATAACAAACTCACTCACAAGTAATCCTTGAGCAATCATATATTAATTAATTTTATCATTTTTTTCTTATTTTCTAAAATTATTCATCTTTTTCATTACACATCTATAAAAATCAACATTAAGCTAGACATGACTCTTATTTTTAATAAAATAATCATTAGTTCAAGATAAATTCAACCATACTTAAAGATTTATTAATAATGATCTCGCCTCATATTAATGATTTGTATAACCCTTTTGAGTTCTAGTCATTTCTATTGTACTCTTCACAAATATCTTTGTATTATTATTCATTATCTTGTGAATGCATTTCATAAAAGCTCAATTTTATACGTAAATAATCAATAAAGTAAAGCAAAAAAGAGTGAATATTTTAAGTAATAGCCAAGTGTGTTCCAGAATAAAAATATATATTTAGTGTTGGACATTTTTTTGAAAAAATCATCCAAAAAAATATAATTTGAAAATAATTAAGAAATGCTATCTAACCTTTTTATATTTCAAAAATAAAAACCCAAATATACTCTCACTCATCTACATCATGTAAAAAACAAAAAATCAAAAAAAAAAAAACAAACGTATTAATACATATATATATACATATATATATATATATATACACACACACACACACACACATACATACATACATATGTGTGTGTGTGTGTATAATGATTATACATTCAAACATATATACAATATATATACATATTAACATATACATATTAATACATTCATACATGTATACATGATATACATTTACCCATTTTAACATATATATTGTATATGCTTTTGTTTTCAAAAATAGTATATTCAAAGAAACTATTTTTGACTTTTGTTATATATTAAAATATATTTACCTAATCAAACAAGTAAATATATTTTTAAAATTATTTTTTAATCACAAGCTTAGGCAACATAAGAAAAAAAATTATATATTCATCTATATTTTTAAGAGCACCAAAATATAGATTTTTTTTTTATTTTGAGCATTGATTCTTAATTATTTTCATATTACAACCCTTTTACATAATTTTCCTTATTTTTTTCTATATTATTATTTTACTAATAAATTATCTACCTAATCAAAATAAGTAAATATAAGTAGTTATTATTTTTTTAATCACAAATTGAGTCAGCTATCAACATGAAAAAATAATTGTACATTATATTCTCAAGAATCTAAACAAATCCAATTGTTTAGTAAATCATCTAATCATTTAACTAGTTGTAATCAAATTTACACTTATAGCTATTATAAAATAACATTTGTTAATGTATTCTTTATATTAAAGACATTTACAACAATCTATAGCACCAAATCAACATAATATAATACAAAATCCTAACACAAATTTTACAATTTCAATTGCAATATTATTTATTTGTGATATTATAAAATGCTCATATTAATTTGAAAATTATTAGATGAAATTAACATTAAAAAAAATCAAAAAACACAAGTTTCATTTGCATCATTCTATAGCTTAATAATAATCTAAAATACCATAAACATATTTTATTCTTTCATTGTTATACTTGTTTTAAAATCTAAATACAAATTTTATGATTGTAGGAATAAAAATAGCAGTTGAGTACATAAATATAATAATATATTTATTTTAGATACATCACACAAAAGTAATTATCATTTTATATTTTTTATCAATTCATTCATCAGACACAATTAAATATATATTTCTCACTCAATCAAATAATTTTGCATCAATTTTTTAATAAATACTATTTTTTTAGAATAATATTTTTTACCTCATGAAAACTTGGATAAATAATCAAATTAAAATAAAAAATAATAATATATTCATCTATTAATTAATATATATGATGTTTTACTAAATTTTCAACCATTATTCAATATAATTGAATTTGATCGATTTTAAAGAAGCCCTTTTAGATTTGAAGTAAAAAATAATTACTACTTTTATTATTATTATTATTATTATTATTATTATTATTATGTTCTTCATTAATTAATAATTTCGCTAGATATGCATGTAACACTCATCTTATTATAATTTTCAATGAAATTTTCATTGTATAATATCCAATTCATAGAGAATTTTTTTTTATTTTTTATTTTTTAAAAAAACCACGTATACAAACATTTATTCTTTTACATTTTAAATGTCATGACATTTTTAAATTATCACAAAAAATATTTATCATTATATTTATATATTTGTAGTTTTATTACAAAAAATACACAAAATCAAATCATCATTGATTAAGGATACAAATATATTTCTATGTATGATTCTTAATTTTATTTAATTTATATTTTACTTGACTTATATCCTCAATTTTTTTATAAAAAATGCTAGTTCACTATCTTTAAATTTGCTAGTACACAAGCTTTTTTATCTTATGAATTTTGATAGTCATCACTCATATTTTCTTTTGACACAATCAATAAGACATCAATAAATTTTCTTGAATAGATGTATAAGATGGAATGAGACAACAAACCTCGGCACAATCCAAGTATTAGGCAGAAGTGATCCCTAACTAGACACGACTCAAACCCTAGCTAGCCAAGGTGAAGTCTAGGCAAGCCGGCATAGGCTAACTGCTAGCCTTGACTTGGACCATTCCAACCCAATCAACCATGATCTATTTTTAAAACTAATATGTTAGTTTCATATGCCAATTCTAGTCAGAATTTTTGCCCAAAACAAAGCATGACCCACACCAAATTCAATATGCACAAGCAAGTTTTGAGAGTCATGTCATGTCGACTGTCACACCAATTTGTGTCACACAAGCTAGATCACATGGCCCGACATGACCCAAGTCATCCCATTGCTAGACATGCATGGGTCTGATCATGTTGGACATGCATGGGTCAACAATAGTTTCGAAAAATAGCACATTGGCATGCTTGAAAGTGTCTTTCACAGGCATGCATTAAGACATGATTTCCAAAACTAAATCCATAGCATATAATCAAGTATCTCATCTGCCACCTCCTAGGAGAAACATACTAATGACTGGAACACATTTTTAAAGTAGCATGTATTAATTCCTGATGAGCAAATGGATTCCATTCACAATCACAATAACATCTGACTTATTTTTGAAGTTGACAATAAAATATACCTTATTTTTAAACATGACAATTGATTAACACACTAGATATCATAAAAATTTTAAAATAACATGTGTTAAACACGATTAGACGAGAATACTTCTAATATTATTGATAATCTAAAAAATCTTTATGATTCATATATTTGTTGAAAACTATGTCTTGGTGACTTGGCAAATATCTTCATCCAAAGATAATATATCTCTGGTTAGAGACTCATCAGACATTGAATTTCCAACTTTTAAGAGTAATACTATCAAAATATTAAACTCTAAGGTAGAATCATCGGCTAGATCATAATGGACCAATAGGACCCAAATTTTTAAAGCTTGGTCAACACATTGCTCCCCATCAACCACAACACATTACAAAAGGATGTAGGCAATTAAAGCTCGATGGACTTGCTAAGCCATTCAAATTAGATTCATTTTAGGTAAAACCAACATGACCAAGCAAAGTAGTACATGGCCTAGCCTGCAGCTAACCCAGACTAGCCTGGATTTGCTGTCATGGGCAACAAATTGCAACTGGCCCTAGCCATATCACCAGACAATAAGCAGATCAGAGGGTAACTTCAACTACCAACCTCAAATAATGTAGGTAGCATATGCTTGCTCGAACGTATCATTACAAGACAATATTAAAAAAAACACACAACTAAGAATATAAATCTGAAAAAAGAAAAATCTAAAGAAATGTATGCTAAACTAAGGTTAGTCCATCTAGTTAGGATTATTATATTTGTATATTTTAACATCCACTTGTAGCTCTTTTATTTTATCATTAAAATTCAATCATAAATATTCTCAATCTTTTAAATATGATAATTTTAATAATATTTGATAATATTATTATTCTTCTATGAATTATTATCATAATCATAGGATTCACAATTTAATTCATGATTAAGAGAGTAAACAATCCAGTTCTTTTAAAAAATAAGAAGCATGCATTAATTAAAAACTAAATCATTGAATCACAAATCGTCTTAATACTGATTATCAAGAATTAATTAACATGAAAAAAAATAACTCAGACCTTTAATATTATGAATTTAACGTAACAAAATAATAAAATACCAAAAAAATCATAAAAATAAAAACTAAAATACCAAAAAAAAATTATCGACGATAAGAACTATAAATTAATTAACATAAAAAAAATCACAAAAAATTTAATTTACAATTTAATTCGATTCGCGATTTCTAATCAATCATTCTAATTTTTAATTTAAATCTCGATTTAACAACTATGCTTCTATCTCAAATCATATTCATAATCATAACAAAAATAAATTATGATATTATGCTAGATACTAGAAAAGAACAATAAATCAATCGCTCATAAGAAGAATGCAAAGCTCAACATATTAATTTTTCATATCACTTTTAAATAAAATATAATAATACATAATATTTAAGTTTTTCGATAATTTACTTATTTCAATGAACATCCTCATCATTTGCTTTCAAATAACTAAATCAAATAATTATCTCTAAATATTATATTAATCTCCATATATACTCGAAAGTTCACAATAATTATTATATACTTATCTTTATAATATTTAAATATTCATAAATTTTACTAAAATTTGTATAATTAATTAATACAAATGAATATGTATTTAATAATATTTTCTATATCTTTCATCTTTACATTAGTATTCATACAATATGCCAAGTAATAAAGATATTAAATAAAAAAATTAATATTTTAAATATTTACTTTCAATCTTAATAGTCATGACAAAATTGAGTGTTCACTATATTTATTAAAAAAAATTAATATTGCATATATACCTAAATATAATATATTTAGTAAGAGTATATATAAGTAAGTACTAGTTCATCATATCATAAAAAATTTTAAAAATAAAATTTCTATAATTCAATCTAAATTATTAATTATCATTATATTAATTTTATTATTAATGTATTCATATATCACAAATTAGTAACCAATACTTGAATCCAACAAAAACTATATATAATTTCAATAATACCTAACATCCACTTAGAATTTTTAGGACACCTCACTTACATAGAATATAAAACTCTCATAATCTTCTAAATATTTTAATATATTTTCAAAAATCTTATATATATTATTAAAAGGAGAAAACTAGTTAAGACAATCTTCATTATTAAATTGATTATATGACACATATATAAAGTGAAAAATCTCATCTTAAAGATTAATTTTAATGATTCTTATGAACATGCTTATAATAACACCATTATTTGATATATTATTAATATTATACTATATATTTTATTTTATATTTCATATTTCCTAAAGACATTCAATAGACAATTTTATGACAACATGATAAAAATAAAAAATCTCAGTAATCCTATATTTTTTGGAATAATATATAAAGGGATAATTATGACATGACATTCTTACCTAAGAAACTATTCCTATTAATTATTTAATTTATTATGTGACAGATATATAAAATATAAAATATTTTATCTAAGAAATCATATTTAACAATTCTTACAAACATATTTATACCAATACTATTATTTGATACATTATTTAATATTATGTTAAATATTTTATTTTGCATCTTTTATTTTCTAAAAACACTCAACAAACACACAAATAAGGCAATATCATCATAAAAATAAAAAATCTCATAAAATCCTAATATTTTTTGGGATAATTATGAAAAGAAGTCATAAAATAAAAATAATTATATTTTTAACCCCTTATTATTTTTATTTAATATTCAGTGACTCATCAAAAATATTTATGATTTAGGTCTATTTTTGAGCAACCAAATTCCCAAACACATAATTAAATTACCCCTTGCATTATTTAAAAAAATCAATAAAATGTAATGCATGAATTTATGCATAAACTCATTTTTATGCATAAAGCAATTTATGGATAAGCTCAATTATGCATTTATGCATAAACATGCATAAAAAGGAGTTTATGCATTTATGCATAAGCCAAGTTTATGCAAAGTTAAGTACTCATAAAACTCATATATACCTAAACTAGTTTTTGCATTTCGCATAATGAGCCGTTAAAGCATAAAACATGTGATGCACATAAACCTTTTTATGCATTTATGCACAACAAGTTAATGTGCATAACAAGTTTATGCATTGATATGCATAAAAATGAGTTTTTACATGACACCATATGCATTTATGCGTTAACTCATTTATATTCATGTTTATGCATAAACACAAACTCATTCATACATAAACTCAATTATGCATAAAATCAAGTTTATACATAGTTTGGATTGCACAACTCATTTATGCATAAAATCAAGTTTATGCATAGTTTGGCATGCATAAAAATTCATTTATGAGTAAACAAGTTTTTGCATTTCTGCATTGTAAAATTTTAGGCATAAAAACTCATGCACATAAAAATTCATCTACAACCATGGATCATTTGGGCATAAAAACTCATTAATGTGCTTATGTGCATAACAAATTCTTATGTGCTAATGAATTTTTATGCATACCAAACTATGCATAAATAAGTTTTTTTTTTTTTGCATACTAGAATATGCATAAACTGAGTTTTATGCAAAATGCTCATTATGCAAAAAAACATGTTTGTGCATTACTTGGAATGCATCAAAACAAGTTCATGCATAGCTGGTATGAATAAAAAGATGTTTATGCATACCTTGGTATGCAGTAAAACAAGTTCATGCATAGATTGTATGCATAAAAACATATTTATGCATAGCTGGTATGCATAAAAACATGTTTATGCATGACATTTATGTATTATATTATTTTTTTGATTTTTTTAATAATACACTGGTAATTAAGGGTTTGAAAATGTGAGTGAATAAAAAAGGACCCAAATTATAAATATTTTTGATGATGTATGTGAATACATTATCTTCATAGACCACTCCACTTTACACTCTTAAGATTATTAATTATTATTTGTTTTACCATTTTAAAAATCTAATAAAAAAAATATACATTAGCAATGTACTTAATAATACTTTTATTTACAACTTAATAATGATAAATGAAATGGATAAATAAATATGAGGGTTGATCCATATTCAAAAATTTTACCGCTCATGTTCTTTAAATTTATCTAAGATTCAATGGATCATATATATTTATGCATTGTTTGAATTATCTCTTAAGATTATCTAATACCATCAGTATTTTGACAAGTAGATATTTTTTTTATAATATACATTTTTTAATCAATATTTTTAAATTTTTTATTTTTAATTATCTCAAAATAAATTCATACGAATATATATTCATATATTATTATATTTTTTTATATGCAAAAGCCAAGGTAGACTTATATGACTAATATATAACTCAATCTCAGACTTTTCAATTGGATTTATTCTATATTTAAGTTTATATTATTTTCATATTATCTATTTTTTATTTTTTTAGTTTATACAATTTTTAGTTTATTTTTTATTTGCTTTATACTAGAAAAAAAAATAACTCAAATACACACACACATACACACACATTCAATCAATATACCCAACAAGTCCACAAAAACCAACTAAAATATTCATCCATCAACATTGAGTACTCATAGTCATAATCAATAATACAATTTCAATTCTAACATGATGTATTATTTAAATAATATAAAAAAACAAATAAAGAATACTTACCGCTCACTATTATAAAATAACTGTAATATTTTAAAAGAAAAATAAAATTATAATTTTAATATGAAAAATTATAAATGCTTAAGATTAAAAGATAATTTCTTTAATTTTTTTTCATTTAAAAATAAATCCAACAATCATTAGATTTTATTTATGTTCATAACCTTTGGAAGAAATCAAACACCTTATAAATAAAAGATACATATTTTTATTAGCCTTTGCAACAATGACATTAACTTGTCACTCTTGTTGTCAGAACTCGGAACTCTCAAAGCAGCCATTGTTGCCAATAATAGCAACAAATTCAAAAATGGAGTACTTGCATTCTTCACCCCATTAATAAATAACATTATTAAAAAGCACATCTATGGACCATGCCATTCAGTGCCATGCCTTGGGCTAAGCACAATTCACCTAACCTAGTTCAAAAATGGGGTATATGCCTAGTGTATCAGGTAAAATCTTCTCCAATTGACTATTTAAAAGATAATCTAGCAAGCTTCTGATTATTTAGATAGAATAAATTATGATGAAAATGCAGTCAATTCAGGGTATGATTGGGCCACCCATTGATGATAAAAGAAAAAGTTCAGAATATGTTATTTGAAATTGAATTTATTGATGATAAAACACAAAAGAATTTCAGCAGATTAAAAAGATTCACAAAAAATAAAACTTGAAATAGAAGTAAGTACTGCAACATCATATATGAGACTCCATTGATTCTGTAAAATATCCAAGCAAATACTTCCATCTGCATAAACTAATGAAATCCATGAGAAAACAAACATTTTTTTTTCATTTAGATGCTGTCAAGTACACCAATCTTCTACTTTGTACCCAAACAACACAAATCCAATAATCACTAGGACATATAGGTGACTAACAAACCATGCAAAGCCAGGTTAGTATACCGACACAAGCAGGCGAGGAGGTTATTTTGGGCATGCAGCACATGCTCGATGGCATCCTAGTATGCAAGCTACAGCTTGCATAGTAGGTGCCTGTGCTGTCATGTATTATGGCACATAAGTGAAACAAAGATAACACCAGGAATATAAAAGTTAAAATTACATTGTGCAAGAAACAATGAATGGAATAACATACTATTTTGGTGAAACATCACAAGTTAGCAACTTTCAATGGCAGACATCAAGTCTGCCTTAGTCATAGTATCAGAGTCAAGCTGTGTTGCTCTCATTACGAACTCAACTTGAGGAGAGTAGTTATGGAAGCCAACAACTCTCACTATATCACCCAATTGATATCGATATAGTCCTTTGTAGATAGTCATGACCAACTCATACATCTTCCTCACCTCTACGCTAGAGAAATCCATAGTTGTTTCTTCCCTCATGGTCACACCATGAATCACATTAACACGATCATATGAAAGAAACTCAAAGTAAGCTATAGTGGGAAGCATGACGAATCGAGTTGTGTCTGGTGGTTGCGCAGGATCAAGGTTGACCGCAACACAACATTTTGAAGCAAGATAATCTATGCTTAACAATGGAGTCTCTCCTATGTATTGCTTGAGTTTTGGATAATACTGCTTCATGCTTCATGTGGTGACACACTTGACATATTTAATATTAGGCCACAACTTGCTCACAATCCCATCCCAACTATTTTGCTGAAAGATTGTTCTAACTTTCATGGAGAGGTCTACTCAAGGGCCACCAAGAAGCTCAGTAACAAGGCTTCTCATAGCAGAATCAAAAATTTCTTCTTCTAAGAACTCATTTTCAAGATCATCACATAACTGATTCTACTTGGACTCCAGAAGGAAAAAACCTTTGATTAGACCTATGGCATAAGAAGCATGAATTCCATCAATGAATTCAGAGTTGCTGAGATCACAAAGAAGATGGCAATACATTTGGTTCACAACATTGGATCCCAAAAACACTTGTATAGGACTAGAACAAGAGGAAAACTTAGACCATGTCACAGATCTCCTTAAAGGGTATGAAGATGCTGGCATCACCTCAAATCCCCCCTTCGTTGAGGTGAGATTACCAGCATAAACAAATAGAATGATTTTATTATTAGATGATGTTCTAGGAGGAAACAACCTATCATGAATTTCATGTTGTGCTTTGTCAAAACACACAAATAGGAAGATAAAAAAACCTTATATATAATTCTAAAAATGCTAGCATCACGTCGGGTTTACTTTTTGAGAATTGCAGAGCAGCCTTAATGAGCCATGTGTGAGGTAGCTTTAGAACTGGTGCTAAAGCTACCATTAATCTGACAACATAAATCAAAAGAAAATTAGAATTAATATTGATTGATTTATAGATTATCTATAGAAGCAGACGAGAGGATCGGTGGATAGGAGAGGCTGAATCTGCATGTCGTCTGTCAAACAGTTGATGTAATTGGAGTAGTCATCGTAGGTTGACAGTAGTACGATGTGGAGGAAGGTGGCCATGTTGATTGGCACTGTACAACCAGCAATGCGGCCCTAGAGATAATGCACGTTGATGTGGCTTTCAAGTATCGAATACAGTGCATGACTAAAGGAAATTACTTTGTTTTGTTTTAATTTATCCATGTCAATTGTCGAGAGAGAGAGGCGGATGATGCTAGTTAGAAACGTAGAAGAGTTGTTGTGCATAAATGTTTAATTCCATAAATGTTTTAATTTTTAATTATCAAA
Source organism: Sapria himalayana (assembly GCA_029783825.1). Classification (NCBI taxonomy): domain Eukaryota; kingdom Viridiplantae; phylum Streptophyta; class Magnoliopsida; order Malpighiales; family Rafflesiaceae; genus Sapria; species Sapria himalayana. The sequence goes on from JAREIK010003431.1 coordinate 6,845,248, forward strand.
ACATTTAATAAAAAATAAATATATATAAAACATAAATACTCATCATTTTTTACTTAAATTATTATTTTCAACAAGTTATTGTGCGGGTAGCATGGCACACATAAAAAATAAGCACCTTACAATTTTTAATTATCAAATTATTTAGACAATAAATATATAACAATTTCAAAAAATAGATGTTTAGCCTTCCAACTTGGAAAAAAAAAATTATGGCTACAAAATTTATAAACTTCAAATTGCAAGGCACACATGAAAAGATGATTAGTCTTCAAGCCACTCTCCTAAGAATTATAAATACTCTTTATGTTAAAAAATATGTAAAAAATATATATATTAAGGTTATAAATTTTTAAGAATTCATATTAATTTTAATGAAGATAATATGAAATAATTTTAAAGGCAACAAATTTCATATTATTTGATATCATTTATAATTTTTAAAATTCTAAAAATTACTTAGTGAGAAGATAATTAAAAAAAAGTTATATTTATTATTTTAATAAAGATTAAATATTAAAAGTTAATAGTAAAAATATTATTCAATTGTTTAATTCTTATAAATTTTAGTAGTGGCAAACATCTATTTATTTATTTTCTTTTAAATTTAATGAAAAAATTTATATTCTTATTATAATTCAAGATTTTCAAATTTTGTTTTAATTATTTTTTAAAAGTTTCCAATAATCATAAACCTTTTTTTATACTTATAATAATATTAATATTTATTAGTTTATTTGTCAATTAGATATTTTTGAAAATATTTTCTATTTAATCATACAATGAATTATTTTACATTTATATTAGTAGAAATTTTAATATATATTCATTTAATTTTTAAAATATCTTAAAAAAGTATTATAATTATAGAATTAATTATTTAATGATACTTTAATATAAATTTATAAGTTTCTTAATTAAAAATTTTAGAAACATTTTTGTATAATTTTTTAAAAAATTTATAATCATTAAAATAGTTATTTTAGTCCTTATTAATATAATTTTTTTTTGCATTTTTATATTTTTTAAATTATTTATTTATAATATCCTTTTTTTATAATTTTACGAGGGGAATGTGTTTTTGAAGGATTGCTCATCTATAGACCATAACATACTTTTAATAAAAAAAATTAAAACAACTAATAAATTAAATTAAATTAAATAATAAAAGATTGACTAGGGAAATTTCGTCACTAAATCTATCACTGTATTCCATATGTAATTAGATAGGGGAGTTCCATCGCTAAATCCATCGCTATATTCAGGATTTTATTAACTAGGGAAATTATGTCGCTAAATTTCGGATTTTATTTGCTAGGAAAATTCCGTCTCTAAATTCTGAATCTTATTAGCTAGGAAAATTATGTTGCTAAATTCTATATTTTATTATATAGAAAAATTCTGTCGCTAAATCTGTCACTAAATTCTTGATTTTAATAACTAGGGAAATTCCATTGCTAAATCCATCGTTAAATTCCCCACTTTTCTTGAGTAAAATTTACAAAAATATTTCATTGCTAATACGTAATAAATCAGTTACTAAATTTTCTACTTTTCTTGAGAAAGATTTACGAAAATATTCCATCACTAATCCGTTCCTAAATTCCCCATTTTTTTTCTGATGTGGAATTTACGAAATTATTCCTTCGCTAATCCGCCGTAAATTCGTGGCAAAATTTTATTTTAATTAAAAAACAAAAATCACTTACTATTCCCTAGCTAATCCCTCATAATTTAGCTAGGGATTGATCCCTAGCTAAAATTCCCTAGCAAATCAACATTTTTTTTTATAATGCAAGAATCATAAATAAGCTTAATGAAGATGTCATAGGAGCCAAGTTCCTATCATTCATCTAACCTATGGTGATGATGCAATCATTTTGCTAATAGTGCAAGCAATTCTATCATGAAAAATCAAAGAAACATTTAGGAAATATGAAAAGTCTTAGGACAACTATCAATTATAAAAAAAAAATAGATATTATTGTAAGAAATAGACGAGAAAAAAAATATAAAATGGAAAGAAGGAAATACCAGAAATGGAAAAACTAGAACTTCTAATATTATACATAGGATGATGCCCTTTGTATAAAGCAAAGAATAAAAACAAATATTTTGATAATATTATTATTGAAGTACACAATTTAATTGAAGGTTGATCGAACAAATTTTATCTAAACATTGAAAGATATCTATGGTGAGACATATATTATTATAGGTCGTATCATTATACTTATTATAATGATTGATAAATTAATATTAGGATTTTTTTGGGAACATTGAAAAAATATGAAGTCAATTAGATAGTCCAAATAGGAAAGCCTATGTATATCAAAAGAAGAGAAAATATTATGATTCCAAAGCCTACAAAAAATTTTAAAGGATATGAATATAAAAATTTGGAGAAAATTCAACACCAAATACTCTTCTTGTAAACTTTTTAAAAAGTTGATAATGTGGACTAGATTTTCATGAAAAATACAACACATCGAATCTCTTTATTGGAGAAGGATTAAAAAAGAAAGCACTCAAATGAAATAATACATTTGGATAGATTTAGGGAAAAGAGATATCTCATTTTGGTTTGATAGGTGGGTGGGAAATAAAAAAATTTACTATGAAACAACACGAAGAGATTTAGAGACTCGGGTTAAAGAATTATACAAAGAAGATGGATGAGTTGAACTGAGATGAACTGATCTGGCTAGTAGATAAAATATGTTAGTTCATCTTTAAGTCGGGCTAAGAGATTTCTCATAAAAAAGGTATAGACTTTAAAAATAATACAAATTTATGGAATCACAAATTTCTGCAAAAAATATCATTCTTTAAATGAAGATTATTGAATAACTTTGTAGCCATGGAAAATATTTTAAAATAAAAAGATTTATTTTGGCTTCAAAACTTTTTAACTACAATAATACAAAAATAATTTTTCATTTATTCATCATGCGTAAGGAAACACATTGAGCTTGGTAAGAATTTTATCCAAATAAAAAAATAGAAGATCAAACAATAGAGCAACTACTCCGACTCACAAACCCAAAAAATAAAGAATGATGCAATGTTCAGTGAAAAATTATTTCATCCGACAAATATTATTTTCAAAATAAAAACTTTAATAGAAACTATAAATATTTTAGTTATGCGAATAAACAATGAGGTTTGGTTTAAAATATAAATAAAAATAGTCTTAATGATATCTGGCCAATTTAATTATAAGTTATAGGATATAATGACATACTAAAATGATACTTCAAAAAAATGTGTCATGAAAAATAGTATTTCATAACACATTTGAGATAACACTTATCTATAGCATCATATTTGTATTTGAAATACTTTCTCTCCATGAAAATCCTCAAAAACCACAAATTTTCTCTTTGATTTTTTATGGATTTCAGCTTGGAAAGCTTGAATCGGCTTAGGAAATGTTGTAGCTAAATTTTTGTAACTTAGAATTTTGCATGAAGTTGGATTAATAATTTAAAGTGATATTTACGAGACCGTCCGATATACCTCGGTATAAACCGAAGGATACCCTAAAATGTGACATGCCTCCGCTAGAGGCAAGACCTTTGATCTTGCCATCGAGGAACCTACTGGATGTATCATTGAGCCAAATCCATATGAGACGACTCGTAATTTATTCGGAGAGCGATTCAGAGGCCACGGAGCCCATTATTGATGATGGTGTTAAACAAAAAATCCTTTACGATAAGATCTCCATGGAATAGATGGAGTTTTCCTCGAACAAAATTCGCAACACTTCATTTCCTTCTGATTTTATTGGGAAATATCTTATTAATATTGGGGTTTCGAGTGATTCAATCAATGTACTCAATGATTTTGATAAAAAAAACTTCCTTCTAGAACAAGGAAGGTAGCATCGAGCTCTCAGGAGAAGGTGTAAGCTCTGAAGAAGGTATGAATCTCAACCATGGAGATGTTAATAGCATAGAAGTGGTTCCAAATTCTGCTTCAACTCATATAAATGGTAATAAAAAGGGTGGCGCACCCTCGGAAAGTAATTTGAGTTGCACGAGAGAGTTAGTGGGGGTTCTTAGTGGAGCCTTTGGGTTGCGCTCCTAGAGCTCGACCGAGAGCTCCTTTGAGCTCTTGGAGCTCAAACGAACGCACTGTAGAGCTCCAAGAAGTCGACCGAGATTTCTGTTAATCCCTTGGAGCCCGAAGACGAGCTCGATGCAACTCTCGGTCGAGCTCTAGGAGCTCGTAGTTGTTCTCCTAGAGCTCGGAGTCGAGCTCCTGAGCTTGATGCCCAAGCTCCTTGAGCTTGACCATGAGCTCGACATAGCTCTCGTTTGAGCTCCATGAATTTGATCAAGATCTCCGTCAAACTTTTGGAGCATGACGATGAGCTCGATGGAGCTCATGGTCAAGCTCCAGGAGCTCGTAGCCATTCTCCTGGAGCTCGGCGTCGAGCTCTAGGAGGTCGACTAAGCTCTCGGTGGAGCTCTTGGAACTTGATGGAGCTCGACGCTTAGCTCCTGGAGCTTGACCGAGAATTTCATTGAGCTCGTCGTTTAGCTTCATGGGCTCGACCGAGATCTCCAGGAGCTTGAAAGAGTTCTCAGTTGAGTTCGATTGGAAAAATTGAGGGTAATTTAGTATAAACTAATAGAGTGCCCCAAATTTTAAAATTATAAGATTTTAATGATATATTTTCAATTTTAAAAAGATAAGTTTCAAATTATTAAATTTTTCTAAGTACACCCAAAGCATAATTTTAAGAAATCTGACCAAACAGTAGATAATCATCCGCCATGAAAGCCGTGAGCTATTCATCTGCGTGTGCTTCGCTTATGTTCTTGAGTTTGATAATAAGTCATATAAAAGCGGAAGTTATAATACTAACACCTGATACGTTCTCTGACAAGGTAATGCTTTTCTAATATCTATGCTCATTTCTCTCGCGGTCGCTATCAGAATTGGGTATAATAGCTTTTTGATAAATTCAGTAGGTACGTCGTACGTGATTTTATTCTTATTCATATATCGAGTTAATAAATTACAATTTTATTTTTAATTTTGGAAAACTAGATACATGATTCAAACTATGCCGATGGATCTTTAGGAAGAAGAATGGGCATAGGTCAACTAAAACTCTTAGCTGCATTCCTGCATTAATACAATATTCATATCATTCTAACGTAGAATTGGAGCACTGTAAATGGCTTGGAGAAAAGATGATGTTGAGATGATTTGCGTATTGTTTCAAGATAGCAAAACTGTTTTTTTTGTTGGCAAGTTCCTTAAGCTGATTACTTGCTGCTTGTGTCTATTTCTAAGAACATGAAGAAGTTAGATCAATTTGATTTTCATGAAATTAATCACTCTCCAAAGAATACATGGAAACCTAGAAGTGGCAGACAGATGAGCCCTCACCTGCCAAAGGCATGTCTGGCACGGCACAAGCCACAACCCACCTTCATGCACAGTGACGGGCTTGATGGGGTGACCACGAGCTGCATATGTGCATGTCAGCCTGCTTGTTACCTGGACCCATGCCTCAGCAAATCTAGTGCTTGGTCAACCATGGCCCAAACATGATTTGTTCCTAGGTGAGGATTAGTGACTTGGCATTGGTCTTACCAGCTCATGCTGGTATGCTTTTCATGTAGATATCTGACGAATTGAAGATACATGAATTTGAATATTAGTCAGTTGATATCCTATCTTCATAAGTTAGTACCTATTTGGAATTTGAATAGCTGATGAATTAAAGATATTCTTGATCATTAAACAAAATATTAAGTATCATAGTTTTTTTTATAATTCTAAGTATGTAAAGAATTACATCAAAGTGAACTTATTTTGAATATTTTTTTAAAATAATTAATTATATTTATTATATAAGTTATATTTAGTTTGATATTAGTCAGTTGAATTATTTTTTGTATAATTTTTCTTATATCTAGTTTAGTTAAATTGAGCACATACACTAGATAAGTGATTTTTACTTATTTTGAAAAAATTTTTAAATGATTATTTATATTTAGTGTATAAGTTATATTTAGTTTGATCTTTGATATTAGTCTGTTAATTTATTTTTTCTATGATTTTTATATATGTAGTCTATTTAAATTGAGCACTTGCACTAGATAAGAAATTAGACTGGACTCAATATACATATTTATTAGAGTACAACTTAAAAGTTAAATCTTTGATAGAGTATCTAAGATATATCTTATGTATGATAACATAATAATATATTGTCATATGACACATAATTATAATAAAATATTTGAGCCTCAAAATTATTTTTTAAACTTTAGTAGATATCCAATCTTTATAAGTTAGTACATATTTGGAATTTATATATCCGATGAATTGAAGATACTCATGATCATTAAACAAAATATTAAGTCTTAGAGTTTTTTTCCTATTTATATGTAAAAAAATGATATCAAAGTGAGCTTATCTTGAAAAATTTTTTAAATGATTAAATATATTTATTGTATGAGTTATATTTAGTTTGATATTAGTCAGTTAATTTATTTTTTCTATAATTTTTCTTACATGCAGTTTAGTTAAATTGCGAACTTACACTAGATAAGATATTTTCACACATCTTGAAATTTTTAAAAATAGTTAATTATATTTACTAAGTTATATTTAGTTTGATATTAGGTAGTTGATTTATTTTTTCTATGATTTTTCTATGTGTAGTCTAGGTAAATTGAGTACTTACACTAGATGAGAGATTAGTACTACACTCAATATGCATATTTATTGGAGTACAATTTAAAAAGTTAATCTTTGAGATAGTATCTATGACATATTTTATCTATAACATAATAATTTATTTTCATATAACACTATTAAGTCTCCTAATAATATAGCCATATGCATATTTATTGAAGCAATTATAATAAAATATTTGAGCTTCCTAAAACTATTTTTTTAAAACTTATAGTAGATATCCTATCTTCACATGTTAGTACCTATTTGGAATTTGAATATTTGATGAATTGAAGATACTGCAGACCATTAAACAAGATATTAAGTATTAAGAGTTTTTTTTCATATTTCTAAGTATCTAAAGAATTATATCAAAGTGAGCTTAATTTGAACATTTTTAAAAATTATTAATTATATTTACTGTATAACTTATATTTAGTTTGATATTAGTTAGTTGATTTATTTTTTATATGATTTTTTTACGTAGTTTAGTAAAATTGAACACTTACACTAGATAAGAGATTTTAACTTATCTTGAAAATTTTTTAAAATGGTTAATAATATTCACTGTATAAGTTATATTTAGTTTGATATTAGTCAGTTGATTTATTTTTTCTATGATTTTTCTATATGTAGTTTAGTTAAATTGAGCACTTACACTAGATGAGAGATTAGTATTGGACACCGTATCTATATTTATTGGAGTACAACTTTAAAGGTTAATATTTGAGAGAGTATCTAAGACATATCTTATCTATGATAACATAATAATATATTATCATATTACACCATAATTATAATAAAATATTTGAGTCTCCTAAAATTATTATTTTTTAAATTATAGTTGAATATATTTTTTGAGTTGAGTGATTTATAATTTTATTATTTCTAATAAAAATATCATTTACACTTATGCAAATCAAATTAGGTTACTATCATTGAATATTTGGGCAAATTAAGTTCTTTGGGATTATTTTAAGGCGTATAAGATTTTTCGTAATCTATAAACTAGATATAAATAGTCTATTTTGACTTGGAAATTATGTGATTGCTTTATATATATATATATATATCTTTTTGTCAAGATAACTATGATAAAAAAATTTATTGTAGATATCCTCTTTGCATAAGTTAATTTTTATTTGAAATTTAGATATCTAGCAAGTTGAAGATATTCATGATCACTAAATAAAATATCTAGTCTTAAAGATTATTTCATATTTCTAAGTATGTAAAGAATTCCATTAAGATGATCTTATCATAAAAAATTTAAGAAATAATTAATTATATTAACTATATAAGTTATGTCTAATTTGATAATAATTAAATAATTAATTTTTAAGTTAGTACTTATTTGAAATTTGAATATCTGACAAATTGAAGATACTTATGATCATTAATCAAAATATTAAGTCTTAGAGTTTTTTTTTTATATTTCTAAGTATGTAAAGAATTACATTAAAGTGAGCTCATCTTGAAATTTTTTTTAAATGATTAATTATATTTATTGTTTAAGTTATATTTAATTTGATATTAATCAGTTGATTTATTTTTTCTATGATTTTTTTTATATGTAGTTTAGTTAAACTGAGCACTTATAATAGATAAGAAATTTTCACATATTGTGAAATTTTTTTAAAATGGTTAATTATATTTACTGTATAAGTTATATTTAGTTTGATATTAATCAATTAATTTATTTTTTTATAATTTTTCTATATGTAGTCTAGTTAAATTGAGCGCTTATACTAGATGAGAGATTAGAACTGGACTCGATATGCATATTTATTGGAGTACAACTTAAAAACCTAATCTTTGAGAGAGTATCTAAGATATCTTATCTATGATAACATAATAATATATTATCATATGACACTGTAATTATAATAAAATATTTGAGTTTTTAAAATATCTGAATATATTTTTTTAGTCGAGAAATTCATAATTTGTTATTTCTAATAAAAATATCATTTAAACTTATGCAAATCAAATGTGGTTACTATGATTGAATATTTTGGCAAACTAAGTTCTTTGGGATTATTTTAAGTCGTATAAGATTTTTTGTAATCTATAAACTAGATATCAATACATAATTTGGACTTAGAAATTATGCGACTATTTTATATATATATATATATATATATATATATTTGTCAAGATAACTATGATAAAAAATTTGTAGATATCTGATCTGCATAAGCTTGTACTTATTTGGAATTTAGATATCTGACTAGTTGAATATATTGATGATCACTAAATAAAATATCAAGTCTTGGTGATTTTTTTCATATTTTTAAGTATGTAAAGAATTTAATTAAGATGAGCTTGTCATAAAAAATTTAAGAGATGATTAATTTTATTGATTATATAAGTTATGTTTAGTCTGATAATAGGCAAATGATTATTTTTTTAATATTTTTTTTGCATATAGTTGAGATAATTGGTGACATACATTAGATAAGAGATTAATACCAAACTTAATAGACATATTTATTAGAGTATAACCTAAAAGGCTAATATTAAGAAAATATCTGAGCCTACTAAATCTCTTTCTCTAAAATTATAGTTGAATGTATTTTTTGAGTTAAGTGATTCATAATTTATTTTTTCAAATAAAAATATCATTTATACCTATGCAAATTAAATGAGGTTGCTATGATTGAAAATTTGGCAAACTAAGTTCTTGGAGATTATGTTAAGCTATATAAATATTATAATTTTATTATGCTATCTAATTTTGTCAATTAGATAATATTGTAAAAGCTTATTGATAAATATATTTTATCAACATAGTTCTGTAAGTATACAAGTTATATAAATAATAAAATAAATTTTATTCATTTATTGATCTCACAAGGATGTGATATATATTCAAATAATTCAAATTAAATTGGGTTTGGACTCAGAATTAATGTTGATTTGTTGTATAATGATTTCTTGTCCTAATAGCTTATAATATGGTTATTACCATTAAGTCAATCTCAATGATAGTTTTATCATAATAATTTTCTTGATATTTTATTATCAAGATAATAAATTATTTTTGCTCAAGAGTTATTCACAAACTTGTATCTTTTAGGTAACTCATCAATTATTATTGATGGTTGATTTGTATTTAATTTCTTATTCTTCAGTTTTATTTATCATAAAGACTAAGAATTAATATAGTTTATTAATATTTATATTTTTTGTTTTATAAGTATTATACTTACATAATTAATATATACTTTTCTTAATTTTTATTCGTGAGAATCATAAAAATTAAAATAACTTAAAGGATTATAGTCACCTTGTGAGTCACAATATACTTGCATGCATTTCTTGGATATCATACACTAAAAGTGAATTTTTTAGGTGAACATTCTATAAAATAATTATCTTAATTAAGAATATATTTTTCTAAGATATATATAATGAATTGATATATAAAATTATTTATTTTTTTTATCATATGTGCTAGTTAGCCATGTGGTTTACTTGAAACTATCAAGTACGACAAATTACATAAACTCACCGATTGTTAAATACTTATTTAAAGTTTTATTTAATTATCAAAATAATTAATTTTTATAATACAGTATAAATAAAAACATATTCATTAATATATAAATCATTTACACATCAAATAAATAAAATTATATAAACCATAAATCATATATTATTTTAATATTATTTCTTGAATATATTCTTGAGAGTAGGGTCTGAGAGCAGCGCCTTATAATTTTATGGTTTAGCTTATGTTTTGTATACACTTCTTGTTTGTGAAGCTTTTAGAGTGCATAAATTACTCATAAGATTTGATTATTGTGCTTTGAATTTTGCTTAGTATGTAAAAAAAGAAGTCGAAGATTTTTTTCTCTCCTCTTAAAATTCTATTTGTTTTTATATTATTTTAAGTGGTAAGTTGCGGTTTTTGGAAGAAATTCATAAATTTAATTTTTATCTCTTGAGTTTGATGTTGCAACTTTAAAAAGTACTTGTAATTTTAAAATGTAACTCAATTTTTTTATAATACAAAATTGCAGCACGAAGAATGTCCATGGTTTTGATGTCCTTTTCATTTATTATACGACCATGATATTAGGAATAGTTGTTGCACTGGGAATATATCTCATGTGCATCACATGATCATGATGTTGAGAGTTGTCATTATTTTGATATTGATATCTCTTAATTATCATATAGTTATGATATTGGAAATAATTACGGTATTGAGAATTATTTTTCATGTGTATTATATGGCCACGACATTGGAAATGATTGAAGCACAAAAAATGAGATTTTTTGTATTGCAAGTGGCTACGATGAATGATATCATGGCTTTGTCCTTGACTTCTTGTATATCATATGACTATGACATTACAATAAGGTCGCATCATTAGTAATTAAATTAACATAAAATTAGTGACTTTGCATTTTCTCGACGTCAAGAGTTGCGGTCTTGGGGAATGACCTTACTCAAATATATGTCATTGGTAATATTTCATGTCTAAAAGTTGCTATGCTGAATAGTTTTCATGGTTTTATAAAAATGTTATGATTCTAACTTAAGTTGTGGACTTGTGGTGCTAAGGAATAATATTGACTTTTAACACTAGTGAGGTATTTGAATACCACGATGTTAAATTAATATTATTGTTATTTAATTGTTATGAGATAAATATGAGTTTAAATCAATGATAATATTGCATCCAAAGAAGCATGAATATGGAGATTCTGTGGGAGGGGGGGGGGGCGATTCTGTGGGAGGGGGGGGGGGCGATTCTGTGGGAGGGGGGGGGGGCGATTCTGTGGGAGGGGGGGGGGGGGGCGATTCTGTGGGAGGGGGGGGGGGGCGATTCTGTGGGAGGGGGGGGGGGGGGCGATTCTGTGGGAGGGGGGGGGGGCGATTCTGTGGGAGGGGGGGGGGGGCGATTCTGTGGGAGGGGGGGGGGGGCGATTCTGTGGGAGGGGGGGGGGGGGCGATTCTGTGGGAGGGGGGGGGGGGCGATTCTGTGGGAGGGGGGGGGGGGGGCGATTCTGTGGGAGGGGGGGGGGGGGCGATTCTGTGGGAGGGGGGGGGGGGCGATTCTGTGGGAGGAGGGGGGGGGGGCGATTCTGTGGGAGGGGGGGGGGGGGCGATTCTGTGGGAGGGGGGGGGGGCGATTCTGTGGGAGGGGGGGGCGATTCTGTGGGAGGGGGGGGGCGATTCTGTGGGAGGGGGGGGGGCGCGATTCTGTGGGAGGGGGGGGGGGGGCGATTCTGTGGGAGGGGTGGGGGCGATTCTGTGGGAGGGGTGGGGGGGCGCGATTCTGTGGGAGGGGGGGGCGATTCTGTGGGAGGGGTGGGGGCGATTCTGTGGGAGGGGTGGGGGAGCGATTCTGTGGGGAGAGGGGTATAAAATATTATTTTAAGAATAATATTTTATAAAATAAGATAAATATAAATATTATTTTATAAAATAAGATAAATATAAATATTATTTTATAAAATAGAATAGAATATTTTTATTTGATAAAATACAAAAATATTTTTATTTTATAAATTAAAATAAATTATTTTATTTTATAAAATACCTAATATTTATAAAGATAATTATAAATTTTATTTTATTTTATCATTATTTTTTAAGAATAATATTTATAAAGATAATTATTTTTATTTTATTTTATTATGTCGTGTCCTAGTTATATCTGTATCCTAATTTTTAAAATTTACCATGTTCCCGTATCTTGCTGTGTCATATTCCCGTGTTTGTATTTATATTTGTGCTCCTTAGATCGCGGCCACGAAGAATATATTATACAGTTGAAAGATTATGTTAACATGGAGGTAGAATCATTGCTTACAAAAATTATTATGATTAATTATGTAGAGTTTTAATCAAAAATAGATGTCAAAACTACGTGATGCTTCATAATTTATCAATTAATCAAAAGTCTCCAAAAATATATTGATTTCATGATTATTTATTAAAATTCACCAAAAATCAAAAGTTATGAAATTGATTTATTTATTTCATATTTCTGTGTTTATATATCGTCTAAAAAAATTAAAAATTTGAATACCGAATAATAAGATCTTTCGCAATCTACAAACTAGATATAAATGCTCCACATGAACTCGAAAATCATGTGTCTCTTCATATGTATTTTTTTCTCTATATCACTATGAAAAAAATATTATTTACATATGAATCATATATCATTTAATCCCGAGAAGTTGCATGCTGCAAATCATACAAGTATCTAAACTAGAGTTGTATTAATTATTGAATACAAAATATTCTAATAATCAACTTCATAAACATGAGTAAATCCTCTTGCAACAAGTGTTATATTCATGTGATCTACCTTACTATCAGCATGGGGCTTCACAATGAGTACTCACTTGGTTTGACATTATGGTCTGACATCATGCTGAGTATTGAAATACTAGTTTTAAGCTTTATTAGAGTAAAACGTATTTATCTTTTTTATTATGATCTGATATTATGCTGAATGAGATAATATCTCAGAAGAAAATGTGTGTATCCCAACATCATCAAAATAAGTAATTAAAAATGAAAAAAAATGAAATATGTGGAAACAACAAAATTTGTGATACATGATATTCAATGCAACATATCTATTTCTTTACAAAAAGTAATTGGAAGATCAAAATTAAAAGAGTTAGCCATAGAATCTTTTGATTTCTTAAGAAATTTTCTTCTATTTTGAATATATTGTACATATTTTTTTTTGCTAGAATAAACTCAAAAATCTGCATAATAAAGTTTTTTGGTTCCTAGTTTATTTTGAGCCGGGATTGGAATTGAATTAGGGATAGATTTTTCATCTAAGAAAACCTTACTCTCTTTGATATCAAGTATTAACATGTTTTATATTTTTTGATACAAATGTTGGTTTGAGAGGAGAGTCATTATCATTCAATTCAAAAAGTTCAGAATTAACTGAGAGATTATACTTTCACCTGGTTAAAGGCCCAAAATCGACTTTGAGGAACCAACAATATTAATCTTAGATAGTTTGTGTTAAGTGTTTCTTACCAAAAATTTTTTGGAATATCTATTATTAAGTAGTTTAGCCATCTCAAATAAATTTTTTATTTCTTTTAATAATTTTATTTTGTATGTGTCCTAACACATTAATTTTGTTAAATCATCTCATGATTAATATAATAAATACATAAACAATCTGATATATATTTCAAAGTATTGTCATTCAGTATAATTTTTTTATTTTTATTAAATTAAATATTAGCTTTTTATGAAATATCTAAAATTAAAAAAATTTAAAATTTATTTTGAAATAGGAAAAATCATGTAAAATATGTACAATAATTAATAAAAATAATATATCTTAATTTATCTCGAGTCTCAATTCTATTAGGTTGTTAAATATTTAAATGAATTAAATCAAATAATTTTTAACTCACATAGGTTTGGTAGCCCAGCCGTAATATAAAGTTTTGACATACTTTCTTATTTGATAAATCCCACAATGAAACTTAATGACATTTTTAATCTAATGATTTAAAATTTTTAGTTTGGTCAGAGATGAATGACCAAGTAGATGATGAACAAAAATTAACATATAATACTCAAACATGTAATAATAAGAGAGAAAACATAATATTAGTAAGCTTATTATTAGGCATCCTACAATCTAATGAATGCAAATGCACAATACGTGTATTTGATTTGGTTGTAGTTATAGATAGCTGAACTACTTTGATAAATTTCTAAGAAATTTGAAAGTATTCTCTTACCAAAGTTCAGTATATGAAAAATAGTATATTGCTCCTTCCTTGATTTCAAGTATAAAATGTTGTAAATCATTATGTGAATTCTTTTACATAGTTGTGTAAGGCTACATAGTGAGTAGTCTCATCATGATTTTTTAGTTTATTTTTATTGTGGTGACTTGTGTTATGATTTTTATTAAATTTATTTCTTTTTGTATTTTGATGGGAGCATCCAAATTTGTGGGTTGCTCCAATTATTTTATCCCATAATATAATGGTATTTGATATATATTTTTCTTAAATATTATGTATTTTATTTTTTGCATTTCAATTTCTAACATGATATCTGAGTGAGGTTTGAAATTCTAAAGAGAGAAAATCATATACTATACCAATACAATACACTTAGTACAAGCATATGCATAGTATAGGCACATGCATAGTAAATGTGTGTGCATGCTGCATGCATGCACAAGGTAAGGACAATAGTGTACAATGTAGGTGCATGTTTCTTTTTGTGCGTGCATGATAATTTGCATAGCATAGAGGCACTTGGTGATGTGAGTCATAAATTATTACCGTCTTTTTTGACAGAAATAACAAAAAAAAAAGATTAAATCTTAATTCATTTTGACAAAAATTAGGATTTAGAATAGTTTTGTTTCATAGAGGAACCATTATGAATTGTTGTTGTAGAGGTAGTTGGAAGAAAATATCAGTTTAATATGCTCATTGCAGGATGATAGGTCACATTAGATTATTTTTTGAGAGGATACCAAGAGTTTTGTAAAATAGTGAGAGAGACAAACTGACTATCATAACCTTCAAAGAGTCTTCACAAAATTTGTTTACTATGATATTTACTAGAAAGGACTATACAAAGTTTTTTCCTAAGACAATAATAGATTTTATACTTTTTTAGATTTTATACAAATATTTATATCGTATTTTTTTTTTATTTTTTTTCTTATTCTAAAAATATTATTGTAGTCAATGATAAATATTCAAAATTATTAGATATAATATTATTTAGCTGATACTTTTTTATTATGATCGGTACATTCTCTAGACTCTACTTCCAACATGTGCTGAATGAGATATTTTCCCACTGTGTTAGTCTACCTCTTATATATTGAAATGTCTAGTGAAATAATTTTAATTACCAAAATTTGGGTGTGAAATATTTAAAACTATCAAGTAGTGGGTACAAAAATATCACAACAAGAAGTAACTGTATTTATTTTATTCTCTCAATCACGTTTACCTCTATTAGGAATGCCTCTATTAGCCATGTAGCTAGCTATGTGAAGTAGGTTAAATGTGTAGTGATCTATTGTGATCCTTTAGGCTCCTCTATCTCAATTGCATAAGCAATAAGATGACATCATATAGCTGCGTCATCCGAGTTGAGTGCAATGATGATGTTAATCCACATATTGTCTTATGTGTCATGCAAGATAAAAAAAATAAAATCTTTTGTTTTTATCCAGTGATCTATCATAGAGGTGTCAACCGGGCCGGCCCGGCACGAGGCACGGCCCGGCACGGAAAAATTCCGTGCTCGGGTTAGGCATGAGCCGTGCCGTGCCGTGCCTGGCCCGTGCCGTGCCGTGCCTGGCCCGTGCCGTGCCGTGCCTGGCCCGTGCCGTGCCGTGCCTGGCCCGTGCCGTGCCGTGCCTGGCCCGTGCCGTGCCGTGCCTGACCTGGCACGGTTCGGCCAGCGGCACGGCACACCGGCACGGGTTTGTCCCGTGCTGGGTGTCCCTTGAGCCCGGCCCCACGATGGCCCCTCCCACAAAAAAGACTGAGGGTCGGGTCTGATTCGACCCGACCCGCGGTCCCCCCGAATCCCGAACCGTACGGACATGCAAGCCCGAGCGGGCCAGGCAAGGCACGGCACGGCCCGTCGTGCATGCGGGCCATGCCGGGCCCGGCTATTTTAAACCGTGCCGGGCCAGGCACGGCGGCATGCTCGTGATCATAAAATTCGGGCCGTGCCGGCCCGGCCCGTTTGACATCTCTAGTCTATCATTTGTTGATCAAAAAGTTACATCTATAGAGTGATAATCGAGATATTGACTTCCGTCATCATTCATAAAGCTTACATAAATAAATGTGAGTCACACCACCCAAGTTTTCATGTCATGCATAATCTGCATAGTCCACATACACTTTTTACGCATAGTCCATGTAAATCTGCACAGTCCACAAATCTTCACAGTACATTGAGTCCTCACTTTAAACACATGTGCATTGCATCTCCTACTCGTGTCTATCATCGTTCATGCATACTATACACACATGTACTACCGATTACACTTTCGTATTTCCACTATACATGTGCTTTCTGCCACTCACACTCACTCCACCATGTTGGTGTAGTTGGCATCGACGTTTCTCCTTGCCCACGGCCATGACAGCAATAGATGGGCAACATTTGTCTATTATCTCTTGTTTGTGTGTCTGCACCTATGTTCGCACAATGCACACACATGCTTTGCATAAACACAACCTTCACTTGTGCATATGTGTTTTTACAGACATTGACCTCACATAATTTTTTATATTCCTCTACCTCAATATTTCTTTAATATCATATAAAATAAAAGAAACATAAATTTGCTAAAAATTAATATATGAAAATAAATAGTTTCAAACTTGGATTCGGGTAACTACCATATTAGATGTTCCAATTTATAATATATTAAGGCAAAATAAATAAAAAATAAATATAAAATATAACAAAATGTTGGAAATTTATGCTATTACTCTTAACAAGACTTGAGATTTTGTGCCTCAATTTTTTGGAAAGTATGTAGTGGAACATTAATGGATACTTATGGTAAAGATGAATCTAGATTAAAATATAGATCGAGTGAACGTCAAACTTGTGTCTAAAAGTTTTACTTAGAATCGTGACCGTGAGGTTAATTATTTGGATATTTTTTGTGCGTGATCAAAATGATCTCTGTCAAAATACTTTTGTTTCTTAAATCTTCTCATTAGAGGATAATATATTTGTTGGGTAATTGCGCTTTCACGGGTAGTGAGATTAAGAAACAGAAAACAACAGAAACACAGAAAATAAGCAATATACATATATCTCAATCCAAGAGCATCCATGACAGAATCAAAAACGAGAAATTAACACAGGAAATAACGTGGTTCGCTAGTCGCTCAGTACGACTAACTACCTCCACCAGAAAATGCTTATGTGTTACAGATTAAAACTAAAATAGAACGTCTTACAGTATGCAGCATGCAGCAGTCGCGAAATCGCGCAGAGAGAGGAGAGGGATGATGAACAGTTCAAACGGGTCAAAAAAAATAACCGCCCGAAAAATAAATACAAATTGTTTTATATGAACAATAAACATCCGGTTCATTTAACCGAATCGGGTCGGATCATGGAATGGGCCAGACTTTGCTCCAAAAATTTTGGCCCGCTGAACGGTCAGCGAGACCTCTGTTATTGTGCTACTGCTGCATTCCCGGGCTTTTAATATTTCTTTTCCTGCACTTACATGAAAATATTAAAACAGAAAAAACATTTGATTGTATAAACAGATTATTAAATAAAAACAAATTACATATACAACAATATTTATTGAACTTGAAGAATATATGAAGTAATTATTATATGTTTCTTCATTCAATAGCGAATGATTTTTGTTTGCTGATTGTGAAAAATATTTTATGTGCTAAAATAATTATCTGGAGTTTAATTTAGTAAGTTTTTCTTTTATTATCATTTTTTTTGGTTTTCATAAATATTTTTCTAATTATTTTTTTTCTATCAATGTATATTAAATAAGAAACTTATTTTGTTATTAGTTTATTCATATAATATTTTGATTACAAGTGATGGTAAATTGAATTTCTCTTAATAAAAGTAATTCTATCAGACTAAGCATATGCATATAATCTTAGTAGTAATGTGATATATTTAGATTGAAAGATAATCTAATCACAATAAAAATATGTACTTAAAATTTTTTTAAAGTTTAAACAAATGATTAATTGAGAATCTCTTAATTCTTAACATAATGATAATTTTAATATAATTTTTTTTCTGACATAAATAAAACTATTTATTCGATTAATTATAGGAAAATATTGAAAAACTAGATTAACTTATTGTCATAAAACTTGATATGCTTTTTTATTATTAATAATTATTTCATAGATTATTCTAAGTATGGTTATTTGAATATTATTATTTTTTTGTATTTCTATAGTATATAAAGAAAATACTCTAATTTTGAGATTTTTTTCATGTGATTATGAACATGCTCAAATAGCTGGTTGCGCAATTCTCAATTGAGCATCAATAAATTGAGCTGAGATTTTCAATAAGTTTTTATGCATGTTTTTTGGGAGTCACTATCTCTTAAAAAGGTGAGAAATATATAATTATAGATAGATCGAGTATAGATAAAAAAATATAGAGATGTGATGATATTTTATAAATTATACTTTTACTTGAAAATATTAGTTCTCTTGTTTACATATATTTACTTACAAATTGAGGTGAATTATTAATTCACGAGCGAGATGATTTATGATGTCTTAATTTTTGGTGTCTACGTTAATATTAATTGCTTGATGACATGTTCATAAAAGTGCTTAGAGGATCAAGGATTATTGTTTTCTCCTACAAGTTTGAGATGTAAGATATATACGCACTAGGTTGGGGATACTGAGATAAAAATAATTATTATATTTAATTTAATTGTATTTTTAATTTAATTGTATTTTTAATGTGCATGTAAATTTTACGTTTTTTGTAGGCTTCTTTTTTAGGATTAGTTGTTCGTCTAAAAATTTGGTATTGTATTTTTCCATTTTTTGAAATTTCATTTTACATAAATTATAAACTCCACTCCAAACAATAGGAAAAGTAAACAAAAACAACAAATTGTCTTTGCAGGATCATTTAGCTATTAAAAAAGAAGACTTCCTTTAGTTGGATTTTGGGCTGTGGCTCACACAGCACAATGCTATGATCTTGGACCAATGTTGCCCTGCTAATCTGGAAGTAAATGTCTGACAAACATTCTGGATCAAATATTTTATATTTTCTCAATTATATTGTTCCTGACAAAGAAATGATATCTGCTACGACAACCCTATATTTCTGCTACAATCCTGTTTCTGTCACAGTAATTTCAAAAAATATGTATTTCAAAAAATGGTTTTTTCCCAAAAGAGTTATGGTAGTTGGTGGCCTCGGCAAAAGCTTACTGTGCAGTAATTTGGTTTGCTATCTGTATTTGTTAAAGGTTAAGGAGAAAGATACTCTATGGCTTGTTAAATTTTGCGTTCCTTGGTGTAAGCATTGGTAAGTGACCATTTTTGTTCCATGGAAAGATGTGCTCTTGGTTATTTTCTACATGTTTCTTAATTAAGTTAAATTTTTTCAGTAAAAATTTGGGCACATTGTGGGAACATGTAGGCAAGGCGATGGAAAATGAAGATGAGATAGAGGTTGGGGAAGTTGATTGCACAAATAGCAAACCTATTTGTACGAAAGTTGACATTCACTCATATCCTACTTTTAAGCTTTTCTACAATGGAGAAGAACTTGCCAAATATCAAGGTTGGTTTCATTATTTTTTAGTTTCTGGTGTTTCTTCTCGATTAACTTGAGTTTTTATTTGCTGTTGATTTGTTCTATGATCCTCTGTATGAAGATTTTTCCCATCAACAGATGAGAATAAGAAATAGAAATATGATTCAGATATAGAGATAAGTAAAATGGAAAAAAAAAGTGTATTTTAGACTAGAAATAATTGACACTTTAATTCTGTTGTAATAGTCTCTATGACTTAAATATCATGTTTTTAGATGTGTCAAAAAGGACTTAGCATAACATAATCGATCAGCCATCAAACTGATCATTTTGCTTGGCTCGATGTTGCAAGGAGCTCCAGGTCAGGCCATGGCTGACTTTTTGGCCTGCTGAGCATAAACAGCTCCGTGGCAAGGTGATAGGTACCCTAACCTACTGACCAATGGTCTAAGCCATTGTAGTGTGTCAATAAAAACTCACTCACTCACTCTTCCCCTTGAAATGAATGCTCAAAAACCATCCCCTCCTCTCGTCTATAAAAATTAACATCTTTTAAAATCAATCCTTTTTTATTATAAATTGATGAGATATATTATTAACTTATATGCAAGTTGGAGACATGCTTGTGCAAGTGGTGAGACTGAAGGCATGGTAACATGTGCCTTGTGGTGACCCATGCACTGTGCGTGCTTGAGTTGCACAAACGGTGAGACTAAAGGCAGTGGCTATGGTGGCTCCTGTACTGTGGTGATCCATGTATTGTGTAAGTGTGACTCTTATATTGTGCGTGTCTGTTGTGCATTGACAGTTAAGTGAAGAGTGTTGTTTGTTGTGCATATCATTGCAAGCCATGGGAATTTTTTTTAATATAGTTTTTGCTGCATAGTTTTTAATAATAAAAAATTAGAATCACAAGGAATTACTCAATGAAAACTAAAAGGAGATAAATACTTGTCATGGGCCACTTTAGTGATGGTATCTTTAAGTTAAACATGCATAAAATATTTGTTAGTTGATTCACATAGATTGATTCATATGAGTAATTAGTGAATGATGCATATTTATTTGTGATGGTTGATTGATTTGAGTATGATTAATATATTTAATTTCTGCTATAAATATAAAAATATTTGAGATTTAGCAATATTATTATATTTTTCTAGGACATTTTACATATGCAATAATATTACTTCTTTGTTAGCCTATTGACTACTAATTATGATATAATTATCTATTGTGTATCCTAAATAAATTGTGTGAGAGTTTATGTGTGATAATTATATTGATATATTTGATTGTTCATAATATTCTTAAAAGATTACGTGAACAAATTTTTAATATTTTTTACTTATTCATTGAAAGAGTGATGTATTTTTTATGTACACAAATTCATAGTGAGAGGGGTCTAAGCTTTTCTAGAGATTTGTTTTAGGCCAAGGTGATTTGGACATTTATAATTATACTCATCTAATAGAGTTGATATTATCAATTAGATTATTACAGTTACTTCTTCACATGGTGATGATGAGAGAGTCATGAAGAGTGCTTCTAGAGAAATGAAGTTGATGGTGAAATATATTTTTTGTGAGAGATAGGGTTATAAGTCAGTGAAATGTTGAGCTTTGTATCATAAGCAACGGAGCATATCTTAAGGTTCAAGGTTGTACAAAAAATTGTTGGATCTACTCCGTTTAGATCTTTACGTGTTCAGTTACTAGTCTTGTTATGCTTATTCAAGAGAAGTATTATAGATATCTTTTTTTATGGGTTATTAGCTTTAGTGGATATATTTTTACTAAATGTACTTTAATTTTTTTTTCTTATATTTGACTCATTTCAAACTCTTAGGTCATATACCCTGGAGTCGACACTCATACTACCTATAATTGAGTTCTATTTTTCTTTTTTGTTTAGTCTAGAATCTCTGATTTTATTGTGATCAATGAGACTATTATATGAGCCAATAGGAAAGACAATAACATTGCCGAATATGTTTTTTTGGCATGAGTCTTTTTTATCTCTGAGTTATCATAATTTATTTTTTAGTTAATTATTTTGCTGAATAATAAAAGTATAATATAATTTTTTTTGTTGTTTTTGTGTTTGATTGATAAACCATGTAGATACTTAGCTATTATTGATCTATTTATTATATATTTTTAGTTTGAAAATTTATCACTTGATAAGTTAAATATTATTGAAAAAATCATGAAGAGGCTGACTTTATTGATTATGTGGCGTATCAATTGGAAAAACATATTAGAGCTTTAATATGATATATTAGGATAATATTAGCAAAGATTTGTTCTATTTAATTCATTTAGATAATTAGGAATCTTATGGAATTATAATACATAATAGTTTGAAATATTTTATTATAATTTTGATTATTATCATCTTCAATCTAATCTTCTCTCAATTAAGTGGGGTCATTTATATAGATTCTATTTTTGTAATTAATTTTGTTAAAAATTATATTTATTCTTAATTATTTAGTTATTAAATTTATAAATATAATTTTCATATAATGCTTCTTAGGATTATCTCTAATTTTTTTTTCTCTCATTACTCAAATAGTCTTTTGCTTCCTAACTGGTGCATTAGGAGGTTTGTATTGGACATGACCTAACCATCTCAGACGATTCTCTTATATTTTATTATTTATAAGAGTTATTTAAAATTTTTTTGTAATAATTTTATTTCTAATTTTATCATTTTTAGTCGTGTTATGCAACTATCTTGTCAAGTTCATATCCATTATACCTATTCTCTTAATATATTATTTTTTGATTATCTAATATTTATTTTCATATAATATAATTGATCTTATAACTATTCAATACTTTTTTTTATTATTTATTTTTTAATTTTCTTTCACAAAAAATTTCTGATGTAATTCTCCATTTGTTTTTTCAACATTCATATTCATACAACTAGTCATTATTGATTAATTATATTTAATATATATGATTATTTATTTTTAAATAATGATCTCAGATTTTATTTATTTTTATATAATTTTATCAAATAGTAAAGATAAATTTTAAAATATTTAAAAATGATAATGTTCTAGTATTGTCACATATCTATCTTATCAATCTCATTTCTATTATACATTATTATTTCTCATTAATATTCTATTTTTTTTTGAAAGAGCACGTGATAATTTATCAAATATCATGCAATAACACTCTTTCATAAAATAAGATAGCTAAAAAGAATAATATATATTTAGCTAAAATGTCTAGGATATTTATATTGCCTAGAAGTGTTCTTAGATGTTCAGAGGGAGCAGTATTATTAACTGCTAATTTTTTGATTAATTAGATGTATTTTGTTATTTCATGTTGTATATCATGTCAACTTATATATTCAAGAGAAATTATTTTATTTTTATATTAGATTTTTTGATCATATTTATTTTGTTTATAGTCTCTACTATGGACACATTGTACACATGTCATAGTCATATGTATTATAGTTTTCTTATGTTGGATTATTTGGTATTATAAACATTGAATACACGATAATTTATGGTACACATGCATGCAGAAATATTTAAGCAAAAAAAAGAAGATGAACATGTCACAAGAGCAAAGAGATAGCTAGTAAAAAAGTAATTAAAATGAATCAATAGTTAATGTTTATAAGAGATTCATGTATTATATACATAGGTGTTATCATATGGTAAAGGTAATAAATACTATAAATTCAAAACTATTTGATGGTGTATAAACGTGCTCAATTCAAATTTAATAGGGCCTCTATAATGGGTTGGTGTTTTAGAGTCCAATATTTATTTGGGTTTATCCTTTCATATGGATCCATCTTTATTTAACCAAATTCGATAACTTTATTAATATTCTTCCTCATTTGGTAAAATGAGAGATAATCCCAACATGCGATGGAAGTGAATGTGTTTCTCCTTAGATAAGAATTTTCTGAATATATCTTGAACCTGATCTTCAAAACTGCAATAAATCAATTTGACTTTATTATTCTATATGACTTCTTTGATGAAGTGATATTTAAGTTCTATATATTTGGTTTGATTATGTAACACAGTATCCTTAGCTATAACAATAATTGATTTCTTTTCACATAAAATAGTGGTAGGTTCACTTATCTTTTTTATTTTAGATCAATCAATAGTTTTCTTAACCATAAGGTATATGAAGTAGTGTTTGAGGTAGAAACATATTCTGCCTCATCTATGGACAAAGTAATTGTTGATTGTTCTTAGATATCTTAGAGATAGTTATAGTGCCTAGAGAAAATACATATCTATAGGTACTTTAATTGTTCTCTAGTTATCATTCTTAGTCACTGTCATAATATTTAAACATTTTGATATCTTTGGTTTTGAAATATCTCAAACTAAGAAGAGTTCTTTTGAGATATCTCAATAATTTTTTTATAGCACCGAAATGTAAGTGATTTGGTGAGTACATGAATTTTGATAGTAAATTTACTTCATAGATAATGTCAGGTTGAGAAGCTAAAACATACAATAGGCTTCCTATGAGAGTAGCATTTGGCCACCAATTGTCCAGCTAGAGGACTATTGGTTAATTTTTAAACACTATGTTCAAATCATTTCCTAATAAATCCCTAGGGGTTGTTCAATATAAATCTCTTCCTAAAATATATCATTCAAGAAGATAAACTTAATATCTAGTTAGAATAGAAATCAACTTCTTTGTCCAGCTAGAGCAATTATAAGCCTCATAGTTTTTATATGGGCTATTAGGACAAATATGTCAAAATAATCAAACACAACCTTTTGAGAGTAATCTTTGGCCACAAATTAGGTTTTGTATATGAGTTTATCACTATTGGTTAAACCTTTGATTTTAAAAAGTCATTTAATCTCTATATTATGTTTATCTTATGGTGGGTTAATTAGTGTCAATGTTTTGTTTTCTTCTACGGTATTTATCTTCTTTTTCATGGCAAGCAACAAAACATAATATTGTACATGTTTTTTAAAGTTGAGGGGCTATATCGAGGAGTAGTTACACTTTTGATAGATATCATCTAGGGTTCTATACTAAATAGGTGTGTTTACTATACATTCAGGAGAGTCCAAACTATTTTCAAAAATCAAATCAGATTAATGAGTAAAGACATGCATGTGCTGGTTGAAAGTTTGTGTTTACTATTGGTATTACATGGTGAGATTGATTGTCCCCTATGTATGAATATTATTTATTTGTATTTGGTATTCTATCTTTCTTATTTATTTTCTTATTTATTTTCTTATTTATCTTTCTTATTTATTTTCTTATTTATTTTCTTATTAAGAAAGTAATTGTTTCTAGTGAATGTAATCTATACTTTTTAGAGTATAAGTTAGAGGTGTCAAACAGGCTGAGTTGGGCTGGGCTGGTCCGAGGCACTGCACGGTTTCGTCGTGTCTGGCCCGACACGACATCAGAATGACCCATGCCTTGCTCGTGTTGGGCCTGTTCACTGCACGACTGGTGTCGTGCCGTGACGAGGCCAACTAGGTCTCGTGCTGAGCTAGACACTGCTTGGTACTGAGGCCCGTGGGCATGGTTACTCGGCATGAGCCGAGAATTCCCCCGAGCCCCCGATTGATTTCAAGATTCCGTCTAGGTGTCAGGCCCCAAACCAGACCCATTGTTTTTTCAACTCGAGTCTGAGTCCACCCCTGCAACGGTAAAATTTTTTAATTAGTTAACTCTTAATTGTTAACTTAACTTTAAAATTTAATTAGTCTCACTTTTTCTCTCTATTATATATTTCTACTCTCTAGTCTAAAAAATGACAAATAATAATTTAAATAATGAAAATGAAATTAATTTAGATTTAAAAAATGAAAATTCTACGCAAAGCCCGAGGCTGTTAAAATTTTGATTTTTCTGGTCGTCTCAATCCAAATATCTAAAAAATATAAAACTAGGATTTCATGTGTTTGGACTCATTTTAATAAAATAAAATAAAAAAATTTTAGGGGTGTAAATGAAGAATGAACACAGTGTAAATATTGTAAGAAAATTTTAAGTTGCAAAAGTTCGCGTGGGACTGGACATTTCAAGAGGCATATCGAACTATGTATCAAAAAACATGGTATTTTAGATCCTAGACAAACCCTACTCAGCGGTAGGTTTTTTGAGGTTAAATCCAGTTTAGTCTTAAAGTTTATCTCCTTAATATATCACAGTGAGTTGAGAAGTGAGGGCATGATCAAATTAATCATTATGATGAGTCTTTCGATTAGATTTTCGGAGGATCTAAAGGTAGTCAGTAGGATTTCTAGGTCCACATTTAGGAACGATATACTAAAAAATTATAAATTAAAAAATAAATAATAATTAATAAATTTAGGGATTATAGTGAAGTGATGTCCGTGATATCTGATATCTGGACTAATCACGATGATACATCTTATGTATGCCTCATCGTCCACTAAGTAGATTCAAAATTAACTCTAGCTAAAAAAATTTTAAGAATCTCTGAGATTCTTTATCCTCATGATGACCTGATTATTTTTGAGTGTATGATAAAGATCTTTAGAAAATATAAAATTTAAAATAAAATTTGTAGTATCACATTTAAATACATATATAATAATGGAGTAGCGATTAATATGTTTGTTAGGAATATTAGAGACGGACTATTAGGAGTTATTTTTCACTTTAGATGCATGTGTCACATGATTAATCTGATTGTACATGCGAGGATGAAGGTGTGTTTCTCCATTTTAAAAAATATACACAACTCACTAAAAATACATTCGCATGACTCACAGATGGTATGAGTTTGATTGTCCATGTTTGTCTGCGAATCTTAAGAAAAAAAAATTTTAATCAGATGCGAGTCATCATTGGAATTATACTTATTTAGAGTCATATGTTGGATACGAACATGTGATATCCAATTACGTCAATAGTAAGAGTAACAAACTTATTATTGATGATATTGACCGGGCTACATAAATTTTATTTATGAAATTCCGGAAGATTTTTTATGACACGACAAATATGTGTTTGTCAATTTATACTCTTATGACTTATATTATGTTCAGGTACATATTCAATATTAGTAATATTTTTAGGAAGTATTGAGTTAACATGACACTTAGTTATATGGTTGTAGAGATGGAAATCAAGTGCTTAAAGTACTGATCCTCCATTTTATTTATTTATTGTATGACTGCTTGCATGAATCATAGGATTAAGGTGAAAGAGATAGATAATATTTTGAATTATATTTTCTCGTGCATGAACTTGGAAGACCCACTTGAAGGGTTCATTCACGAGAAGTTGATTGAGTTTTTTACATACTACAATACAAGGTATGATAATATTAATAGTGAGACTTCGAGTATAGACATAGATATTATATTCGGAGATGATTTTTTCATTTAGTTAGCAAGGAGAAAATGATGGGTGAATTGTCGAATATGAGTGAGCTGTCTTGGTACTTAGATACTAAATTGCTCAATCCTATCACATTCAGATACTAATAATCGTGATATATTATAGTGATGAAAATCATACAAGTCAATATTTTTCGTGCTATCTAAGATGACACGAGATCTATTGACTCATCCGATGTCGAGTGTATAATTGGAATTTGTTTTTTCTATCGTAGTGAATGTGATTTTGGATATGAGATCGAGATTACATCTTGATATTGTAAGACTTTAGTATACATGAAGGACTGGGATGGATATCCAAGATCATGCTGAAACTACAGCAAAAGCAGAAGAGTTAATTGTTGATTATGATAATAATTATGATATTGAAGATGATAATGATATGATTATTGATGATTGATGACGTTGTCACTTAATGCTTGACGGTTGATGATTTTTGGATTGCGACACATATGGTATGTTTATGTTTGATTCTTATTTTTGATTTTAATGTACTTATTTTTATTTATATTATATTTGGTTTGGTTTGGCTAGAGGTGTCTAACGGGCCGGCCCAGCACGGCACGGCCCATTTTTCACAAGCATGGTCGTGCCACCGTGCCGTGCTGGGCACGGCACGGTCAGTTAAAGGCAGGCACGGCACGGCCCGTGGGCACTGCAAGGCCGTGCCGTGCCCGGCACGCTCGGGCACGCCTTGCCACTCACAGGCCAGGCAAGGCGGCACGGGCGCACGGCAGGGCAGGCGGGGCGGGTGCCGCAACGCGGGACAGGGTCAACCGGGGTCCGGGTCCCGGGAGGCCAGCCCTAAATGGCAGATTACAAAATTTTTTTTTTAAATTTTTTTTATTAAGTTACTGTATATACTTTAGAGTATTAGTAATAATTAAAAAATATAATTTTATGTAAAAAATATAACATTTAAAAGTAAATAAAACAAAAAAATATTAGAAAAATTTTTTTTTTTTTCAATTAAGTTTAGCTTTTTTTATTATTATAATTTATTAATTATATATTAAAATTTAAAGTTATTAAATTTTAAAATAAAATTTAAATGGTAAAATAATAAATAAATACATTAAGTTAGTAAAAATTTTAATTAAAAAAAAATTAAACTACACAAATAAAAAATTATCATTAATACTTTTGAAATCAATAGTCCGAACAAAACAAGTATAAGTTTCAACACAACGTATGGTACAAAGTACAAACAAAGCGTATAAATAAAATAAATAAAAAAATATCGAAAAAAAGAGCAGATGAACATCATCGTCAAGCGGCATATCATGAGAATCATCAGCCGCAACATCAAGATCAGTATCATATGGGTCATCATCATTGGCAATCAGCTCCTCCGCCATCGTAGTGGATGTGGATGCGACTGCAGTGTCTGTCACAGTCACAGCTTCAGCACGATCACTGATGCTAAATCTTGATTCCTCCCAATCCTTCAAACATGCCAAGGCCTCAACCATATCTGGACGTAATCTCGATCTCCTATCCGAAATCACGTTCACTGCAACAGAAAAAGCAGACTCCGATGCTATGCTCGACACCGGAGGAGTCAGTAGATCCCGTGCCATCCTAGATAGCACGGGATAGGCGAACTCATATGATTTCCATCACTATAATAAATCAAGATTCTTATTGTCAGAATGTGATAGGATTGAGCAGTAATCGGTATCTAAGTACCGAGGAAATGAAAGTCAGGGTGTTTTCAACCCCTTCCACCTTAGCCCTAGGGTCCATGCATGCTGCGAGGCAATAAAGAGATGTAATGGTGGACCAGTACTTCAAGTACTTGGTCTCCATCTCTGCAACCATATGGCTAAGCGTCGGGTCCGCTCGATACTTCCTAAACATGCTACTAATGTTGCATATGCAACGAAGTGCAATGCAAGTGGTGGGCGTATAAACCGACGAACACATGTTCGTCGTGTCATAAAATATCTTCAGGAATTTCATAAATGAAATTCCTGAAGCCCAGTCAGTGTCGTCAATAATAAGTTCGCCACTCTTATTATTGACGTAGTCGGATATCACGTGTTCGTATCCAACACATGATTCCAACATCAGGTACATGTAATTCCAACGATATCTCACATCTGATTGGAATTTCTTCTTCTTAAGATTCGCAGACAAACAGAGATTACCAAACTCTTGTAGTCTACGAGGAGTGCGAATATACTTGAGTGTATTGCGTATATTTTCCAACGCGGGGGAACACACCTTCATACCCACTTGAACTATCAGGTTAATCACATGACACATGCATCTGACATGAAAGATCTCTCCTAAAGGTGCGTCTCTAATATTCCTAACAAACATATTGATCGCTACTCCATTATTCGTAGCATTATCGAAAGTGACACTAAAAATTTTATTTTAAATTTTATATTCCCTAAAGATTTTCATCATACACTCAAAAATGGCCGGGCCATCATGAGGATGAAGAATCTCAGTGAATCCTAAAATTTTTTTATTGATTGTCCAGTTAGAATCTACATAGTGACTCGTGAGACATGCATAAGAAGAATCATCGTGACTTGTTCATATATCGGACGTCACGGACACCACTCCACTATATGCCATAAATTCCTTTATTTTTTGTTTTACTAACTTATATATCTTTAATATGCCATTCCTAGATGTGGATCTAGGAATCCTACGATAAGAATGCTGAAAATAAGTCTGCATGATGCGTACTACCATTGGATCTTCCGAAAATCTGATCGGAAGACCCATCAATGTGATGAGCCTGGCCATGCTGTCCCTACCAAACTCGCTGGAGTATACGAAGGGAGTAAACTTTGAGACTGAACTAGATCCAGTCTCAAAAAATGTAGTACTAAGTTGGGTTTGCCTAGGATCTAATGGTCCATGTTTTTTGGAGCATATTTCAGCATGCCTCTTGAGGTGCCCAGTCTCACATGTACTCTTGCATGTTAAAAGTCTCATACAATATTTGCACTGTGCCATTTCAAGTTTCTCACCCCTAACATCTACTTGTGTTATGATTTTAAAATGTGTCCAAACTACAGAAGTCCTCCTAGTTTTTTGTTTTTTAGAACTTTGGGCTGAGATGACAGGAGAAACCAAAGTTTCAGGAGCCACGGACGTCTGTGTAACACTAACATTTTCATTTTCCAAATTTAAAAACGTGTTAGGTGTATTTGTCATTTTTTATTTTTCGTAAGTTTTCTAGAGAGAGAAGCTTTAGAGAGAGAAAGTACAAAAAAAAACGTAAAATATATTACCCAGTAAAAGCAATGAGGTCACTCACGTGCAAGGTGCACCACAGGAAGTTCTGATGTTCAAAACTCAAGTTGAGTTTCACGAAAATCCAAGCCGAAATCAAAATCACGAGGGCCGAGAGAGAGATGCACGGTTTATGTGAGAGAGAGAAAATATTGAGAGGTTTTATGTTTTTGAAAAACATAAATGTTATAGGGAGGGGGGTAGATTTTATAGGCTAAATAAAGTTTTTTTTTATAAAAAAATATTTTTTTATCATTTTTTGAATTTTTTTAATATATTTAAGGGGCAGAATCACGAGGACCGTTGGATTCTGCCCCCTAGCCGTTGGAGGTGAATCCAAGGGCTGAAAATCGCTCAAGTTTGAATTTTTTTTTTTGCCGTTGGAAATGCTCGGATTGGACTCGGGAGTCGAGTTTCGGCAGAAAAGACCGCGGGTCGGGTCTGTTTGGACCCGACCCGCGGTCTTTTTACCGGGGGGGGGGGGGGGCGGATGGGTCACGACTCACGCCACGGCACGCGTGGCACGCCGCCAGTGCCACGCGTGCCTGCGTGAACCGGCGCGGGATGGACCCGTGCCGGCGTGCCAAGGCACGGCACGGCACGCGATTTTCTTCATCCGGGCACGGCACGGGCCCGGGCACGGTTTAAGAACGTGCCGGGCGGAGCCGGCCCGGCACGTTTGACACCTCTAGGTTTGGCTTTGTTATTTATGTTTTAAACTTATTGTGTTTATTTAATTTTTATCTGTAAATGATGCTTGAAAGTTGAAACTTGAATATTTATTTTTATTTTTATTTTGCATTCGATTTAAAATTGTATTTATATTTAAGTTTTAATATTTTTTAATTTATATTTAATTCTAATTCTAATTACTAAAAGGTAAAAACAATTAACATTAAAAAAATTTTAAAGTTAAAAAATTTATAATTTACAATTAAAAAATTTTTAAACATAAACTAATTAATTATTACATAAAAAATAATAATATAATTTTTTAAAAAATTATTAAATTTTAAAAGCTAGCCTGTACTGGCCCTACCCGACACGGTATCTTAATTGGTCTGGGCTACAGGCCGGGCCTGGCCTGAAAAAACCGTGCTTGGCCCGACATTGTAGCATGGTTGGGCAACCTAAAACTGGGTCGGCCCAGCCAGGCCCGACCTTTTTGACACCTCTTGTATAGGCTGTACAACCATGATATATTTTAGATTTTTATTACCCAACTTCTTTCTTTTTTTTTGGAATTTGAGAATAATAAATACTTACAAAAATTTTCAAGTAATGTACATTTAGTTTTCTCACACTATGCTTCCATTGAATTAATATTTTGTAGTGCAGATGTAGGATATCTATTTAACAAGTAAATAATTATGTTTTCTACTTTAGCTCATAATTATTTAGACATATTATTCTCATTCATTAATGGCCTTGTTATAGCCATTATATTTCTATTTTTTTTTCTACCATTCTATTTTGTTGTAGTAATCATGAATTGGTGAGATGTAATTTTTTTTATGTCATATAAGTTGATAAACTTCTAAAAAATAAATTCAATTTCTCTATTCGTTTTGAGTTTTTTTAGTCTTGCCAGTCTCTCTTTCTCTCTTGTCTAAGAATTTTTCAAGCACATCATTCAAATGTGGTAATCAACACACATCATAAAGAAATTATTATTCACCAAGGATTGGATAGACATTGGTCCATGGATGTCTGAGTGGATCAATTCAAGTGGTGTGAAACTGTGAATGATTTCCAAGCAATCTCTTTTGAAAAGAATTGTTTGGATTGTTTGCTTAATTCATATTTCTCACATATGCTAGTGGGCATACCGAGGCTTAGGGCTGTAACCGAGCCAAGCTACTCGCGAGCTGCTCGTTGTTTGGCTCGTTAGAAGCTCGCTCGAACTCGTTTATTAAATTAAACTAGTCGAGCTCGAACATTATTTTGATGCTCATAAGTTAAATGAGCCGAGCCTGAGCATCCTCAAACTCAGCTCGTCAGCTCGTAAACAGACTCGTGAATAGGCTCGTGAGCAAGCTCGTTAACCAGGCTTGTGAACAAGCTCGTTAACCAGGCTTGTGAACAAGCTCGTTAACCAAGCTTGTAAACAAGCTCGTGAACCAGGCTTGTGAATAAGCTCGTGAACCAAGCTCGTGAATAGGCTCGTGAACATGGGAAGGCTTGATGCACAACACATTTTTCATGCCAATGAACATGATGAATATTTTAACTCTTGAACTTCAATCAAGTTAATTAAATTTTTATTATCTTATCTTTTTAATTTAGTTGTATGTTGGCTATTTTAGATGAATATTTTCTTTAATTCTCGAATATTATTTTGATGCTCGTGAGTTAAACGAGCTGAGCCCGAACACCCTTAAACTCAGCTCCTCAGCTCATAAATAGGCTCGTGAACAGGCTCATGAATAGGCTGGTGAGCAAGCTCGTTAACTAGGCTCATGAACAAGCTCGTGAACAGGCTCGTAAGTTAAACGAGCCGAGCCCGAGCACCCTCAAACTCGGCTCGTCAACTCGTAAACAGACTCATGAACAAGCTCAAGCCTACTCCTTTAAAATCGAGCCGAGCCGAGCTTGCCTAATACTTGGCTCGACTCGGCTCGGTTACACCCCTACCGAGGCTAGAGAGAAGTCATGTATCATTTTTTTTTGGCAAAGAAACTTGGCTTTTGTAGTTTAAGTATCTCATCATTATATGTCACACGTTAGTAACTTGAATTATATGTATATTTAATGCAATGCCTATCATATGATTAAGAGTTAAGAGGAAGCTCTTGTCTCTAGACATCTTAACTATCCCTGGAGTGCCATTTAACTTTTTATCATACATAGTATATCAATTTTTTTCAAATATTATTTTATGTCCATTTTGCATAAGTTGTCCCACACTTAGAAGATTTCTGTCCAACTCAGGAACCAATGATACATTATCAATGATTTTCTCTCGTGAAAGTGGAGATTCTAATATTATTTTTTTCTTTTATTTTTACAAGGTCATAATTTCTCATTTTTATTTGGGTGCTTATTGATATTTATAAGATCATAATTATCTTATTATTTTTAGACATGTAGTTTGAGCAATCATTATTCAGAAATTATACATTGAGAGATGATATACTTAGTATTTGAAATGTAGAATATGTATTTTATGAGGATTTTTCTTCAGAACATGTAGCTTATTGTTTATATATTTGTCCGTAATTTTTAGAAGAGTGTCTAAACTTTTTATAATTTATGCACTAGTTCTTAGATTTGTGTTAGCATCCTATTTCCATATGGTTATTCTTTTTACACACATTACATGTGTGAGAGGAAAACCTTATAGAAGAGGCATTGAGTTTTATTGTAGAGATGGAGTTTTTGTTTTTTTCTCTCAGTTTGTTTTGATTTACATACTTGGTTATCCTTCATGAATTATGTTGTATTTTATTTGTGTTCTTTTTATCTTTTGATTTCATGGAGTGTGATATATATTTGTTTTGAAGAGTTGTTATTGTAGATATTTTTATTTTTTTGAGCAGTCTTTATTTGTAAGATTTTAATGAACTAAGTACATGTTTATAAATAATTTTTTAATCAACCTAGTTTTAGATATATTTTTAACATGTATTTTATTTTGTTTTGCTACTTCAATGAACAAGGCAAAGTAGGTATTAAGAGAATCTGAGTCTTTTATTTTTGGATTCTCAAAATCTATTCTCAAGGATTGAAATTTAATTCCCCAATTTTTTTATGCCTTTGGAATTCCTTTTGTAGTAAATCACATGAATCTTTAGCACTGATTAAATTTTAAAATTATAGGAAAAGTAGCATTACTAATACTCAATTAGATGAATAATAATGTTTTGATATCTAGTTTTTTTTTTTAATTCTATTATCTTTAGTATCTCTTTTTTTTTTTAGTGGAAAAGAAATTTTTAGGTTTTGAAATTTTTTTTATTAGCAAGTTCTCAAATGTTTTGTGATATAAAAAGAGTTTTTATTTAAACACGTCAATAATTATAGTTTTCACCTACCAACATGAGTATAAGTGTAGCCCAGAGCTTGAAGAGAGGATATTTAAAGATAATTATGATTTTTTTTTGACAAAGAGATGAAAAACAAAATTATAATTTGGGGATCTTGATCAATAAGTGTTATTTTGCACAAATTGATTCTAGATCCGAATAGAACTATATTAGATCTAGTAGGCATGTGTTTTTGTTTCGATCTATACAAAAAATTCTCGAGAATAAATGCTAGCTTAAAGAAGAAGAGAAATTCTTTTTAAAAAATACAACTATAGGATCAAATCTAGTTTCTGATACTAGATGTTAGATTATTTTGTATTATAAATCTCAAATATACAAGAATTTATGATACGCATGCATGCAAAAATGCTTAAGTAAGAAGAAAAAGATGAACATGTTGCGAGAGCAGAGTGATGATCAATAAAAAAAGTAAATAAAATGAATCAATAGTTAATGTTAACAAAAGATTCATGTATTATATACATAGATATTATCGTATGGTAATGGTAATAAATATTGTAAATTCAAATTGATTCGACAATGTATAGATGCACTCAATTTAAACTTGACCGAGCCTCTGTAATAGACTGATGATTTAGAGTCAAATATCTATTTGAGTTTATCCTTTCATCGGGATCCATATCTAGTTAAACAAACCTAATAGCCTTATCAATATCTTATTATTCAATTTTTTTTATATTTTTCGTGAGAGTATTCAATACATGGGTTCTCTCAATCATATCTGCATATTATATAAGAATATTTACTATATGTTTTTCATAATAAATATTATTGTATTATTTTAGTTTATGTCTGTTAAATTTAATATGATATCAGAGTAAGTCTTGAAATTTTAGAGAGAGAAAATATGTGTAATGCACAAGCATAGTATGCATATATGTGTATTATTTGAAAAAAAAAAGTTGTGCAGAACATGCATTTGCATGGGCGTCCAATGGTCACTCAGGTGCACAAAATGCTCACATAATGGTGCGTGCATGCGCATAATAGGCATGCATAGTGGTGCATGCATGCACATAGTAAACATGTACAGTGGTGTATCTAAGTTGAGCAAAGATTCTTGATGGTTCAAGGCAAAAACTCTAACTGGGTTTTTCTTTATGGTATAAGTAAAAAAAAAAAGAAAAATAGAGATTAAACCTTAATTTTATTAGATAAAAGTTGGGGTTTGATATAGTTTTTTTAAGGAATTAATATGTATTATTATAGTAGGGATAGATGAAAGAGAGAAAACAATTAATATAGTTATTATAGGAGGATATGTCATGTCAGAAATAGTTGTTAGATATAATTTTTTAAGAGAAGACCGAGAGTTTTATACAGTAGTGACTAAGATAAGATGATTATCAAATTCATCCAATGGTCCTCATAGAGTTCATCCTCTTTGACACTAAAGAAGAATATCTAGAATTCCTCTTTAAGATAATAATAGATTTTTTATTCTTTTAGATATTGGTTGTTTTACTTATACTTTCAATATTAGACTTTTAGATTATCAACATATAAGCAAATATTTATGTCACTGGTATTTTTTTTAATTCTTTAAATTTTTTCTCATTCTAAAAATATTATTGTAGCTATTAATAAATATTTCAAAACTATTTGATAAGATAGTATTCAGTTTAAATCTTTATTATTTTTTTGTGTCATATTTATTCTTAATTATTATGTTAGTTTATTCTTAATAAATTATCTTCATAGATAAATCAAATTTAATTTTGTATTTATTTTCATTAATATTTTATTTGCAACATCAAGAAACTTAGAGACTTTATTTTGGATTGAGTAGGCTGGGCTGTATATTTTCTTTCTTTTTAATGATATTTTGTTTGAGTATAAAGTATTATAGATTTATAACTTGTTCATTTTTTGACTTTTTTCATTTATTATTGATCAAGTTGAAAATATTTTATTTTTAGTCTTAATAGTATTTTGATCTTAAAATATGGAATATGTTTGTTTAAAAAGTTTACTAGAATTTTTCATCATGCATGTAGTTTAATTTGAGTAGGAACTCGTTTGATTTAATACAATTAGATGTATAAAAATCTGGTAGAGATGTCAATAGAGAGAAATATAAGTATCTGATCATTTTTATTGATAATTACTCATGATATTATTAGATATATTTCTTTCATGAAAAATTAAATTTTTTTCAAAGATTTTTAACAAAATGATATAAATTTTTAAAAATTAAATGATGATGTATTAGAATATATCCAAGATTGATATAATATTTATTATATAATTCATGAGATTATATATTAAGATTTTCTATGTTGGCATATCCGAAAAAATGAAATTAATGAACAAAATAATAAATATTTAATTGAGATGACTCGAATATTTTTATTTGAAAGAAATATTTTGAAAATATTTTGAGAAAATATAGTTTTAATCTTAATAGACTATCTTTTATTGAGAGACTAATTCATATCTTATATTTTAGATATGATATGAAAGATCTAAAATTTTAGAGAGAGACTATTTAGCTTCTCTGTCAAAATTTTTGGATATATTTGTGTTGTTTGATCTTTTTCTAAGAAAAGATAAGTTTGTATATAGGGCCTTGATATGTGTTTGTCTAGATATTTCTAATACCTAAAATGGTTACAGATATTTTTCACTAGAGAATAATAGAATTTTAGTAAGTGTATATGCTATTTTTTTGATCATTACTTATTTTTAACAAGCCCAGGAAAGATTTGAATCTAAATGTTGTTCATTGAGACCTCCCTAAAAATGTCCAATGAATCAAATGGCTCGGGCATAACCCATAAAAGCCAGCTCGTATTGTGCTAGCTTTTCTCACCATCTTGTAACTGGGGATAGAGGTGTCAACCGGGCCGGGCCGGCCCACCCGGCACGGGGCACGAAATGGTTTGGCCGTGCCCGTGCCGTGCCTGGCCTGGCACGGCTCGGCCCATGGCACGGCACGCCGGCATGCCGGCTCGGGTTCGTCCAGTGCTGGTTTCATGCGGCCAGCGCGTGGGCGCGGCCTGGCCCCTCCCGAATAAAAGACCGCGGGTCGGGTCTGATTTGATCCCGACCCACAGTCCCGACTCCCGACCCAATCCCAACGGGAAATTTTTTTTTTTTTCAAATAGTTTTAATTTCAGCCGTTGGATTCGCCTCCAACAGCTAGGAGGGCAGAATCCAACGGTCCTCGTGATTCTGCCCCCTAAATATTTATTAAAAATTCAATAAAATATAAAAAAATATCTTTTTTTATAAAAAATTAATATCTATAATCTATATATTTTATCCCTCTCCCTATAATATTTATGTTTTTCAAAAATATATATCCTCTCAAAATTTTCTCTCTCACATAAACCGTGCATCTCTCTCTCGGACTTCGGGATTTTGCTTTCGGCTTGGATTTTCGTGAAACTCGACTTGAGTTTTGATCATTAGAGCTTGCTGCGGTGCACCGTCCACATGACCGACCTCACTGCTCTTACCAGGTAATTTATTTTACGCTTTTTTTACTCTCTCTCTATAGTTTCTCTCTAGAAAAAAATTAGAAAAAAATAAAAATCATAAAAAATGACAAATACACCTGATACGTACTTAAATTTGGAAAATGAAAATATTATACAGAGGTCTGAGGCTGCTGAAACTTTGGTTTCTCCAGTCGTCTCAACCCAAAGTTCTAAAAAATAAAAAGCTAGGAGGACTTTTGTAGTTTGGACTCATTTTAAAATCATGACACAAAAAAATGTTAGGGATGAGGAACAAGAAATGACACAGTGCAAATATTGTATGGGACTATTAACATGCAATAGTTCATTTGGGACTGGGTACCTTAAGAGACATGCCGAATTATGCATCAAAAAACATGGATCCTTAGATCCTAGGCAAACCCAACTTGGCACTATATTTTTTGAGACTGGATCGAGTTCAGTCACAAAGTTTACTCCCTTCTTATACTCCAGCGAGTTGGGTAGGGACGGCATGACCAGACTCATCACATTGATGAGTCTTTCGATCAGATTTTCGGAAGATCCAAGGGTAGTACGCATCATGCAGACTTATTTTCAGCATTCTTATCGTAGGATTCCTAGGTCCACATCTAGGAATGACATACTAAAGATATATAAGTTAGTAAAACAAAAAATAATTAAGGAATTTATGGCATATAGTGGAGTGGTGTCCGTGACGTCCGATATATGAACAAGTCACGATGATTCTTCTTATGCATGTCTCACGAGTCACTATGTAGATTCTAACTGGACAATCAATAAAAAAATTTTAGGATTCACTGAG
The DNA here is from genome assembly GCA_029783825.1 of Sapria himalayana. Lineage (NCBI taxonomy): Eukaryota > Viridiplantae > Streptophyta > Magnoliopsida > Malpighiales > Rafflesiaceae > Sapria > Sapria himalayana. The sequence continues at coordinate 6,884,219 of JAREIK010003431.1, forward strand.
ATTCTTCATCCTCATGATGGTCTGGCCATTTTTGAGTGTATGATGAAAATCTTTAGGGAATATAAAATTTAAAATAAAATTTTTAGTGTCACATTCGATAACGCTTCTAATAATCGAGTAGCGATCAATATATTTGTTAGGAATATTAGAGACGCACCGTTAGGAGAGATCTTTCATGTCAGATGCATGTGTCATGTGATTAACCTGATAGTTCAAGAGGGTATGAAGGTGTGTTCCCCCGCGTTGGAAAATATACGCAATGCACTCAAGTATATTCGTACTCCTCGCATACAACAAGAGTTTGATAATCTCTGTTTGTCTGTGAATCTTAAGAAGAAGAAATTCCAATCGGATATGAGACATCGTTGGAATTACACGTACCTGATGTTGGAATCATGTGTTGGATATGAACACGTGATATTCGACTACGTCAATAGTAAGAGTGATGAACTTATTATTGACGATACTGACTGTGCTTCAGGAATTTCATTTATGAAATTCCTGAAGATATTTTATGACACGACGAACATGTATTCGTCGGTTTATACGCCCACCACTTGCATTGCACTCCGGTGCATATGCAACATTATTAGCATGTTTAGGAAGTATCGAGCTAATTCGACGCTTAGCCATATGGTTGTAGAGATGGAGACCAAGTACTTGAAGTACTAGTCCACCGTTCCATCTCTTTATTGCCTCGCTGCATGCATAGACCCTAGGGTTAATGTGGAAGGGGTAGAAAACACATTGACTTTCATTTCCTCGTGCATGAACCTGGAAGAGCCACCTGAAGGGTTCATTCATGAGAAGTTGACTGATCTGTTCACATACTACGATACTAGGTATGGTGGTGGTAGTAGTGAGACTGTGATTACGGACATTGATACCTTGTTCGGAGATGACGATTTTTCCATTCAGCTAGCGAGGGAGAAACGTAGGGGTGGATCATCACATAGGAGCGAGCTGTCTCAGTACTTAGATACCGATTACTGCTCAATCCTATCATATTCTGATACTAAGAATCTTGATTTATTACAGTAGTGGAAAACATATGAGTCCACCTTTCCCGTGCTACCTAGGATGACACGGGATCTACTGACTCTTCCGGTGTCGAGCGTAGTATCGGAGTCTGTTTTTTCTGTTGCAATGAACGTGATTTCGGATAGGAGATTGAGATTACATTCAGATATGGTTGAGGCCTTGGCTTGTTTGAAGGATTAGGAGGAATCGAGGTTTAGCATCCTTGATCGTGCTGGAGCTGGGACTAGGACTGGCACTGCAGTCGCATCCACATCCACTACGATGGCGGAAGAGTTGATTGCCGATGATGATTAATATGATACTGATCTTGATATTGCGGCTGATGATTCTCATGATATTGCGATTGACGATTTATGATGATCTGCTGTTTTTTGTTTTCGATATTTTTTTTATTGATTGTATTTGTACGCTTTGTTTGTACGTTGTGTTGAAACTGATACTTATTTTGTTCGGACCTTCGGTTTCAAATGGATGATTGGTAATTTTTTATTTGTGTTGTTTAATTTTTTTTAAATTTTTATTTTTACTAACATAACGTATTGATTCATTTTTTTTACGATTTAAATTTTATTTTAAAAATTAATAACTTTAGTATATAATTAATAAATATAATAAAAGTTAAACTAATTAGAATTTGATAAAAAAAAATTTCTAAATTTTGTTTTTTTATTTAATTTTTATTTTTAACATTTTTAAAAATATTTATAAATTAATTTTAATACTATACACTTAAGAATTATAATATATAAAATTTTTTAAAAAAAATAAAAAAAATTTTCTGCCTCTAGGTCTAGAGTCTCAGGTCTGCCTCTACCCCGGCCTGTATGGCAAGGCCGGGCCCGGCACGGCACGGTACAGTAACCCTGCCGTGCCCGGCCCGGCACGGTAGCACGAACGTGCCCTAAAAAAACGGGCCGGGCCTGCACGGCCCGTTTGACACCTCTAACTGGGGATGTGGCATGACATGACCTGGCATGTCGGCTCGTGTGGTTTGTTTTTTGGTTGGATGGCTATATCAAGCCATCTTGGACTTTACCAAGATAGCCTCATGTTTAGTGCGTGGGTGTGTCATGGTTTGGCCTGGCTTGGTATGACTATGGCAGTCAATCGGGCAATGAGTTGTGTTGGGTTATTCTTTTTTAGAGTTATGTTGAAATGTCCTTTTTTAGAGTCGTGTCAGGATGTCCTTTTTTAGAGTTGGTTGACATGACATGATTCATTACAAACCTTTATTTCCTACTTGTAGTCATGCATGGACTATCAGTTAGTAGAACGAATCACATATTTGCTATATTTGAGTATGTCAATAATCAGCATGATGTTATTCTTGTTAAGTTATCATATTTATCAATAAATTTATATCATATTAAATTTAGAGAGAGTGAAATTTCTATATAAGGAGATCTCATTTAAAGTTAGGCTTAGATGATGTAGTAATTTATAAGTATTTATCAATATATATTCATATTGAGTCGCCAAATAGGAGACTTGATCACTCGTGACTTAGAGTCTATACCAATAGAGAGAGATATGCATAGTCTTCTTAGAAGAAAGACGAGGCTAATAAGAAAACAGATAATCTTATAGCTAGTCTTTTTTAAGTGATCTTTTGATTTTTTTCGGAAGGATAATCAAAATATAAGTTTTTTTATTATTTCTCTTGATAGTAATATGATATATAATTTTTTTGAGGTATTATCTTATTTAGGATGATGTCAAGCCATGATAAAAGAGTTGTTTGTCCTCTACTCTAATAAAATTTAAGAACTAGTATCATTAATTTCTGAAAGGTTTGTTGTTAGTTACAAGTCGGCGTTCAATAGGAAGACATATCAAGATAGGAAGTTAGATTATCTAAAGGCGAGACTCGTAGCAAATAGATATATTTAGACATTTGGTGTGGATTAATAGGATACTTTCTTTCCACTAGCCAATATGATTTTAATATATATTTTTATTTTTCATGCATCATCTCATGATTAAAAGATATATAAATTTGACACGAAGAAAATATTTCACGATGATCTTGAGGTTGATGTATATAGTGGAAACAATCATTTGGGTTTTGAGCATTATAATCCGATGTAATTTTCTAGACTGCGAAAGATATTATATGGCCTAAATAGTCATTGTTAGCTTGATTTGTAAGGTTTTCATAGACAGGTATATTATTTGAGTTATACATGTGTATTATTGATTTTTTTTTTTTTTTGTTTTTTTGGAGGAGTCCTGATTGTATTATGATTTTCTTGATTATATACATAAATGATATTTTGATTACGGAAGATGATTAGTTGAAAATCACGCAAATGAAATGTTTATTTCAGACATAGTTTTAGACAAAAGATCTTGGGAGGCTCAAATATTTTTTTAGTATAGAGGTGACTTATTCTTTGAGGGGTATCATCTTGCCATAAAAAAAAATATGTACTTAATTTTTTTGTAGCAGTTAGTTTTTTGAGTTATGCTCCAGTTAATATTCCTATTGATCCACATATTAACTTTACTTCTTATATGATTTCTCCAGTTAATTTTATTACTTATAGTAGAATTATATAAAAGATAAATTAGTTGACTATGATTATATCATATATAATATATATAATCAATATAGTTAGTCATTTTCTTGATTTTATTCGACGTGTTAATCTTAATGCAACTCTTTGCATATTGATGTATGAAAATAAGTTTTTAGTACTTGTGATCTCTTTCAGTGATCATGAATACTTATAACTAGTCAGATTATTAGATTCGAGTTAGGCACATGTATTGAGAGACGACCTGCAACATAGTTTTTTTATTTTTCTTTGAAACAATATTATCAATTAAAAAGTAAGTATGCAATAATTTTAATATCAAGTGTAGAGATACATTTCAGAATGATGATAATAATTACTCGTGATATATTTTGAATGTATCATTTGCTAGAGAATATATATATATATATATTATTTTTCACTGTGATAGTCAGACAATAAAATATATAGTCTTCGATTTAGTATTTTACGAGTGAACGAATCATGTAAAGATAAAATATTTCTTCTTTAGATATAAGATTCAAAATGAGATCTTTATTACAAAATATATTCAGACAACAGAATAACTAGTGGACATTATAATGAAAGTCTTAAAAAAGTTCCAACTTATTTTTTTTTTTTTCAAAGTTTAATGCTGTTGACTTATATTTGCCAGTTTAGTGGAGAGTTGTAGTTTTTTTATTATTTATGCTCATTATATAAGTGCATTTGATGTAAATATTTTATATGAGTGATATTGTATTATTTTAGTCTGTATCCTAGATTTAATATCACGTGTGATCATATATGCATTTCTTGGGTACTGTATTTCTTGGGTACTATATTACATGTTTTTCACCAATGACCCAAAAGGTTTGTTAGTACGAGCTTAATGCGACATTCTTTGAGGATATTTCAAATTTAAAGGACTCCTTAGGATATGTACTTTTAGATATGGTTGTAATAAGATTTTTATCAGGTCAAGTTGTGACCCCTTACAAGGTGACAATTGGGCTTGTTCCAATATCTAATACTACCAACATAACTAGTCTTAAAGTTAGCTGTTGGATATCTTCTGGTGCTTCATCGGGTCAGAATTTTATTGAAATTCTTGCTTGTCTGAGTGAGGGGGAGGTTTTAGTGAGAGTGTCACACAAGATACGACTCGTGAGTTTCTCTAGTTATAGACTATGGTTGAAATACTTAATTATCCTAATCACTTTCGACAATACACGAGATCTTGTATTGAGAAGAGGTGTCAAACGGGCCAGGCCGGCCCGGCCTAGCATGGCATGGTTCAGCCGTGCTTGGCCCATGCCGGGCACTTCTACTGCACGAGTCATGCCATGCCCGAAGTTTTCGGCCCACGTGCCGTGCCAGGCACGGCACCGCACTGCACGCCTTGCACGTCCGGCACGGCACGCATGACCACGCACCGAGCGTAGTCATGAGCCGGCGCTTGACGTGCGAGGCTCGCCGAACCCATAAAGGGCGAAGACGTGCGGCAGCGTGCAGCTGAAATCTTAATTTTTTAAAAAATTAGGAATTTGGTCTGACCCCAAGCTGGGCAGAACCTGGCGGATTTCGTGCTATGAGCCCGTGCCGAGCCTGACCTCCATTGAATCGTGCTGGGACCGCTGAGGTACAGTAACCGTGCCTAGCCCGGGCACGGTAGCCCGGTTGCTCGGCACGGCCCTTTTGACACCTCTAGTTTTGAGGACTTTATATAAGATTGTAATGGAATGCAAGGGGATGTATATGGTGAGGGCTGAGTCATAAGGAAAGGTTCGGCTTAAGGGTAGATTGATAGTAAGAAAATTTAATATTCTTATGGTGTGGATTATTACAATGATGCTTTGGTGGTGATATAATGTTTTGTGGTGGTTTCCCATGTTGTTACATTGTTGTGGTGGCCCTAAATTAATGTTTTGTGAACTTGTAGCGGCGTCATAGTGATTTTCTAATGGTTTTCGTGTTGTTTTTGAATGTAGTTATTTGTGATGGTGCTGTGATAGTGGTGTGGTGTGAAGGGGTTGTGCCATGGTGGTGTATTAGTTGAAGTGGTCATACTGTGGTGGTGCTTGGTTGTCTAGTCTGTGATGGTTGAGCCTTGGTGGTGTGGTGCATATACGTGTTTTGTTATTTTTTTTTGTTATTATGAGTTTTATTATAAGTTTAATTATAATTTTTTTTTGTATCTAAGTTTTATTATAATTTATTTTTTTATTTTTATCAAGTAATTTGACTTTGATATTTTGCTCGTCTTTTGAAATTTCTCTACATGATTGGCTGATCAAATAGTTGAATTTTCTAATAATTGAGCGAGTTGGACCCTACTAGAGGTGTCAACCGGGCCGGGCCGGGCCGGCCCTGCACGGAAAAATTACGTGCCCGGGTCCGTGCTCTGCCCGACCCGGCAAGGTTCGGTACGCGGCACGGGACACCGGCACGGGTTTGTACTGTACCGTGCCGTGCCTGGCCCGGCACGGTTTAAAATAACCGGGCCCGGCACGGCCCGCAGGCACGGCGGGCAGTGTCGTGCCTTGCCAGGCCTGCTCGGGCTTGCCTGTCTGAGCAGTTCAGGATACGGGGGACCACGGGTCAGGTCGAATCAAACCTGACCCACGGTCTTTTTTTGCGGGAGGGGCATCGTGGGGTCAGGCTCACGGGACACCCGGCACTGGACAAACCCGTGCCGGTGTGCCGTGCCGCCGGCCGAACCGTGCTGGGCCAGGCACGGCACGGCACTGGCCAGGCACGGCATGGCTCGTGCCAAACCCGGGCACGGCACGGGCCTGGGCACGGAATTTTTCCGTGCCGTGCCTCGTGTCGGGCAGGGCCGGCTCGGCCCGGTTGACACCTCTACACGAAACTAGTCGGCATAGTGCATTAGATTTAACGTGTCAAATGGGTTGTGCTGGTCATGGCATGGGAACTAGTCGGCCAGCTCATCACAGCACAGTTAGCCTATCTTGCATAGTGCAAGGCCATGTCGGGACCGTGCTAGATCATCCATGTCGAAAGCCCACTGCATGAAAACGCAACTGGTTGTGCCTGGCTTGGCAGGAGGCACGGGTGGTGCCGTGCCCAGCTTGGCACAAGCAATGCCAAGGGGCGGCCTGGTCTAGGACTAGGCACAGTTCCAGACTCTGCCGTGCCCAGGCCACCCAGCCTGGTTGCCGCTGAATTACACAATTTTTGGGGGCAAAAAATTAAGCTTCAACGAAGTGGAACGAAATCGAATACAATTTCACCAGTTATTTGCGTCCCCTGCTGGGGCTTTACATCAGTAGTACACATTTGTAACATACGCGTTGCCCACCATGAACATCGAGATCAGGACCGAAGGACGCTGCTTCTCTGAGAGCATTTGCCTTGGGAGAAGCCCAAAAGGTGGCCTTGAATGCTGAACTCGAAGGTGATAAAGATTTCTGATTCATGGCAGTGGCAGTGCCATTATTCTCCCTTCAAATTTGTATTCACCTTAGGTTATACAATGCCTGGCCTTTGTATCGCCTATTTATTGCATTTATTGTGTGTGGAAAAAGCATCCCATTTAGCCGTCGTCGGCTTTGTAGCTAGTAGCAGTTCTGATTGTTACCCAAAATTTAAATTTATTTTTTTGTGTTTGTGTAATCACGTGCGTGTGCGTGCGTGCGTGTGTACTTTTTTTTAAAAAAAATTTAATATTTATTCGAATTTTTCAAAAAAAAAAAATGTTGTGAATATTGTTAGTAGTAATTGATCAATATGTTAATGCAATAATGCATATGTTTTTATTTATAAATATTTCAAATGCATCGAATTAAAAAAAAAAAATCCTTGATGACGTCACTGGGTGTCGGTGCATGGGGTATATGCCTTAAGTTTTATTTAAAAAAAAAAAAAGATCGAAACAATTTTTTGCATTCAAAATTATATTAACAAGTGTAATATAATTTCGCAGAGACATGTAATGCACTAAGAATGTTTATATGGAGTTCTAATCTTATATGATATCATAATCACGTATAAATCTGAAATAATAAAAATAATTAATGGGATCCTAATTATAATTTGTTTTAATTTTAAATCATCTCTAAATAATTAAAAATATCCAAATATTTCACCAAAAGTTCAGCAAAATATCAATATCGACATCAAAAAATTTTATCAAAATTTTTCTAGATTTCCTATCCTACTAATAATTCATAATTATAATAAGCGTGAGCTAGTAACTATTTTTTATTTAACCAATATTTCAAAGAAAAATATTTTTTAATCAAACTAATAATATCAAATACACTACACCTATAAACCACACACACATCAATTGTACTTATACTACAATACTAAAAATGTATATACATAATTCATTTTATTTTTTTTTTACGTTCTTAAAATATTTATATTATTTGTTATTAAATCCTATTCAACTAATATTTTTAACAAAATATCCATCAATATTGACTAATATATTAATGAATTTTACATTTGGCAATATTTTTATTTATAATAAATCCAAAATTAAATATAATTTTACAAAAATAATAATAATGAGACGATTTATATTTCACAAAATAAATATTAAAGGTGTATCAGAAAATAACAAGCACGACAGCAGAGATGAAAGGCTAGATAGGACATGCAAGCCTGACACGAACAGGCAGCATGAGAAAAAAAACATTAGATAGAATCGACTTGGAAGGCACAAAAACACTAGTTTTCATGCTCGGACCAAAAAGGAGAACATCCACCCATGGCGGACCTAAGCCCTGATGGCATACATTCTCATTGGGAAGTGGATCTCCTTCTTCCTCTGCCGCACAGTCTTCAGTGATAGCTGCAACAGAAGACGAGACAGTGAGTATTGAGTTGCTTGCATGTAGCGTTTTTTGAAGATGAGGAGGGGGATTTAAAGTTGTTTTGGATTCCGTGATTTGCTGTTTTTCATCTCTTTTTAATTTAGCCCACCTGGTGTTTGGTAAGTCTCCTACGCATAGCTCTGGTCTTTTTGGGGCGCAGATCAAGAGGCAGATACTTCTTGTTCTTGTAAGCCTCCCTAAGGGCCGCTTTCTGCTTCTGAGAAATCACAGTCAAGACTTGTGCGATTGACCTCCTCACTACCGTGCTGAAAACATTTAAAATTCACAGATGGATTACAGCTCGCCATGTATATGAAATAATAAGGTTCAATGGGCAGAAAACGGAGGAGGGCTATGGAGGTGAGATTTTCAGTGCTGCGGGAGTACGCGTGGTGGTGACGACAACAAAACCCAGTACATTCTAGTTATCGAAACTTCGAACTGTGAAATCAACCTAGACGAGGATGACGAGCATCTTGTTCTTCTCTGGTTAATCGAATTCAACAAGAATTAATTTCGCTGATTTCCATGCTTTAAGTTCTATTGCATCGAATATGGAAAACCTAAAAATCCATGCGGTTCCCAGCGAGGAAAGCAAGCATCATGGTCAAAATTACAGAAAAATGGACTGCGATTGATCCAGCGAACCAGCGCCTGGCAGGCGCGAACCGAATCTCATCATTCAGTTCCACGGATTCGGCTATCGAAATCCATGCCGGGAAATAAAACAGTCAAATCTGCTCATGATTCGAAACCCTAATTGTAATGATCAGCAGCATTTATTCTAAAAACAGGCACGCACACGAATCAGTTCAGAGAGACAGAGAGAGTGAGTACATTTTAGGTATCTTAGATGGCGCGCCGCCGGTGACCTTGGCTACACGGAGGAGGGCGAGTTCGTTCTTCAAATCCTTCAGCTGCTGCAATAGATCTGCTTTTGATTTCTCCCTGAGCTCGTACACCTTAATTCGAGCTGTTCAGTTTCGTTTTCGGAAACAAAAAAAAAAAACCATCATTCAGTTAGAACAGAGAACCTAATTCAGCTAGAAATCGATCGCAGCGTCCATTTTTACCCATTCTGCAGACGAACAGACACGAACTATCGACACCTGTGTCTAACCTTCTGCCGGCACAAAAAAAATCCCAAAAAACGGATCAGTTTCAGTATTTATATACTCGGCTAGGGGTCTTCCTATCATTAAAAAAAAAGTATATTTATAAAAAAAATATACAATAATAAAAAATATTAATGGTTTAGAATACAAAAAAATAATATTATCATATATACGGAAATATTAAAAAAATCAAAAAAAGAAAAACATATGTTTTTGAAAATAATATACCCCATTTATAGGGTTATAACATTTATATAAATGGATAACATTATAAATTAAATATTTATACATTTAAAATGTTATCCGACGATGATTATATAAGCATATAGCATTATCCATAGATATTTATAAATATTATAAGTTTATATGTGTATGAAATTATACGTAAGTATTTATAAATGTTATACGCATATATAAATGTTTAGCATTATATATAAACATTTATGCGATTATATAAACATATTATATGTTTCTATATGCTGTATATAATATGAAATTACATACATAAACTATGTTATCTGCAACCAAATAAGCACAATCACATATTATTTATCAAATAATATTCACATAATATCCACAACAAGATAAAATGTCAGATAACAAATATAAATGTCGATAAATTTCAATAAATAATTCGTATACAAATATTTTAAAAACCTTTAACACAAAAACCATTAATTCAAATCAAAAACAAATGTTATAAAAAATTAATAACATATCACAAAACAACTACAAGTCCTTCTCCTGGAGAGTATTCTCCTCTAGAGATTTGAATGAATCCTCTCTGGAATGATAAAAAATAGATGATGTCATTGCTAACTTTTGCATTATTTTCTCAATCTTCAAAATATTTTGTTGCATTTCCTTATCTCTTTTAAATCTTTCAGCCTCTCTTTTTTCAATTCTTCAGTTTTATTTTGCATCTCTTTATTTTTTTTGTCGAATCTCCTCATTTTTTTCTTTCCAATGAATCCTAAATATCGTGCATCTGCTCGCACAAACTCTCTTCAAGTATGTTATTGTAATTGGAAGATGATGATGATGAACTCCAAGTAGAACCTAGATAAAATATAGATGCATGGATACCTAGAATGTACACTCGCTATCTTTTCAGCTCTACTCCGACAGCATGAAGGTAAATATGCCCAGCATCAATCTCTTACACCTCTGTAGAAGGATATGTCAATTGAGAAGTAATTGTAATCAAATTTTCTACAGCTTCTACTATTATTAAGATACAATATAATATATCAATTGCTATATTAAAAGAAATGTTATACTGGCAAAACAAACTATCATCTCTCAACTACATAATATTTAAAAAAATTATTAATTATATTTAATGAGTTTATAAAAAAAAATTATTAGTTATTGTAAAAATATATATTTGAGTTTGCATTTTATTTTCATTTCATGTCAGATAATGAATTTAAATTTATTTTTATTTTAGTAATTTTAATTATAAAATTAAACTACAAGTACAAAATGAGAACCTCACATTAATATCATTTGATCCATCATTCTTCTAGATATATTTCACTAAAAAAATGAATGTTCCTGGTGTTCTTAAAACACAAATTTTATGTTAGAAATACACTTAAGTGCAATGCAAGATATGTACAAACACACACACGCGCGCGCGCGCGCAGGGTGCATATGTTAGTATTACCATAAATACCTTTAAGAATTTTAAAACAAAAAACTATCTTCCAATCATATGTTGTTATTAAATTTTATTGTTATGAAATTAGATTAAATATTTTCATAGTTAACATAATATTCAAATATTAGATATGTTGAATTTCAATGATAATCATTAGTTTTTATAGGGTTACTAATTGACATTAAGTGTAAAATTTTTAAAATTTGTTAGATATATTGATAAATTTTATGAAATTAATTAATATCCAACTTGTATTATTTAATAAATAATTTGAAATATATATCTAACATAAAAAAAAAATTCAGCTAGGAGATATTATCTAATAGTTCTTATGAATAAATTTATTATCATCATATTATTTACAATAATATCAAAAGTAATTTTAAATATTTTATTTTGAATTTTTTTAACAAATAATTATGAAACATTCATATAAAGGAAAGTTATCACGAGGATGAAATACATGACAAAAGCCTAAGAGTTTCTTATTTACTATCCAAATTGAATCAGCATAATGGAAAATTATACATGTGAATGAAATATTATTTTGATTAATTTATATATATGAAGTCATCATTAATATGTCACTATGATTTTCAAGTTCTTCAATTATTATTTTTTTAAATTTGAAATATCTTATAACATTATTGTGACAAGTTGATTTGGAAATTCATGATAAGGAAGATGAACATATTTGTATATAAAATATATATACTTAGAATATTCTCTAAATTTTAGTAAGACTCATACTATGAATCATTCTCATCAATCCAACTCTTATAAGTTTATTGTTGTATATAAAGGGGTTCATTGAAGGTGAGATTGATATATTTATAGTAACACTATGATGGGTTTGTCTATGGTTTAATATATCATATTTTTGGTATATTTTTCGGCATATCTTCTAAGGTGGCTCGCCACACTATTAGTCTTGTAGTGATATATATATTACAATATTTATATTTGGCTAAATTTTCATCTACTTATTAAATATTTTTTTATTGTATTAAAGTAAATTCATATAGCATAAATTTGTCTATTAATTATGTTTTTTTTTTAATTTTCATGAGGATGGCTGAGAGAGAAACTAGATGAAGTGGTTATCTCTAAATTTGTATCCTCAATAATATTACATTTATTTTCATTACTTATATCATCTATTATAGTTTAATTTATTTTAACTTTAATTAAAATATATATTAATTAACACTAAATTAATATAAGGAATAGAATAATTTAAATAAATAAAACTAAAAATACTAGAGAAACTTATGTAATAATGCTGACCACTTACAAGTTGAAAAAAAATACTTTTTTCTTTAAATATTTATAATTTTATGAGTTTCACAACTTTACAAGAGAACTTGAAAATTATAAGAGAGAAAAGTGATTTATATCAAAATAAATGTAATTTAATCATATTTGTAGATAAAAGTATTTAAGGTAACGAGTTTTGTACGGAAATAATGTATTTAAAATAAAAAATCTAAAATTTAAGGCCATTTTCAAAAATATGCTCAAACTAGTACGTATGGAAACAGCATGACAATGCTCATCGTTGTGAATGGCTGCCATTGTCACACTGTTGATTTTTAAAATTAGAGGCTGTCGCTGTGAATGCCGGCCATTGAATACATGTTGAGATCTCATTACGCCTCTCACCACTCACCCCTCGCCTCTCGCCCTTCTACTCTCATCCGTCTCTTCTCGCCCATCTGTCCTCACCCCTCTCCCTCCGCCCATCTCCAAGAGCTCCATTGTGAAGCTCGATAGAACTCCACGAACTCCACGAAGGAGCTCGTCGAGCTCCAACAAATCAAAGTGGAGTTCGATGATGGAGCTCCATCATGGAGCTCGACGGAGCACCTTTGTGGAGCTCGACGGAGCACCTTCGTGGAGCTCGACGGAGCTCCACTTTGAGCTCGCTGAAGCTCCATCATGGAGCTCGATGGAACTCCACGAGAGAGCTCGTCAAGCTCTAGTGAGCTCCATTTTGAGCTCGCTGGAGCTCGACGAGCTTTATCGTGGAGCTCCATCGAACTCCACGTCGAGCTTGCTAGAGCTCGACGGAGTTCCACGAAGGAGCTCTTGGAGATAGGTGGGTGGAGTGGGGTGGGAAGAGAGGGACGAGAGTTGAGGGCAGACAGGCGAAGGGAGATGGGCGAGGGGCGAGGGATGAGGGGCTTAATGAGATCCTCACATTGTTTTCAAAAACTGGCATTCACAATGCCAGCCTCTAATTTAAAAAAATCAACAGCATGACAATGGCCGTCGTTCACAATGATAGGTATTGTCATGCTGTTTCCAGATGCACTAGTTTGGGTATATTTTAGAAATATGCCTTAAATTTTAGATTTTTTATTTTAAATGCATTATTTTCGCAAAAAACTTTAATGTAAATGTGTTAAGAAAAAAAATTATTTTTTAACCACTGGATTGAATAAAATATAGCAGTTAGCAATTATTGGATAGTGCTCAAGTTAAAAAAAGTTGGTTTGGTCAAGTCATGTATTTGGTGGTGGATCATGCCGCCCATCCCAACATAAGCAAGACCCATGTATGTTCTATTTGAGCTAGCTATGTGTGCTCAGGTCATTTGTCAAGGGTGCCTGCCCAGGATCCAATATGTGTATGTGACCTAAACTAATTTTGGCATGTTGACTGCTCCTTGAGGCCCAACATGGCCCAACATGGCCCATGTTTTTAGGTCATGCCGCCCACTCCACTTGGAGAGTTTTCTCATGTCATCCAAGGTTGCTTTTTTGTAGGTCATGTTGTCTGACCCATTTGACATCTCAAAAGTAGCCTTAACTAGGGTCTTCTTTAGTCTTATCCAATGAAATCTATAATAACTTTTAAACTATCATCAATACTCTCCCTTATTATTAGAGAGAGAGAGAGTGTGTGTGTGTGTCTATATTATGTTCCTATTTGTCTCTCTCTTGACACTAGTATGGAAATATTTAAAGACTTGATACTTTGTCTTCATGGTAGTAGCCCACACTTCATACAAAAATCATAAATAATAATCATAAAATAAGGGGCACAAACAAATGTCATACTCTACATGAAGTTGATATTAATATGAACCACATCGAGAATGTTTGATCTCCTCAAAAATAGGTGAGAATGAAAAGAAACTCAATGACTCTTTCTAACAATACAATTCAAACACCTATTTAAGAGAAAACTCCTGGGCAATACACAAGACTTGCCTTCTAACAAGAGCTGAAAGATCTTCCCCACCTCATGTCTAAGTTTTAGATGCTAGAGATTAATGTTATCCTTTTCATACATAATATTAACTTGATCCCATTAACTCTATTTTCAATTGAAAAAAAAACATACTAACCTTCATATCCCTCACAATAACTATAAAATTTATGACTAATTTTCATTGATATCCAACAAAATGACTCACATAAATTACTTCATCTAACATGTCCACAAAGAAAAATTACTCACAAATGCCTAAGACATGAACATCTCTCATCATTAACTAATATTCAATCTCCATTGACACCATCTCAAGGCATATCTATCCAATGTCATTATTCTTATAGGCCCCATTATTTCCCATCTTAGTTATATCACAAAAGCAAGTATGTATGATGAAAAACAATCAATATGAGTGATAATATGAAAAGAAGCATCCATGTCAATCATTCATTTTCCCTCCTAACTCACCAAGTAATAGAGGCAGCATTGCTGACAAGAATAATATCGACATCATAAGTAATAGTGATCACCTCTCTCTCTCTCTCTCAGCATAATATTCATTCTTACATTCTTGCTAGAAACGTTTCCACAAATGTCAGTCTCTCTTAATATGTTCAACCTTATTATAGTGAAAGGGCTTATTTCACTTCCTACATCCTACTCTTCGACTCCCATTGGAAGGATGGATTATTTAACATCTTTGCAAGTAATGAGAATTGCTACTATCATGTTTCTCATGCCTCTATGAATTAACAAGAGCTCTCAGAAAAGAATCTATTTTAGTTTCTCCCCTCCTCCCTAGCCCCCACCCAATAAGTTTTTTGTAACATCATTCATGGTTAGGACATCATTCGAGGCCGACATACTCAAGGGTACAACCATAGTTTCCCAACATCAGGAAATGAACTAAGATTTAAAAAAACTTGCAACTTATCTTTAAATGGAATCTTTATTTGATTAAACTTCTCATAGCCAAGGAGTTTTGATATATTTTTGTACTTCGTACCTCTATATCTCTAAAATCACATGAAATTTAAAATATTACTCTAACTATTTCTCTAAAATTTCGCATTTAGGGTGAAATAGGTTTTTCTACCAATTCATTTTTCATGGAATTTTCATGAGTTTTTAATATTTACTCACATCTTTTCTCACATGTGTTTCTCACATGAAAATCATGTATGCACCTCAATCATTCTTAAATATTTATCGTGGAATTAATATTTGAATTTATCATGCACAATTCACCATAGACACAAGTGTGTCTATGAGAGAAAGGTATAATGCACTAAATACAACTTAATATATTTTGGCTAAATTCTTGATGGGCTAAGCTTAAACTTGTGTTGGTATTTATCTCTTATAAATCTAATGTTCCTTGAATTATGTTACACTTATTATTAATAAGAAACTGAGAATGAAACACACATATGAGTTTCCATTATGTTCAATGTATTTCTCGCATCTCATCTTTCTTTTTTCACTATATTTGCTTAGCTTAACTCATTGCAACTTGATAATTCTTTTCACACATAGACAAAATCCATACACCTATTAGTTGTCCACCCACACCACTCCCCAAAGAATAAACAAAAAATAATGAAAGCTTAACTTTTTTTAAATAATCTCGTTTCTACAATGAACAATCCTTTGGGGGCATTATTATAATTTTATAAAATATCTATTATACATGTTTTATCTATGTAGTTTTAAGCCCCTATCATTACATTTATACCTTATTCTAATGAAAGAGAAGAAGAATCAGATAAACTCAAAATCACAATCCACAAATTTTATATCTCAAAGCTCCTCTGAGCCTTAGATTTTTTTATAAAATACATCGTTCCACATTTTTGATGGACATTATACTTCAAAAGATTTACCTTTTATAAAACTAATTCTTTGAATTTAATAAATTTCATTTCTCATTTTGCTTTTTTATTCTTTACAAAATTTGGGATGATCCAAAAACTAAGAAATAATATGCCATATAATATTTAACATTTGAAAAAAAAAATGTTTGATTTAATAACATTTTAGGGTATATGCTTCTTTAAATTTTTGGACAAGATTACTTCTAGTTTGCTAGTAGAAGAACTTATGATTTGAATTTTGTGAGTTGAAAATTAAAATTGGAAAATGGGAAGTTCTTGCAACTCACCTTTGATGCTATCTATCTCAAAACATGCTATGTGCCACTAAACACCACCTCCCTTAAAAAATATTTTTCATATTTCTCATCTATAATGGCTTAATGCCATTATAGATGACGTACTACTTAAGAAGAATTCAATCAAAAACAAATCAATGGATGTAATTTTTGTTGATGACAAATCACTGTGATTGAATTCACTTAGTTATACTGATCACAACCATGAACATTGACAGAGCATTGAACCACCCTAAGTACTCAAGTCTGACTAACAATACGAGACTTACAAAATTTACACTAAATTATCTATCAAGTGTCAAATTTATAGAATTGTAGCAAACACTCAACTCATATAATCAAAATAATAATAATTGGGTGTGCCTATACTAGTTGTGTTGGTGGTTTATTGAAGGTCATGAAGTCATAAAAAATTAACATAATTATTTTATCTATTATAAAGATTGAGAAATATTTATTTAAACTTTCCTTGTGTCCTAATTTACACATAATCACAAGAATCAGACTCATCAAAAATATAATATTCCTAAGAGATAATTATCTGACATAGGTCAACTTGAAAGGAAAATAGAACCCGAATCAAACTGATAGTGTTTATGGATTCAACATATCATGTTATAATACTTGGTGTGTGAAGTAATTCCAAAGTCTAAACACATGTAGGTTACTTTTTTTTTTGGGAGAAATGTGTCTTGGATAATAGGGTACATCTCAAAAATATTTAAAGGACAAAAAAATAGCTAAGACTTTCCATAAAAAAATACAAGTTTTTCATTCATATTTATATGATTGAATTGCTTAATTTGGATATTTATCTTATTAATAAATAATGTAGTCTGATCAAAAAAAGATAGAAGCGTCAACTGGGTCGGGCCGGCCTGGCACAAAAATTTTTCATGCCCGTGCCCGTGTTGTGCATGTCCACAGCACCAATCATGTCGTGCCATGCCGAGGCCAACCGAGCCTCTTGCCGTGCCTGGTCCGGCACAGTACCGTGGCCCGTGGGCACGGTACCTTGGCACAAGTCAAGAAACCACCTTAGCGGCAGAAGTTGAGCCCGACGGGAGAGGCTCACCCGGCAGAAGTTGAAAAAGAATCGCACTGCGTGACCCCACGGCAGAATGCCGCCGAAATGGTGAAACCCTAATTTTTTTTTAATTAGGGTTTCGGCCATACCGGGCCGAACCTGCCAGATTTGTGCCGCGGGCCCGTGCCGAGCTGATCTCCTACAGATCCATGCCGGGCCAGACACGGCACAGCTACTGTACCGTGCCGTGCCTGGCCCGGCATGAAAGCACGGTCGGGGCGGCTAAAAACGGGCCGAGCTGGCCTGGCACGTCCCGTTCGACACCTCTAAAAAAAAGATGATATTTTTTATCAAAAATTACCTTATTTGATAACATGCAATAAATTACAATAACATTTAATAATAATAATAATAATAATAATAATAATAATAATAATAATAATAATCAATTATTTTCTATATTGCATGATAATTATTATTAAGCTTTGATATCGTTCAATTGTAGTTAAGTGATTTTTCATCTAATTAGAAGACAATCTTTAAAAAATCTAAATATTTAATATTAATTTAAAATAAATCAAAATTACATAAAGTTAATATCAAAATATTGATTAATATAAGAAAATAATATTTTAATAGTATTCAATTATTTTTGATAAAGAACACATTTCAATAAACAATGCATGCAAAATCAGAGATTTTCTTCTACTTAAAAAAAAAATCAATTAGCAGGCAACATGGTCGAGAAGATAATTGGATTAATAATATGTGAAATTAACATTATCCAGAGCGTCAATATAAAATAAACATTAAATGATCAAAAAATATCTAACAAAAAGAATAAAAAGAAAATCTTAATATTAGATCTAATTTGGATGGAGATATCTCTATTTGAGAGATAGTGAATATGCCAAATATACCCTAGTTAGTATATCCAACATCACTATGGATTGAACTCATGCCCTCATAGTTAGGCAATTTACTCATTTACCAATTGAACTACTACATTATTCATTATAAAGGTACACAATATTACACTTTATCATTCACATTAAATGCATTTGTGTGGCACAAATCACTTTTCCTTCTTATGTTCATATGCATTCGTATTTCATTAGCTTGTTATCTTTGGTTCGCTCTTATCTAAAAGATACACATTTATTAAAAGATCATTATACTTTTTTTTTTCTTATTCGAATAATTACAATTACTAGGTGATTCTCCAAAAGTATATAGAAAATATATTTAGAAAATTCTATTTTTTTGATACATAATATTATATTATTAGTTATTTATTAAATTTTGTGCATGTTGTGGCTTATCATTCTATAATACTAAGAGCAAGGAAGATATATGTGAGCTCGTCTCATAATATTGATTGCTACTAAATATTTTGCTATGCTAAGATCTTTTATCTTATTTCATTAAAAAAATAGTAATTAAATTTGAATTTCATAAATTAATGATATTTTTAGGAAAAGTAACATTTAATATATATATGTAAAATATCCATGTATCTATCATATGTAAACATAATAAATAATATTTTATATTACTTATTTTTAGATTATGTTTGAAATACATTCAATTGTTATTAGCCTCATCGCAATTAATCAGTATTTGATCATATGTAAAAAATTATTAAATATAATTTAATTTTATCACAATTAAACATATTTTATGAAAAAAAAAACATATATTTATCAAAAAAAAAAAGCTATCAACTATCAATTAATGGCGAGGTAGTATGATTGATGAGATGTTAGGTTTACATATTCTTGGAGGTTACAAGTTTGATCATGAGCTACCATCAGCCACTAGGATAGGAGACCATGCAGCTTGGGCTATGGGCAGATTGTCCCAGGCCCAACCACCCATGCTAAAAAAATCTCATTGAATCATCATCAATAAAAAAACATATTAAATACCATTACTATTTCACTCTTAGCTTACATGAAAATGAAAATCAAAACTAAAACTAGACGATTGTAGTTAGCCACCAACATCATGGTAGTCCAGTTGGCAGAGGCTAGGTGAGTCTAGCATGAGCTCACAAGTTCTATCCCCATAAATGCCAGATGTGCTCCCTAGGGTATCATGAGTTCGCTCTGATTGGACCGGGCCACAATGCTGCTAGAATGGGGGCCTTACCTGCTCTGACCACAGGGCCCCAAGGTCCATATATCTTTCTTGGGATGTACAAAAAAAAAACACATTGTAACAAGTCGTGGTGCTTGGTAGCCTAATGGGGAGAAGGAAGGTGCTTCTCTTTGAGATCATGATTTCAACTTCCCCTCTCAACATCAACCCTCTCCTATAGCTATTGGGCCATCCATGCAATTGCATAGCACCTATGGGATTAGCCGACGTACCCAATCTAGCTTGAGGAAATACTCGTTTAACAAAAAAAAAAAATAAAAAAAAAATCATTGTTTCAATGAAAAACCACAAAAATTAGTTGTTTAACTTATCCAAACTGCTATATATATGTAATTTGTTTTTTGATAATTTATTTGTATAATCAAATATATCTGTTTCTGTTTTAATATTTTCATGTAAGTACAGGAAATAGAATATTAAGAGGCCGGGTATGCAGCAGTAGCACAATAACGAAGGTCCCGCTGTTCGGTCGGCAGACCAAAATTTTTGGAGCAGAGCCTGACCCGTCTCATGATCCGACCTGCTCCGATTAAATGAACCGAGAGAATTTTTTAATTATAAATGTTTTGTAATTTTAATTTCAGGTGGCTATTTTTGGATTCGGGAAATTGTCCATTGTCTCTCTCTCTTCTCTCTACATGATTTATCGCGACTGTTCTGTGCTGCATACTGTAAAACTGCTTTTGGTTGGTTTAATCTGTAATGCATAAGCATTTTCTGGTGGATGTAGCTAGCCGTACTGAGCGACTAGTGAACCACGTTATTTCCTGTGTTGAATTCTCGTTTTTGATTCTGTCGTGGTTGGTTGCTGGATTGGATATATATATTACTTGTTTTCTGTTATTCATGTTATCTTAATATCACTATCGTGGAAGCGCAATTACCCAACACAAACAAGCATCACATAATCCCATTTTTGCTTTCTATCAAAACCATTCATCACTCATAAACAAAATTAATCATAATCACGTGATCACAACATATATACATCACTTGGAAGCTGATTAGAACAAGAACATCAAGAATGAGTTGTATAGAGAGCCAAAGCATTTGAAATTGCAGCATAATCTCAATGGGCCATGAGAAAAATGGCAGCAAAGAAGAATTGCAGTGCGCAAGCAAATAGGCCATCTGAAATCTCTGAGATTGGGCATTATCAGCACCTCATTGGGTTTCTGTAATTTGGAATCTCTGCGTCGTGCTCAATCACAAAAAGAAGCTTCTTATGTGTATATCCATCAAAAAGGCCTCTCTTGTGCCAATCCGTCAGCAGCCTCTTAGCATCATCAAGCTTTCCTTGTCTACAGAGCTCATCAAGAAGCGTTCTATGAGTGATAAAATCTATGGATCTATGCTTTGATATCATCTCCTCCACAAAGTTGAGTGCTCCTTCAACATCTTGATTCAGAGCCAATGCATTCACTAGTGAATTGTAACTCTTGCAGCTAGGAATGAACCCTTTTGCCTTCATCGCGTTGGCCAACTCCATAGCATTATTTGTTCGAGCTTGAGCACATAACCCATGAATTAGATAATCATAAGTGAACGAGTTGGGCAAGCAATTGTACACTACGCCCATCTGGTGGAAAAGTCTCAGAGCATCATTAACGTGAAATGAAAGAACATATCCTCTGATCAAAGAATTCAAGGAGAAAATATCTGGATCAATCCCATCATTCACCATTAGCTTAAACAAGTGACGAATTGTGTCCATGAAGATATGATTCACATAAGAATTTCTTCCCCTGCTCGACATTGCTGCAAAGAGAATATTATACGTTCTAACAGATGGTCTGCATTCCACCCTCCTGCTATTTCTCATGCCATTAAACACAGTCACCGCTTTAGTTAGCTTCCTTGCTTCTGCAAAGAAATAAACTACTGAATTGTATAGCGCTTCGTTTCCAATTCGAGGAACTGCGAGCAATTGATTTACAACATCATCCATTTCTTCGAACATTTTCGCAGCGCCCAGCTTCTTTATTGTGATGTGATAGGTCAATGCATCATGCTTGAATCTTGGCTGCTGCGATGCCCACCTGAAGAGCTCTAAGCAAACAAGAGGGTCTTCTTGAAATGTTATGACATTGCAGAGCTCCTCGTTGGTGAATCTGGGCAACAGCTGGGAGATTGCTTGTTGAAACACAGTTTCGTCAAGAACTGGCTTGCTTTGAGCTTTTAGCCTTCTGCTCCGTCTTCTTCTATATGCTCGCGATTCCGCTTTCGTCGAGTGGAAGAAATGTGAAGAATAGCCCAAAAACTCACAAAAATTTTGCGTAGGAGGAATATCAGCACGGCGAAATTGCGAATTTTGAAAACAGACTAAAGGGAAAGGATGGATAAATGATGAAAACGCACAATCAGAACGTTTTGAACAAAATGGCGACAGTGATATGCAGGATTTTATGCGAACAGAACTCATCGATTTTAGAATGGGAGCTGATTGTTCGATGGCATGGCTTGATGATGTTCCGATTTGAGCTTGAAGAACCATACGCATCAATGAGAAGCAGTTCTATTTCTTGGCAATCAAATCAACAAACCCTTATCTGATCGTTGTGCGCAGTCGACGCAAATGGCAGAAAAAGGAAAGCTTGGGTACGTTTGAACGAGAAATTCTAATGTGCCTCGAGCGGAGTGGAGTAGAGTGGAGTGGAGGATCTTGTTTCGAGTAATTATTCTTAAGTGCTTTGAGTTTGAATAAGTTACCATGTTTAAAGTAAAATTAGTGAATTGCAATAAACTTTGTCAAATTACAATTAGTAATAATTATGAGATAATTTATCAAATCGTGATAAATATTAAAGCATATAAACTTTCAAAAATGTCTAAAATGAGATAAACATAGATGTGGCAAACGGGCCGGACCGGGATGGGCCGGCCCGTTTCTTTTTTGAGCACGAGCGTGCCTTCGTGCTGGGCCAGATACGACACAGTTACTGTACCGTGCCATGCCTGGCCCGGCACGGTTTAAAAAAGCTGGGCCCGGCATGGCCCGCTCGAGCCTGGCCTATCCGTACGGACACGGCTCCCTACAGCCGTGTCCACGTGTCTGACACTTGAATATGTGGACACGGTACGGACACGTCACGGATACGTGTCCGATACACCACGTGGCATATCATTGATCAATCTGTACCCGATACGCCACGTGACGTATCGGATGGTTGCGTCGGCTGCCGTATCCATGCCAAGAGTGACCGACATTCGACGACGTCCAGTGGCCAACGACGCCCATGCAGCAACGTTGGCCACTCGACGCAAGCGGCGGGCACGATTTGAAAGTGTAGGCAGGGGGCAGGCACGATTTGAGGGGGGCGGCAGGGGGCGGGCGCAATTTGAGGGGGGAGGCAGAGGGCGGGCACAATTCTGTGGGGGGTTGATTTTTATAAAATAAAATAAAATATTTTTATTTTATAAAATAAAAAAAATATATATTTTTATATAATATAAGATACTGATAGAATATTATTTTATAAAATAAAAAAAAATATTTTTATATAATATAAGATACTGATAGAATATTATTTTATAAAATAAAAAAAAATATATTTTTATATAATATAAGATACTGATAGAATATTATTTTATAAAATAAAATAATTATAAATATTATCTTATAAAATAAAATAAAATACAATATTTTTATTTTATAAAATAAAATAATTTAATTTATTTTATTTTATTTGATAAAATACCTAATATTTATAAAGAACATAATTTTTATTTTTAATTTTATTTTTTTTATCATGCCGTATCCTAGCCATATCCGTATCCTAGTTTTTTAGAATTTGCCGTGTCCCCGTATCCTGCCGTGCCGTATCCCCGTGTTCCTGTCCGTGGCC